>OZ024742.1:16000107-16110107 GCA_964016885.1 Eledone cirrhosa
AGAGGTGCTGCACCCCAGCCGTTTTTATGAAAGATGGGTGAAAGTGGCGAGAATGGCCCGTATGAATGGGCCTTCACTCTACATCAGACTATAGGTGAGGAAGATGAAAGACCAAGGGAGCACCCCCTCTCTGTGCTCCTGAGGAGAAGGGTTGCACACTTTTTTTCGGGGGTGTGTGCGACCCCCCAAGGCGCCTCCTCCCTATTGAGGATTTTGTTATAAAATTTATTTTGTTATATTTTATTTTATTTTTATACTTTTATATCTTGTTATTGCCTCCTCCATATTGAGGACGCCTTTGCATGTAAACTCCCCTCTTTGTACTTGTCCCACTTTTGATGCCCTGGTGGCAAATAAAAAGAAAGTTATCTATCTATCTATCTATCTATCTATCTATCTATCTATCTATCTATCTATCTATCTATCTATCTATCTATCTATCTATCTATATATATATATATATATATATATATATATATATATATATATATATATATATATAAATATATATATATATTTATATATATACTCACAAACATATTTACGTGCATGTGAGTACATACATCTATGTAGAGGTGATTAAGTGGGTATATACACCATCCTGTATCAAAGAAGAAACAACAACAACAACAACAACAACAACATCAACAACAACACAGTCAAATAGTCGAACAATTTTCATCATAAAATTTATTTCCCTAATGGTGAGAATTTAAAAGGAAACATTTAAAGAGTTTCTTACCTCTATAGATTCACATACGTTAACCAGAAATATAATCACTACCATTTCTACATGTTTAAACATATATCAATATATATGAAAATACATATGTGTAAATTTAATAGAGCCAAAGTGGTGCTCCAGACTGAGCTTAACCTTTCTGTTGTTGTTGTTGTTGTTGTTGTTGTTCTTCTTCTTCTTCTTCTTCTTCTTCTTCTTCTTCTTCTTCTTCTTCTTCTTCTTCTTCTTCTTCTTCTTCTTCTGCCCACTTGTTCCTGAGAGGGTCGTGGGAGGCAGAGTACTCAACCAGAACTTCCAGTGAGTCCTGTCAGAGGCAGCAACCGTGTCCAACTGATCCGACAGGATCCCCAATCGAGATCAACCGAGTTTATAGTTTTGCACGTAAAATAATCTGTCCTGAGACATTCTAACCCCATGTCCGTAGTATTAGAGCTGTGATCTCTCAATTCTGAGATGTATGTATGTATGCATGTATGTAGGTATGTAGGTATGTATGTAGGTATGTCAGGTCGCTCTCGAGTGCTACTGGTAACATGTAACCCAGTACAACCTGTCACATGGTCGGGTCGTCGACGACTAAACCGGTAACCCCACCAAGCTTGCTTGGTGAGGAGGGCGAAGGTACTCAGTCAACGGCCATCCAAATATTGTTTTTCTTTTTTTTCACCTGGAAGCGAAAGACCCCCAATTATTGTCACAACACCCTTCTATAGGAGGGAAACTGGAAAAAAAACAAAAAACCCTGCAGCTTCAGAAGCATGCGATGATGTTGACCAGTTCTCCTTTTCAGGTAATGTTTTCGATGCTCAGAAAGTGGGATTGGTCGAGTACAAGGCCTTTCTCCGCTTAAAAAAAACCTTCAAAGCACAGACATTGCTTGTTCAGGATATGTTACAGGTTCATATGGCTGGCCGTAGCCTAAAAGTGCACCATTTCCTGTAATCTAACAAGCAATTGTAATACTCTTAGCAGAGTTTGCAGCCATGTATGTATGTGTGTATGTAAGTATTTATGTATGTATGATTTATGTATGTATGTTCTGGTTTTATAATTTCACAAAGTTTTACCAATAGAGAGAGAGTCGATTTCTAACATAAACACAAGACTCTCTCATTGGAATTTACACAACATCAACTAGGTAGATATGTATGTATGTATGCATGCATGTGTAGATATGGATGTTATTGTATGTGTGGATGTGTATGTTTGAGTTGTATGTGTGCATGTGTATATGCTTTGCATCTGTACATGTGCATATGCAGTTATTAGATGCAACATTTTTGGAATGTTTTACATATTTTTACTGTTTCATTAATGGATTGCTCTTGTAATTTCCTAACTAGTTGTGTTCTTTCTGTTCCTGTGAAGCCTAGCTTCTCAAGATTTGTATTGAGGTAGTTACTAACATATCCAAGTGCCCCAATAATCACAGGCATAAATCTGAAGGTGTAATCAGGGTAGAGTATCTGCAGATTTCTCATCAGTTCTGCATAAATATTCTCCTTTTCACTAATCTTTGATATTATATTGGCATCTGCTGGGCAGCTAATTTCCACTACTGTGCATGCTTTCTTCTCCCTGTCCCATATCATAATATCTGGTCTGTTATGCCTGCATTTTATTGGGGCTTTTACTGGAACATTCCACCAGTACTCTTTCATATTATGTACATGGATGTCTTCCACATTTCTGTAGCTTTTAATGTTTTTATTATCGAGGCTATCTTTTTTACGAACTCTATTGTACAGGCCACTACATCATATGTATGTATGTATGTATGTATGTATGTATGTATGTATGTATGTATGTATGTATGTATGTATGTATGTATGTATGTATGTATGTATGTATGTCAGGTCACCAGTTGGTGCTACTGGTAACATGTATCCCAGTACAACCTGTCTCATGGTCGGGTCATTGACGACTAAACTGGCAACCCCACCAAGGTTTCTTGGTGAGGATGGTGACTTTGGACATCCTGCAGGACTAAAAACAAAACCTGTCAAAGGAGCTCTTAAGAGCCAATGGCCATCCAAAATCACCGGGAGAGATGACCCCTTAGCCTTTGTCAAGGCAGAATTCTAGAAGGAAAACTCTGATATAACACCTGCAACCCTGATTGTATCCAATGATGTTGACTTGTTCTTCTTTTTGGTAAATATCATCTTGGTTAAGAGAGTGGGACTGGCTTTGTGCAGTGCCTTTGCTCACTATAAAGGCTTCACGGAACAGGCATTGCTTTATATCTGAAGATCTCTCTGCACTTGTCGTCACATGGTACCATGGGCTCAGCATTATGTGTCAATAATCGTCACAAGTGTAGTGTTTGTACCAGAGTTTTCAAGTCGCTGGCTGGAATAAAAAGTCACAATCGTTCAGCGCATCGGTAGGGGTTCTCCTACATGGATATAAAGTGGTGGCCGTACTCGAAAACGAGTTGGCAGCCACCATGTATGTATGTATGTATGTATGTATGTATGTATGTATGTATGTATGTATGTATGTATGTATGTATGTTCTTCTGGTTTCATAATTTCACAAAGTTTTACCAATAGAGAGAGAGTCGGTTTCTAACATAGACACAAGATTCTCATTGGAATTTACACAACATCAACTAGGTAGATATGTATGTATGCATGCATGTGTAGATATGGATGTTATTGTATGTATGGATGTGTATGTTTTGAGTTGTATGTGTGCATGTGTATATGCTTTGTATCTGTACTGTGCATGTTTTCTTCTCCCTGTCCCATATCATAATATCTGGTCTGTTATGCCTGCATTTTATTAGGGATTTTACTGGAACATTCCACCAGTACTCTTTCATATTATGTACGTGGATGTCTTCCACATTGTTGTAGCTTTTAATGTGTTTATTATCGGGGCTATCTTTTTTACGAACTGCATTGTACAATGTTTAGGCCACTACATCATGCCTCATAGGTAGATAGTACCGAGATGACATTTTTCGACAGCTGCTGATGACATGGGTGATATCCTCGATGTTAGTTCTGCAGAGTCTGCACTTGTTATCACATCTAGGTGTTTTGCCTGCATCCCTATCTCTTTTGTGAATCAGGTATTTCGTGCGAATCTCCTGTTCCTGTATTGCAAAAGCGTATCCTTCAAAGTGGGAGCCAATATAGCGGTTGTTGGTCCAAGATAGACTACTTTCCTTATCTATATTACTCTCACTCTGGAACTTTCTGGCAACATATCCATGCATGATTTTTTGCTGATAGGCATGCAGTTTTCCATCCATGGATTCACTGCGATCCTGCTGAGCGACTTCCCTGGGTGTGAGTTTTTGATTATCACACAGGGAATACCTCTCGAGGAGTTCCTTCCCAACTCTCATGAACTTATCTGTTTCATGCAGATAGACTTGCTCGAGAGACGGGATCCTACGCTTCGAGGTTCGTAGATGTTGTCGGAGGGATATGATGCGACAATCAAATGCTGTCTGGGCTGATGTTAGGCCTCTCCTCCCTGCTTATGTTTCAAGTAAAGGCGGTCTATGTCACTGTTGATGTGGAAGTTTCCGGTGTTGTTTAGTATTTTTCGAGTTCCAACATCAATCGCTCGGATTTCGTCTATCATCCAATTGAGTATTCCAAACGTTGGTGTTAGGACAGGCACAGCAAACACATTGTGAGCCACTGTTTTGTTTTGCGCAGAGAGTTCCGATGACCAAATCTTTCTTAATCGGGTGTAGTATTCCCTGGTTACGCGTTCCTTATTACAGTTACCATTATAGGATATGTTCTCATCTATCCCCAGGTATCTGTAACAGTCCTCAACAGATATTGGTGAAATAGTTAGGCCATTGATGACAATGTTGCTAGATTGGGTTGTTGTTTTCCCCCGCTTTACAGTCATATATGAGCATTAATCTTGGCCAAACTCCATTCTGATATCCTTTGAGAACGTTGTAACCAGGTCAAGATTTTTCTTCATCCCATCCATGTTCTTGGCATAGAGTTTCAGATCGTCCACAAATAAATTATGGGTTAGGTTCGTATTTCTGTCCTCCTGTGAGCCAATGATGTATCCCTCACATTTCTTGAGCAGAAAGGACAAGGGGTTTAATGACAAGATGAATAATATCACAGAGAGACTGTCCCCCTGAAATATACCCCTGCAATATTTTATTTTATCAGTGAAAATAGAGTCCTCCCCTCTGTCTTTAACCTTAGGATAGTAGCACAAGAAGAAGACAGCCTCTCTATGACTGACAATAATGTCTGGGACTTTAGCAAGTTGGAGGGCCTCTATCATCCAAGAGTGGGGAACAGAATCGAAAGCTTTCCTGTAGTCCAGCCAGACTGTAGCCATATTCCTCCTCAGTTGTCGCACCTCCGACATCACAGTTTTGTTGGCACATCGCCAAACCCCTTTCTTTCCAGTTGTTTGTTCATCTGTGATGATGTTATTATTTTCACAGTGATCTTGGAGGAATAGGTTCAGGCAGGCTGTATACATCTTATACATCAGGTACTGGCATGCAATGGGTCGGTAGTTTTTTGCCAAGTGGGTGTCTTTGTTCTTGGGGACCAGTAACGTTTGCGCTAATGTCAACCATTCTGGTATAAGTGTATCTCCCTTAAGAACATGTTGGTAGAGGTCAGTAAGATACCTCCGATAGAATATTAGTTTTTTGTACCAGTAGCCGACAATCATGTCTCTTCCTGGTGTTTTCTTATCTCGCAGTTTTCCTATCACAGTCTCAAGGGTACCCTCACTTATTTCGTATGTTTTTGTTGTAGTGTAGGAGCAATAGATCTTTCGGATTTCTCTTAGCCACACTGCATCTTGGTTGAAATTCTTCTTTTCACACCATATTTTTCTCCAAAAGGAATCTATGTCTTTCTGGGATGGGGCCTCAGTGACACTTATTATTTTGCCCTTCATATCTCTATAGACCGATGTTATGTATGTATGTATGTATGTATGTATGTATGTATGTATGTATGTATGTATGTATGTATGTATGTATGTATGTTTTCTCTTTCTCTTAATTTCGAGTATATTTTTTTGACCGGCCACCTTCCTGGTGGCAAGGTTGTAAAAGAAAAGAAATTGTCATCCCTTATGTATGTATGTATGTATGTATGTATGTATGTATGTATGTATGTATGTATGTATGTATGTATGTATGTATGTATGTATGTATGTGTGTATGTATGTATGTGTGTATGTATTTATGTATGTATCTATATATATATATATATATATGTCAGCCCGGAGGTGCGGGTGGGGTTGTCGTTCTGCTGCAAAAACATCTGGGTCTCGCAACACAGATGGTACATTTGGACCCGGAGGGTCGACTAGTGGTTCTGGACCTTGGCAGTGGTAAAAGCGGAGCGTTTAGGTTGGCGGCCGGACTTCTTCCATCGTCTGGAGACTTTTCTAGGGACGTCCCGCTCCTTGTTATTAGTGGGGGACTGGAATGGTATCCTAGATGCACGTTGGGACTACGTAGGGGCCTGTCCCGATAGAGAGGGGTGTAACAGCCTCAAAGGGTTAATCGGTCGATTTGACCTGGCCGATAGATATCGACTAGATTTTCCGACTGCGCCAACCTGGACTTGGGCAAATCGTAGCGGATCATCTAGGTCGTACCTAGATAGGTTCTTAGTTAGAATTAAGGATAAGGACTTTTTAAGTTGTCCAAAAATGCGCATGGTTGGCTATTCAGACCACAAATTAGTGACCTGCATGGTCAACCTTGACAGAACTCATAGACAGGGACCCGGTTACTGGAAGCTCAACTTGTCCTTACCGGCAAGTAAGGCTTACAGGGACAGGAGTAGCACTTTAGTTAAGGAGCGGTTGACGGGCACCATCATCAACAGCAGGTGGTGGGGATCTCTCAAAAGAGAGATTAGAGTAGTCTCTATAGAATTTAGTAAGGAGTTAGCCTCAAATAGAAATAGGAAGGAAAGAGAGCTGGTAGATAGTGTAGAAGAGGCAATTAGAAGCGGCGACGTGGCCAGAGTGCTAGCGTCGAGAACGGCCCTGGGCCAGTTCTTCGACGCGAAACACGAAGGCTGCATCGTCCGAAGCAAAATACGTGCTCTGGGAAACGAGGGGACCAAAGCTGTTAGCTGGGCCCGCGTGACAGAAGCCAAAAGAGGGAGCAGATCCACTATCCGGTCTTTGCGAGACCAGGATGGACGGGTGATCCTTGAACCTAAGCAGATGTGCGAGGCTTTTCAAAAGCACTTTGCCGGATTGTTCGGAAGGGGCGGGGAGCCGGTTGGGGATGTGGACTTCGGTCCATACCTCGACGGCCTGCCGCGTCTCTCGGACAGGGAGGCGAAGTCCTGCGAGGAGCCGATTTCAGCCGCTGAGATAGAGGACGTGCCCAACTAATGCGGCAAACGCAAATCCCCGGGTCTCGATGGTCTTCCATACGAACTATATCTAGCTATGCCGGACTTGTTCCCCGATCTCCTCGAGGCGGTCTACTGCAACTGGCAACAGAACGGGAGCATTCCCTGTGCTATGACCAAGGGCGTAGTCACGCTAGTGAGGAAGGACGAGAACAAGGGGGACGATATAAATAATTTCAGGCCCATAACTCTGCTAAATACAGAGTTACAGATTTTGGCCAAGGTGCTAGCAAAGAGGTTGGCGCTTGTCGTGGGTAACTTGATGGGAGATGCGCAGACATGTGCTATCCCGTCCAGGTCCATCCACGACAACCTCCACCTCATGCGATACATCATAGAGAGGGTTGGGAACGAACCCGGCTTTGGTGGGGCTCTGATCAACTTGGATCAATCTAAGGCATTTGATAGGGTCGACCATGGTTACCTGGATGCGGTGCTAGCGGCTGCAGGCTTCGGACCCGTTTTCATAAATAAATTTCCCCTTCTTTCAGTAAATGAAAATACTCGGCATGGCTTAATTCGCCATGGGGCCCGGGGCGCGGCCGTTGTTTTAACCGCCAAATAGTACCTTTAAATTACAGAACAAATCGGAACTATTATATAATTAATTGTTAAACTGTTGAACTTTAAATTTTCTAACCTCTTTAATATTGAATATTGATTATTAAATTTTTTTAACTTCATGCTAGAAGTCTAAACACTGTAAAACACTGACTCCCAATATATTCATCTCCGCTAAGATGCGGGTCCCTGTGAACATTTTCTCGCGCCACTCCTGGCTTGACTGTGGTCTGACATTAATATCGACCTTTCTTCCTCTTCCTTCCTTTCTATCTTCCTTCTTGTAGCCATTAACCCTTACTTTTCTACTTCTCTCTTCCCTTCCTTCTCTCCTCTCCTCCTCCCGCAGACTTATCTTCCTTCCCCCTCTTGCTTGCCTATATCTGACCAGTAGTAGTTACCTTCCTCTTTTAGCTGACATTAACCCTGACTTCTCTTCTTCTTTCTTCCCCCTTCTTCTCCTTCCTTTCTTTCTTTCTTTTACCTTGTGTCATGGGATCGACGTTAACCTATGCTCCCATCTCTTTCTGTTTTCGTTCATCTGACCGGTAGCAGCATACTATAAAATTTAGCCACGTCACTCCAGGGCGACCGGCTGAGGTTGAAGGAACAGAATAGCGGTCGCCCTCGGGTCCCGATTTTCAGCCCCATGGATTTTACCTATTACATTCACGTATTATATTTCGAATACCTGATGATATCACCGGATTCATACGGAACCCGGTCATTGAAATGATCATAGTATAATAAACCTTTCAAGGATTTACACAAATCCAGCCTCCTGTCATTTCATTATATTATATATATATATATATATATATATATATATATATATATATATATATATATATATATATATATATCATAAATCATGTCTATAGAATTATTATTATTATTGGATATCTAAAAATTACGGATGAAACCATGGTAGAGATATAGTTACGGTATGTGCACATTTCTTCTAAGTTTGAATTTACACCTAATTCTGTATGGTTGATTGTATATTTGGTCAGTTTCTACATGCTGTCGAAATGTTGGATAAATACTCTATTGAGGCCGCCGCGAAGAGGCTACGTTCGGTTATTTGTCGGAGATTTCTTCATAGGAGCCTTTATCCTTATAGCTTGGTCTAATTGATTTTTTATATGGTTAATTATGCTGATTGGCAGAGGAAATGGTATATATTTTATTTATCTAATAATTCTATAGACATGATTTATGATATATTGCTCTGATTATTTAATTTATTAATTATTCATAGAGCCACAAAGTAACCGGTTGTAACATATATAACTTTATGTATATGTAAACCTTTATATATATAAAAACAAATAACGAAACGAAATTAAATTTCGTTTCGCTTCTAACTCACTTTTGTATGACTGACGCTTAAACAATTAAGTTAAAGTGTACATCTACATATGTATACGGAAGTATTAGTATGCATATAAATACACACATGTATACATATGTACATGTACTCAGCTTTTCACTAGACACTTTACAGTGAGTGTCAGCTAGTCTGTATGTAACCACACAGGCGGACCGGGTTTTGCTGATGAGATGTAATAACATCGAAACTAGTCCAATATTCCTGTCTGGCCCTCTGGAGAATAGAGGAAATGTGTTTCCTTGAAAACTCGTATGACTCTAAAACCCGGTCCGCCTGTGTGGTTACATACAGACTAGCTGACACTCACTGTAAAGTGTCTAGTGAAAAGCTGAGTACATGTACATATGTATACATGTGTGTATTTATATGCATACTAATACTTCCGTATACATATGTAGATGTACACTTTAACTTAATTGTTTAAGCGTCAGTCATACAAAAGTGAGTTAGAAGCGAAACGAAATTTAATTTCGTTTCGTTATTTGTTTTTATCGTTTCCGCTGAACCGGTGCGTACAATGACTCACGTTCTATGCAAATTAGTCTACCCACTACTAATTTTCATAGAAAAAGCATATAACGATATGTGCTTTTACAATTCTCCAGAGAAGCCGGAAGATGGGTAAATATTGCTGATGAGATGTAATAACATCGAAACTAGTCCAATATTCCTGTCTGGCCCTCTGGAGAATAGAGGAAATGTGTTTCCTTGAAAACTCGTATGACTCTAAAACCCGGTCCGCCTGTGTGGTTACATACAGACTAGCTGACACTCACTGTAAAGTGTCTAGTGAAAAGCTGAGTACATGTACATATGTATACATGTGTGTATTTATATGCATACTAATACTTCCGTATACATATGTAGATGTACACTTTAACTTAATTGTTTATATATATATATATATATATATATATATATATATATATATATATATATATATATATATATATATATATATATATATATGTGTGTGTGTGTATATATATATATACATATACGTATATATATATGTTTATATGTATGTGTGTGTGTATATATATATATATATATATATATATATATATATATATATAATTGGTGTTGGATGCTTAAAGCGTCCGTATGCGGTAGGTCGTATGAGCAGTCGATAATCTCATAGAGCATAGTATGATATGACAAAAAAAGAGAATCAGTGTTGCGACGAATGGAATTTAATGGACATATTACAATCGTTTCTCTGGCGACCAGCTCGAGATACGATCGATCTGATGATCGAACCTGACTCTGAAAATCGCAAGGTCCTCAGATACGTCTTGATTCTACGAAGCATATTTTCCTTGTGTCCTTTTACATCACTATCCTTCGCCTGTCGGCTTAGATCCTGTTGTTGTCGAAGGTATTTTTGATAAATCAAAAATACCTTAGAAATAACCTTTTTTTGAAAGGCTGTTCCAAGCATTCATTTAAAAACGTTCTTTGTACAAAGTTTTTTTACTTTTGAAATATGTATGTTTTAAGGTATCTTGAGGCTGTGTTCTTGAAACGTTATGCTAAATATTTTTCTAATTTGTTTAAAAAATTCCCTCCAAGCATTAATTACGGTGATTGTCGCATACAATACAGCTGCGGGTGTGGACGTGATCGGTATGGACGAGGCCGCCTAAAGACAGAGAAGACGTCGAAGTGCCGTTGGAAGTTCAAGCATACAACCTATTACCTACTACAGTAGTAATTCCGATCTAAGAAACAACTTTGATTGACAGGTGCAGGATGAAAAGAACCAAATAGTGGACAACCATGAGTGGCTAGAAATATCGATGACGTGTACAATTCTTGACCACTCATAGAATGACAACAACAGGATCTAAGCCGACAGGCGAAGGATAGTGATGTAAAAGGACATAAGGAAAATCTGCTTCGTAGAATCAAGACGTATCTGAGGACCTTGCGATTTTCAGAGCCAGGTTCGATCATCACATCGATCGTGCCTCGAGCTGGTCGCCAGAGAAACGATTGTAATATGTCCAATACATTTCATCGTCGCAACACTGATTCTCTTTTTTTCTATGATATATATATATATGTCGGGTCACTCTTGAGTGCTATTGTTAACACATAACCCAGTACAACCTGATACATGGTCGGGTCGTCGGCGACTAAACCGGCAACCCCACCAAGTTTATTTGGTGAGGAGGGTGATTTTGGACACCTTGCAGGACAAAAAACAAATCCTGACAAAGGGCCATTCAAAAGTGTGTAAATATGTATATACACATGTACATATGTATGTATATGTATATGTGTATATGCATAGGTGCATGTGTATGTATATGCGCGGGGACATAGAAATAGTCGGGCTGGACACCTGATCGCGCGTTTAAACCACTGGGAGTGAAGAACCCCTAGCCTTTGTCAGGGCATTCTTCTAGGAGAAGGCAACTCAGGTAACTGGGATAACTCCGATATAAAACCTGCGGCTCAGTAGTTACCGATGATGTTGATCTTTTCTTCTTTTCGGGTTATAGCTACTGTCGCTCAGAGAGTGGGATTGACTCAGTGCACAATTTTTCCTCACTTTAAAAATATCTTCACGCAGAGGCATTGCACGATAGAATTAATTAATCATTATTAATAATTGGGCGGTGGATTGGCAGTATCGGTAGAGGGTCGGACGCCATGCTTTGACGCATAGAGTTACGGCCCTTGCCATTCTGAGTTCAAATCCCGCCGAGGTTAACTTTACCTTTCATCCTTACGGGGTCGATAAAATAAAGTACCAATAATGCACTGGGTAATTGCTGGCCTTGTGTCAAAAGTAGAAACAACTATTAATAATGGTATATCGTGCAATGGGCATACTCGATAACGAGGGGCAGCCATCATATATCTATATATATATATATATATATATATATATATATATAATTGGTGTGGGATTCTTAAAGCGTCCGTAAGCGGTGTGCCGTTTGAGCACTCGATGTTCTGACAGAGAAGAGTATAATATCACATAAGGAAGGGAGAATCAGTGGTGCGAAGAATAAGATTGATTAGACATATTACAATCGTCTCCCCGGCGACCAGCTTGAGACACGATCGATGCGATGATCAGACCTGACTCTGAAATCGCAAGATCCTCAGATATGTCTCGATTCTACATTTGGAAACTCTGCTTCGTAGAATCGAGACATATCTGAGGATCTTGCGATTTCAGAGTCAGGTTTGATCATTGCACCGATCGTGCCTCGAGCTGGTCGCCAGGGAAACGATTGTAATATTACTAATAAATCTTATTCGTCGCACCACTGATTCTCCGTCTCTTATGTGATATATATATATATATATATATATATATATATATATATATATATATATATATATATATATATATATATATATATATATATAAATATATATATATATATGTATAGGAAAATGTATAACCCCGACGGCAGAGCTCAAGCCGTTTCGACGGCTATATATACATGTATATATATATATTTACATATAATATATATATATATATATATATAATATATATATATATATAATATATTTATATCTAGTACAGCGTTCCTTTGTCAGTGTTGAACAAACGAGTAACGATGGCTGCTAGACACTGTACGGCTTAATTCGGGATATTTGTTTACAAACACACCGAGCATTATAATAAATGTTCGGTGAATCCATACGTACATATATATATATATGTATGCATGTATATATATATATATATATGTATATACATATATATACTACTGTACGTCTGTATACATATATGTATGTACGTATACATACTTATATTTAAGTAACAGCCGTACTAAGAGTGAGAAATGAAATTTCCTTTCATTTTTTCCGTTTATCGTTTTCGGTACCCCGGCCGATTAAATCACTGGATATGCAAATTAGGCTGCTCAGCCATTAATATGCATAAGGAAAGTTTATACTTTCAGACGTTCAACCATCTGGCAGGAAGGTATACGTTGCTGACGATAGCTAATAAGCTTGAAACTAGTACAGCGTTCCTTTGTCAGTGTTGAACAAACGAGCAACGATGGTTGCTAGACACTACGGCTTAATACGGGATGTTTGTTTACAAACACACCGAGCATTATAATAAATGTTCGGTGAATCCATACGTACATATATATATGTGTGCATGTATGTATATATATATATATATACATACTACTGTACGTCTGTATACATATATGTATGTACGTATACATACTTATATTTAAGTAACAGCCGTACAAAGAGTGAGAAATGAAATTTCGTTTCATTTTTTCCCCATATATATAATACACATATATATATAATACACACACATACATATATATATATGAATATAGACATAGAATATTCGAAAATATTCTGTATGTTTATAATAAACATTTTGAAGACCTAATCGCTATAGAATAGAATACGTCACGTATTACAATTAGATTCTCGACAAAAGCAAGGGAAGTAATCTACGCGTTTCATTCTTGTTAGAAATCTTCAGGACTACATATCCAGTGCTTTTATCGAGAATGACACAGCTAGAGACTTATAGAATACTTAGCTGTGTACAGGAACTGGTTTGAAAGAGCGGTTGCCGGTCCGGCAGAAATTAGAAATTGGAATAAATGCTCTGAAATAGCGATATATATGTGAATATAGACATAGAATATTCGAAAATATTCTGTATGTTTATAATAAACATTTTGAAGACCTAATCGCTATAGAATAGAATACGTCACGTATTACAATTAGATTCTCGACAAAAGCAAGGGAAGTAATCTACGCGTTTCATTCTTGTAAGTCTCTAGCTGTGTCATTCTCGATAAAAGCACTGGATATGTAGTCCTGAAGATTTCTAACAAGAATGATTACTTCCCTTGCTTTTGTCGAGAATCTAATTGTAATACGTGACGTATTCTATTCTATAGCGATTAGGTCTTCAAAATGTTTATTATAAACATACAGAATATTTTCGAATATTCTATGTCTATATTCACATATATATCGCTATTTCAGAGCATTTATTCCAATTTCTAATTTCTGCCGGACCGGCAACCGCTCTTTCAAACCAGTTCCTGTACACAGCTAAGTATTCTATAAGTCTCTAGCTGTGTCATTCTCGATAAAAGCACTGGATATGTAGTCCTGAAGATTTCTAACAAGAATGAAACGCGTAGATTACTTCCCTTGCTTTTGTCGAGAATCTAATTGTAATACGTGACGTATTCTATTCTATAGCGATTAGGTCTTCAAAATGTTTATTATAAACATACAGAATATTTTCGAATATTCTATGTCTATATTCACATATATATCGCTATTTCAGAGCATTTATTCCAATATATATATATATATATGCATGTGTGTGTGTGTATGTATGTGTGTGTGAACAGTAATCAATCATTAATTTCCGGCAATAGATCTCGTCTAAGATCTCGTTAGTCTAATTACTACCACAGACAGCTGTCTTTCCTAAATTAATAAGCGATATTACTGTTTGTCTTAGTAAAATATCAACGAAACACCGGTTTTCATTAAAAGTATTTTAAGTAACATAAAATGATTAGAAATTTCTAATATATCTTACGTGTTAGACATTGACAAACTACTGTATGTAACTGGGACGAGACGGTAATTGCTCGCTTACCGTACCGTGTAAGTATTGTAGTAGTAGTAGTAGAAGTAGTAGTAGTAGTAGTAGTAGCAGCAGAAGTAGTAGAAGTAGTAGCAGAGTAGTAGTAGTAGTAGTAATAGTAGTAGTAGTAGTAGTAGAAGTAGTAGTAGTAGTAATAGTAGTAGTAGTAGCAGCAGCAGCAGCAGCAGTAGTAGTAGTAGTAGTAATAGTAGTAGTAGTAGCAGTGGTAATAGTAGTAGTAGTAGCAGAATTAGTAGTAGTAGTAATAGTAGTAGTAGTAGTAGTAGTAGGAGTATTTAGTGCCATAGACTAGAACGCCCATTCACCAAGATATGCGCCCCATTCTTTTTAAATAAAATAAATTCAACTTACAGTTTGATAAGCTGACGAACCTAGTGTTTGACATTTTTTGCTTTGAACACACAAACAAAATTAATAAGCTTGCGCATTTTCTACTACACAATACACATTCACCCACGCCAAATCTTATGACAAGATATAACACCATACGATCCTCTCCGCCATTTTGTTGAACAAGAATATATTTAGTTTATCCTTCCACGGGTCGATAAAATGAAGTACCAGTCAAATACTGGGATTAATTTAATCAAATATGTTGGCATTGTACCTAAATTGTAAATCAATATTACTTTTGGTAAAGATGAGTTGCGATCTCACAATCACGTTTGACACCAACACAAAAACTGGTGGAGTAAAGAGTAATCATGTATTTCAATCCTCAGTTTCTACAGAGAAGTACGATTTCCAACGGCAATGGGAAGGACATCACCATTTTTAGGATAAATAATTGAGCAGCACTCAGCAAATCAGCAGAGTCATTAGAAAGGCGGATAGAAGATAGAATGCTTTGCAATATTCGTTCCGGCTCATAATGTGTCGGGGTTAACTTTGCTTTTCATATTTTGGGGGTCGATAAAAATGTACCAGTCCTGTATTGGGGTCGGGTCTTTCTCTCTCTTTCTCTCCCATTTTTCTGGAAGCTTCTAAATGTCCAATATAAAGCTGTATGAATGGCACCTATACAACTCTATCAGGAGTTACGAGTCCGTACATACATTCAATTGAACCCTAAAAAAAAAGAAAAAAAAAGAAAGAGTCTAGAGCAAGGGTTCCCAAACTGGGACCCGTCGACCGCCTAGGGATCTGCAAAGATAGTTATGAAGGTCTGTGAGGTACGTTCAAAATTTCAAGTACTTTGTTAAACAAAGATACGTCCACCATGAAGTCAGGACGGGATTTAATGAAAGGCAAAAGGGGCAATTGCCCCGGGCCGCTGCAGTGGTGGGCCCCACAAGCGACGGCCATATCAATTTATTTGTGCCCTCAGATGGGCTTTTTAGTTTTAGGATGGTTAGAATTTTTAAATTTAATACCTGCATGTATAACATTTCAATTCCAATTACATGTCCCAAGATAACTTTGATATGTAAAATTTGCGAGGGGAAGAGGTTCTGCGTATTCTATTTTTTCTGTGTATGAACGGGCCCCCAGACCTGATGCTCCGGGCCCCCCAAGCTGAAGTGCCCCGGGCCCCCCAAACTGAAGTGCCCCGGGCCCCCCAAAGTTTAAAATCCAACCCTGTATGATGTATCAATTTTTCCCTCTTTCGTTTGTTATTCTAAATAAATAACAGTTTGACACTAGATCTACTGATATAGTTTAACAGTAGATGTTGGAGTTTGACACTAGATCTACTGATATAGTGTAGACAATAGATGTTGGAGTTTGACACTAGATCTACTGATATAGTGTAGACAGTAGATGTTGGAGTTTGACACTAGATCTACTGATATAGTGTAGACAATAGATGTTGGAGTTTGACACTAGATCTACTGATATAGTGTAGACAGTAGATGTTGGGGTTTGACACTAGATCTACTGATATAGTGTAGCCAGTAGATGTTGGAGTTTGACACTAGATCTACTGATATAGTTTAACAGTAGATGTTGGAGTTTGACACTAGATCTACTGATATAGTGTAGACAATAGATGTTGGAGTTTGACACTAGATCTACTGATATAGTGTAGACAGTAGATGTTGGAGTTTGACACTAGATCTACTGATATAGTGTAGACAGTAGATGTTGGAGTTTGACACTAGATCTACTGATATAGTGTAGACAATAGATGTTGGAGTTTGACACTAGATCTACTGATATAGTGTAGACAGTAGATGTTGGAGTTTGACACTAGATCTACTGATATAGTGTAGCCAGTAGATGTTGGAGTTTGACACTAGATCTACTGATATAGTGTAGACAATAGATGTTGGAGTTTGACACTAGATCTACTGATATAGTGTAGACAATAGATCTTGGAGTTTAACACTAGATCTACTGATATAGTGTAGACAATATATGTTGGAGTTTGATACTAGATCTACTGATATAGTGTACACAATAGATGTTGGAGTTTGATACTAGATCTACTGATATAGTGTAGACAATAGATGTTGGAGTTTGACACTAGATCTACTGATATAGTGTAGACAATAGATGTTGGAGTTTGACACTAGATCTACTGATATAGTGTAGACAATAGATCTTGGAGTTTAACACTAGATCTACTGATATAGTGTAGACAATAGATGTTGGAGTTTGATACTAGATCTACTGATATAGTGTAGACGATAGATGTTGGAGTTTGATACTAGATCTACTGATATAGTGTAGACAGTAGATGTTGGAGTTTGATACTAGATCTACTGATATAGTGTAGACAGTAGATGTTGGAGTTTGATACTAGATCTACTGATATAGTGTAGACAATAGATATTGGAGTTTGACACTAGATCTACTGATATAGTGTAGACAGTAGATGTTGGAGCTTGACACTAGATCTACTGATATAGTGTATACAATAGATGTTGGAGTTTGACACTAGATCTACTGATATAGAGTAGACAGTAGATGTTGGAGTTTGACACTAGATCTACTGATATAGTGTAGACAATAGATATTGGAGTTTGACACTAGATCTACTGATATAGTGTAGACAGTAGATGTTGGAGCTTGACACTAGATCTACTGATATAGTGTATACAATAGATGTTGGAGTTTGACGCTAGATCTACTGATATAGTGTAGACAGTAGATGTTGGAGTTTGACACTAGATCTACTGATATAGTGTAGACAATAGATGTTGGAGTTTGACACTAGATCTACTGATATAGTGTAGACAATAGATGTTGGAGTTTGACACTAGATCTACTGATATAGTGTAGACAATAGATGTTGGAGTTTGACACTAGATCTACTGATATAGTGTAGACAGTAGATGTTGGAGTTTGACACTAGATCTACTGATATAGTGTAGACAATAGATGTTGGAGTTTGACGCTAGATCTACTGATATAGTGTAGACAATAGATGTTGGAGTTTGACACTAGATCTACTGATATAGTGTAGACAGTAGATTTTGGAGTTTGACACTAGATCTACTGATATAGTGTAGACAGTAGATGTTGGAGTTTGACACTAGATCTACTGATATAGTGTAGACAGTAGATGTTGGAGTTTGATACTAGATCTACTGATATAGTGTAGACAGTAGATGTTGGAGTTTGATACTAAATCTACTGATATAGTGTAGACAATAGATGTTGGAGTTTGACACTAGATCTACTGATATAGTGTAGACAGTAGATGTTGGAGTTTGACACTAGATCTACTGATATAGTGTAGACAGTAGATGTTGGAGTTTGATACTAGATCTACTGATATAGTGTAGACAATAGATGTTGGAGTTTGACACTAGATCTACTGATATAGTGTAGACAATAGATGTTGGAGTTTGGCACTAGATCTACTGATATAGTGTAGATAGTAGATGTTGGAGTTTGATACTAAATCTACTGATATAGTGTAGACAATAGATGTTGGAGTTTGACACTAGATCTACTGATATAGTGTAGACAGTAGATGTTGGAGTTTGATACTAGATCTACTGATATAGTGTAGACAGTAGATGTTGGAGTTTGATACTAAATCTACTGATATAGTGTAGACAATAGATGTTGGAGTTTGACACTAGATCTACTGATATAGTGTAGACAATAGATGTTGGAGTTTGGCACTAGATCTACTGATATACTGTAGACAGTAGATATTGGAGTTTGATACTAGATCTACTGATATAGTGTAGACAGTAGATGTTGGAGTTTGACACTAGATCTACTGATATAGTGTAGACAGTAGATGTTGGAGTTTGACACTAGATCTACTGATAGAGTGTAGACAGTAGATGTTGGAGTTTGACACTAGATCTATTGATATAGTGTAGACAGTAGATGTTGGAGTTTGACACTAGATCTACTGATATACTGTAGACAGTAGATATTGGAGTTTGATACTAGATCTACTGATATAGTGTAGACAGTAGATGTTGGAGTTTGACACTAGATCTACTGATATAGTGTAGACAGTAGATGTTGGAGTTTGACACTAGATCTACTGATATAGTGTAGACAGTAGATGTTGGAGTTTGACACTAGATCTACTGATATACTGTAGACAGTAGATATTGGAGTTTGATACTAGATCTACTGATATAGTGTAGACAGTAGATGTTGGAGTTTGACACTAGATCTACTGATATAGTGTAGACAGTAGATGTTGGAGTTTGACACTAGATCTACTGATAGAGTGTAGACAGTAGATGTTGGAGTTTGACACTAGATCTATTGATATAGTGTAGACAATAGATGTTGGAGTTTGACTCTAGATCTATTGATATAGTGTAGACAGTAGATGTTGGAGTTTGACACTAGATCTATTGATATAGTGTAGACAATAGATGTTGGAGTTTGACACTAGATCTACTGATATAGTGTAGACAATAGATGTTGGAGTTTGACACTAGATCTACTGACATAGTGTAGAAAATAGATATTGGAGTTTGACACTAGATCTACTGATATAGTGTAGACAGTAGATGTTGGAGTTTGACACTAGATCTACTGATATAGTGTAGACAGTAGATGTTGGAGTTTGACACTAGATCTACTGATATAGTGTAGACAGTAGATGTTGGAGTTTGACACTAGATCTACTGATATAGTGTAGACAGTAGATGTTGGAGTTTGACACTAGATCTACTGATATAGTGTAGACAATAGATGTTGGAGTTTGATACTAGATCTACTGATATAGTGTAGACAGTAGATGTTGGAGTTTGACACTAGATCTACTGATATAGTGTACACAATAGATGTTGGAGTTTGATACTAGATCTACTGATATAGTGTAGACAGTAGATGTTGGAGTTTGACACTAGATCTACTGATAGAGTGTAGACAGTAGATGTTGGAGTTTGACACTAGATCTATTGATATAGTGTAGACAATAGATGTTGGAGTTTGACACTAGATCTACTGATAGAGTGTAGACAGTAGATGTTGGAGTTTGACACTAGATCTACTGATAGAGTGTAGACAGTAGATGTTGGAGTTTGACACTAGATCTACTGATATAGTGTAGACAGTAGATGTTGGAGTTTGACACTAGATCTACTGATATAGTGTAGACAGTAGATGTTGGAGTTTGACACTAGATCTACTGATATAGTGTAGACAGTAGATGTTGGAGTTTGACACTAGATCTACTGATATAGTGTAGACAGTAGATGTTGGAGTTTGACACTAGATCTACTGATATAGTGTAGACAGTAGATGTTGGAGTTTGACACTAGATCTACTGATATAGTGTAGACAATAGATGTTGGAGTTTGATACTAGATCTACTGATATAGTGTAGACAATAGATGTTGGAGTTTGACACTAGATCTACTGATATAGTGTAGACAGTAGATGTTGGAGTTTGACACTAGATCTACTGATATAGTGTAGACAGTAGATGTTGGAGTTTGACACTAGATCTACTGATAGAGTAGACAGTAGATGTTGGAGTTTGACACTAGATCTACTGATATAGTGTAGACAATAGATGTTGGAGTTTGATACTAGATCTACTGATATAGTGTAGACAATAGATGTTGGAGTTTGACACTAGATCTACTGATATAGTGTAGACAGTAGATGTTGGAGTTTGACACTAGATCTACTGATATAGTGTAGACAGTAGATATTGGAGTTTAACACTAGATCTACTGATAGAGTAGACAGTAGATGTTGGAGTTTGACACTAGATCTACTGATATAGTGTAGACAATAGATGTTGGAGTTTGACACTAGATCTACTGATATAGTGTAGACAGTAGATGTTGGAGTTTGACACTAGATCTACTGATATAGTGTAGACAGTAGATGTTGGAGTTTGATACTAGATCTACTGATATAGTGTAGACAATAGATGTTGGAGTTTGACACTAGATCTACTGATATAGTGTAGACAATAGATGTTGGAGTTTGACACTAGATCTACTGATATAGTGTAGACAATAGATGTTGGAGTTTGACACTAGATCTACTGATATAGTGTAGACAGTAGATGTTGGAGTTTGACACTAGATCTACTGATATAGTGTAGACAGTAGATGTTGGAGTTTGACACTAGATCTACTGATATAGTGTAGACAGTAGATGTTGGAGTTTGACACTAGATCTACTGATATAGTGTAGACAGTAGATGTTGGAGTTTGATACTAGATCTACTGATATAGTGTAGACAATAGATGTTGGAGTTTGACACTAGATCTACTGATATAGTGTAGACAGTAGATGTTGGAGTTTGATACTAGATCTACTGATATAGTGTAGACAGTAGATGTTGGAGTTTGACACTAGATCTACTGATATAGTGTAGACAGTAGATGTTGGAGTTTGATACTAGATCTACTGATATAGTGTAGACAGTAGATGTTGGAGTTTGATACTAGATCTACTGATATAGTGTAGACAGTAGATGTTGAAGTTTGATACTAGTTCTACTGATATAGTGTAGACAGTAGATGTTGGAGTTTGATACTAGATCTACTGATAGAGTGTAGACAATAGATGTTGGAGTTTGACAGTAGATCTACTGATATAGTGTAGACAATAGATGTTGGAGTTTGACACTAGATCTACTGATATAGTGTAGACAGTAGATGTTGGAGTTTGATACTAGATCTACTGATATAGTGTAGACAGTAGATGTTGGAGTTTGACACTAGATCTACTGATATAGTGTAGACAGTAGATGTTGGAGTTTGATACTAGATCTACTGATATAGTGTAGACAATAGATGTTGGAGTTTGACAGTAGATCTACTGATATAGTGTAGACAATAGATGTTGGAGTTTGACACTAGATCTACTGATATAGTGTAGACAATAGATGTTGGAGTTTGACAGTAGATCTACTGATATAGTGTAGACAATAGATGTTGGAGTTTGACACTAGATCTACTGATATAGTGTAGACAGTAGATGTTGGAGTTTGATACTAGATCTACTGATATAGTGTAGACAGTAGATGTTGGAGTTTGACACTAGATCTACTGATATAGTGTAGACAGTAGATGTTGGAGTTTGATACTAGATCTACTGATATAGAGTAGACAGTAGATGTTGGAGTTTGACACTACATCTACTGATATAGTGTAGACAATAGATGTTGGAGTTTCACACTAGATCTACTGATATAGTGTAGACAACAGATGTTGGAATTTGATACTAGATCTACTGATATAGTGTAGACAATAGATGTTGGAGTTTGATACTAGATCTACTGATATAGTGTAGACAGTAGATGTTGGAGTTTGATACTAGATCTACTGATATAGTGCAGACAATAGATGTTGGACTTTGACACTAGATCTACTGATATAGTGTAGACAATAGATGTTGGAGTTTGACACTAGATCTACTGATATAGTGTAGACAATAGATCTTGGAGTTTGATACTAGATCTACTGATATAGTGTAGACAATAGATGTTGGAGTTTGACACTAGATCTACTGATATAGAGTAGACAGTAGATGTTGGAGTTTGATACTAGATCTATTGATATAGTGTAGACAGTAGATGTTGGAGTTTGACACTAGATCTACTGATATAGAGTAGACAGTAGATGTTGGAGTTTGACACTAGATCTACTGATATAGTGTAGACAATAGATATTGGAGTTTGACACTAGATCTACTGATATAGTGTAGACAATAGATGTTGGAGTTTGACACTAGATCTACTGATATAGTGTAGACAATAGATGTTGGAGTTTGACACTAGATCTACTGATATAGTGTAGACAGTAGATGTTGGAGTTTGACACTAGATCTACTGATATAGTGTAGACAGTAGATGTTGGAGTTTGACACTAGATCTACTGATATAGAGTAGACAGTAGATGTTGGAGTTTGATACTAGATCTACTGATATAGTGTAGACAGTAGATGTTGGAGTTTGACACTAGATCTACTGATATAGTGTAGACAATAGATATTGGAGTTTGACACTAGATCTACTGATATAGTGTAGACAATAGATGTTGGAGTTTGACACTAGATCTACTGATATAGTGTAGACAATAGATGTTGGAGTTTGACACTAGATCTACTGATATAGTGTAGACAGTAGATGTTGGAGTTTGACACTAGATCTACTGATATAGTGTAGACAGTAGATGTTGGAGTTTGACACTAGATCTACTGATATAGAGTAGACAGTAGATGTTGGAGTTTGATACTAGATCTACTGATATAGTGTAGACAGTAGATGTTGGAGTTTGACACTAGATCTACTGATATAGAGTAGACAGTAGATGTTGGAGTTTGACACTAGATCTACTGATATAGTGTAGACAATAGATATTGGAGTTTGACACTAGATCTACTGATATAGTGTAGACAATAGATGTTGGAGTTTGACACTAGATCTACTGATATAGTGTAGACAATAGATGTTGGAGTTTGACACTAGATCTACTGATATAGTGTAGACAGTAGATGTTGGAGTTTGACACTAGATCTACTGATATAGTGTATACAATAGATGTTGGAGTTTGACGCTAGATCTACTGATATAGTGTAGAGAGTAGATGTTGGAGTTTGACACTAGATCTACTGATATAGTGTAGACGATAGATGTTGGAGTTTGATACTAGATCTACTGATATAGTGTAGACAGTAGATGTTGGAGTTTGATACTAGATCTACTGATATAGTGTAGACAGTAGATGTTGGAGTTTGACACTAGATCTACTGATATAGTGTAGACAGTAGATGTTGGAGTTTGATACTAGATCTACTGATATAGTGTAGACAGTAGATGTTGGAGTTTGATACTAGATCTACTGATATAGTGTAGACAGTAGATGTTGGAGTTTGACACTAGATCTACTGATATAGTGTAGACGATAGATGTTGGAGTTTGATACTAGATCTACTGATATAGTGTAGACAGTAGATGTTGGAGTTTGATACTAGATCTACTGATATAGTGTAGACAGTAGATGTTGGAGTTTGATACTAGATCTACTGATATAGTGTAGACAGTAGATGTTGGAGTTTGACACTAGATCTACTGATATAGTGTAGACGATAGATGTTGGAGTTTGATACTAGATCTACTGATATAGTGTAGACAGTAGATGTTGGAGTTTGATACTAGATCTACTGATATAGTGTAGACAGTAGATGTTGGAGTTTGACACTAGATCTACTGATATAGTGTAGACAGTAGATGTTGGAGTTTGATACTAGATCTACTGATATAGTGTAGACAGTAGATGTTGGAGTTTGACACTAGATCTACTGATATAGTGTAGACAGTAGATGTTGGAGTTTGATACTAGATCTACTGATATAGAGTAGACAGTAGATGTTGGAGTTTGACACTAGATCTACTGATATAGTGTAGACAATACATGTTGGAGTTTGACACTAGATCTACTGATATAGTGTAGACAACAGATGTTGGAATTTGATACTAGATCTACTGATATAGAGTAGACAGTAGATGTTGGAGTTTGACACTAGATCTACTGATATAGTGTAGACAGTAGATGTTGGAGTTTGACACTAGATCTACTGATATAGTGTAGACAGTAGATGTTGGAGTTTGACACTAGATCTACTGATAGAGTGTAGACAATAGATGTTGGAGTTTGACATTAGATCTACTGATAGAGTGTAGACAATAGATGTTGGAGTTTGATACTAGATCTACTGATATAGTGTAGACAGTAGATGTTGGAGTTTGATACTAGATCTACTGATATAGTGTAGACAATAGATGTTGGAGTTTGGCACTAGATCTACTGATATAGTGTAGACAATAGATGTTGGAGTTTGACACTAGATCTACTGATATAGTGTAGACAATAGATGTTGGAGTTTGACACTAGATCTACTGATATAGTGTAGACAATAGATGTTGGAGTTTGACACTAGATCTACTGATATAGTGTAGACAGTAGATGTTGGAGTTTGACACTAGATCTACTGATATAGTGTAGACAATAGATGTTGGAGTTTGACATTAGATCTACTGATAGAGTGTAGACAATAGATGTTGGAGTTTGATACTAGATCTACTGATATAGTGTAGACAGTAGATGTTGGAGTTTGATACTAGATCTACTGATATAGTGTAGACAATAGATGTTGGACTTTGACACTAGATCTACTGATATAGTGTAGACAATAGATGTTGGAGTTTGACACTAGATCTACTGATATAGTGTAGACAATAGATGTTGGAGTTTGACACTAGATCTACTGATATAGTGTAGACAATAGATGTTGGAGTTTGACACTAGATCTACTGATATTGTGTAGACAATAGATATTGGAGTTTGACACTAGATCTACTGATATAGTGTAGACAGTAGATGTTGGAGTTTGACACTAGATCTACTGATATAGTGTAGACAATAGATGTTGGAGTTTGATACTAGATCTACTGATATAGTGTAGACAATAGATGTTGGACTTTGACACTAGATCTACTGATATAGTGTAGACAATAGATGTTGGAGTTTGATACTAGATCTACTGATATAGTGTAGACAGTAGATGTTGGAGTTTGACACTAGATCTACTGATATAGTGTAGACAGTAGATGTTGGAGTTTGACACTAGATCTACTGATATAGTGTAGACAATAGATATTGGAGTTTGACACTAGATCTACTGATATAGTGTAGACAATAGATATTGGAGTTTGACACTAGATCTACTGATATAGTGTAGACAGTAGATGTTGGAGTTTGACACTAGATCTACTGATATAGTGTATACAATAGATGTTGGAGCTTGACGCTAGATCTACTGATATAGTGTAGACAATTGATGCTGGAGTTTGACACTAGATCTACTGATATAGTGTAGACAGTAGATGTTGGAGATTGACACTAAATCTACTGATATAGTGTAGACAATAGATGTTGGAGTTTGACACTAGATCTACTGATATAGTGTAGACAGTAGATGTTGGAGTTTGACACTAGATCTACTGATATAGTGTAGACAGTAGATGTTGGAGTTTGATACTAGATCTACTGATATAGTGTAGACAATAGATGTTGGAGTTTGACACTAGATCTACTGATATAGTGTAGACAGTAGATGTTGGAGTTTGACACTAGATCTACTGATATAGTGTAGACAGTAGATGTTGGAGTTTGATACTAGATCTACTGATATAGTGTAGACAGTAGATGTTGGAGTTTGATACTAGATCTACTGATATAGTGTAGACAGTAGATGTTGGAGTTTGACACTAGATCTACTGATATAGTGTAGACAGTAGATGTTGGAGTTTGATACTAGATCTACTGATATAGTGTAGGCAGTAGATGTTGGAGTTTGACACTAGATCTACTGATAGAGTGTAGACAATAGATGTTGGAGTTTGACACTAGATCTACTGATATAGTGTAGACAATAGATGTTGGAGTTTGACACTAGATCTACTGATATAGTGTAGACAGTAGATGTTGGAGTTTGATACTAGATCTACTGATATAGTGTAGACAGTAGATGTTGGAGTTTGATACTAGATCTACTGATATAGTGTAGACAGTAGATGTTGGAGTTTGACACTAGATCTACTGATATAGTGTAGACGATAGATGTTGGAGTTTGATACTAGATCTACTGATATAGTGTAGACAGTAGATGTTGGAGTTTGACATTAGATCTACTGATATAGTGTAGACAATAGATGTTGGAGTTTGACACTAGATCTACTGATATAGTGTAGACAGTAGATGTTGGAGTTTGACACTAGATCTACTGATATAGTGTAGACAGTAGATGTTGGAGTTTGATACTAGATCTACTGATATAGAGTAGACAGTAGATGTTGGAGTTTGAGACTAGATCTACTGATAGAGTGTAGACAATAGATGTTGGAGTTTGACACTAGATCTACTGATATAGTGTAGACAGTAGATGTTGGAGTTTGACACTAGATCTACTGATATAGTGTAGACAATAGATGTTGGAGTTTGATACTAGATCTACTGATATAGTGTAGACAGTAGATGTTGGAGTTTGATACTAGATCTACTGATATAGTGTAGACAATAGATGTTGGACTTTGACACTAGATCTACTGATATAGTGTAGACAATAGATGTTGGAGTTTGATACTAGATCTACTGATATAGAGTAGACAGTAGATGTTGGAGTTTGACACTAGATCTACTGATATAGTGTAGACAATAGATGTTGGAGTTTGACACTAGATCTACTGATATAGTGTAGACAGTAGATGTTGGAGTTTGACACTAGATCTACTGATATAGTGTAGACAATAGATGTTGGAGTTTGACACTAGATCTACTGATATAGTGTAGACAATAGATGTTGGAGTTTGATACTAGATCTACTGATATAGTGTAGACAGTAGATGTTGGAGTTTGACACTAGATCTACTGATATAGTGTAGACAGTAGATGTTGGAGTTTGACACTAGATCTACTGATATAGTGTAGACAATAGATGTTGGAGTTTGACACTAGATCTACTGATATAGTGTAGACAGTAGATGTTGGAGTTTGACACTAGATCTACTGATATAGTGTAGACAATAGATGTTGGAGTTTGACACTAGATCTACTGATATAGTGTAGACAGTAGATGTTGGAGTTTGACACTAGATCAACTGATATAGTGTAGACAATAGATGTTGGAGTTTGACACTAGATCTACTGATATAGTGTAGACAGTAGATGTTGGAGTTTGACACTAGATCTACTGATATAGTGTAGACAGTAGATGTTGGAGTTTGACACTAGATCTACTGATATAGTGTAGACAGTAGATGTTGGAGTTTGACACTAGATCTACTGATATAGTGTAGACAATAGATGTTGGAGTTTGACACTAGATCTACTGATATAGTGTAGGCAGTAGATGTTGGAGTTTGACACTAGATCTACTGATATAGTGTAGACAGTAGATGTTGGAGTTTGACACTAGATCTACTGATATAGTGTAGACAGTAGATGTTGGAGTTTGACACTAGATCTACTGATATAGTGTAGACAATAGATGTTGGAGTTTGACACTAGATCTACTGATATAGTGTAGACAGTAGATGTTGGAGTTTGACACTAGATCAACTGATATAGTGTAGACAATAGATGTTGGAGTTTGACACTAGATCTACTGATATAGTGTAGACAGTAGATGTTGGAGTTTGACACTAGATCTACTGATATAGTGTAGACAGTAGATGTTGGAGTTTGACACTAGATCTACTGATATAGTGTAGACAGTGGATGTTGGAGTTTGACACTAGATCTACTGATATAGTGTAGACAGTAGATGTTGGAGTTTGATACTAGATCTACTGATATAGTGTAGACAGTAGATGTTGGAGTTTGACACTAGATCTACTGATATAGTGTAGACAATAGATGTTGGACTTTGACACTAGATCTACTGATATAGTGTAGACAATAGATGTTGGAGTTTGACACTAGATCTACTGATAGAGTGTAGACAATAGATGTTGGAGTTTGGCACTAGATCTACTGATATAGTGTAGAGAGTAGATGTTGGAGTTTGATACTAGATCTACTGATATAGTGTAGACAGTAGATGTTGGAGTTTGGCACTAGATCTACTGATAGAGTGTAGATAGTAGATGTTGGAGTTTGATACTAGATCTACTGATATAGTGTAGACAGTAGATGTTGGAGTTTGACACTAGATCTACTGATAGAGTGTAGACAGTAGATGTTGGAGTTTGACACTAGATCTACTGATAGAGTGTAGATAGTAGATGTTGGAGTTTGATACTAGATCTACTGATATAATGTAGACAGTAGATGTTGGAGTTTGACACTAGATCTACTGATATAGTGTAGACAATAGATGTTGGAGTTTGACACTAGATCTACTGATATAGTGTAGACAGTAGATGTTGGAGTTTGACACTAGATCTACTGATATAGTGTAGACAATAGATGTTGGAGTTTGGCACTAGATCTACTGATATAGTGTAGAGAGTAGATGTTGGAGTTTGATACTAGATCTACTGATATAGTGTAGACAGTAGATGTTGGAGTTTGGCACTAGATCTACTGATATAGTGTAGACAGTAGATGTTGGAGTTTGATACTAGATCTACTGATATAGTGTATACAGTAGATGTTGGAGTTTGATACTAGATCTACTGATATAGTGTAGACAGTAGATGTTGGAGTTTGACACTAGATCTACTGATATAGTGTAGACAGTAGATGTTGGAGTTTGACACTAGATCTACTGATAGAGTGTAGACAATAGATGTTGGAGTTTGACACTAGATCTACTGATATAGTGTAGACAATAGATGTTGGAGTTTGACACTAGATCTACTTATATAGTGTAGACGATAGATGTTGGAGTTTGATACTAGATCTACTGATATAGTGTAGACAGTAGATGTTGGAGTTTGACACTAGATCTACTAATATAGTGTAGACAGTAGATGTTGGATTTTGACACTAGATCTACTAATATAGTGTAGACAGTAGATGTTGGAGTTTGACACTAGATCTACTGATATAGTGTAGGCAGTAGATGTTGGAGTTTGACACTAGATCTACTAATATAGTGTAGACAATAGATGTTGGAGTTTGACACTAGATCTACTGATATAGTGTAGACAGTAGATGTTGGAGTTTGACACTAGATCTACTGATATAGTGTAGACAATAGATGTTGGAGTTTGACACTAGATCTACTGATATAGTGTAGACAATAGATGTTGGAGTTTGACACTAGATCTACTGATATAGTGTAGACAGTAGATGTTGTATTTTGACACTAGATCTACTGATATAGTGTAGACAATAGATGTTGGAGTTTGACACTAGATCTACTGATATAGTGTAGACAGTAGATGTTGGAGTTTGACACTAGATCTACTGATATAGTGTAGACAATAGATGTTGGAGTTTGACACTAGATCTACTGATATAGTGTAGACAGTAGATGTTGGAGTTTGATACTAGATCTACTGATATAGTGTAGACAGTAGATGTTGGAGTTTGACACTAGATCTATTGATATAGTGTAGACAGTAGATGTTGGAGTTTGATACTAGATCTACTGATATAGTGTAGACAATAGATGTTGGAGTTTGACACTAGATCTACTGATATAGTGTAGACAGTAGATGTTGGAGTTTGACACTAGATCTATTGATATAGTGTAGACAATAGATGTTGGAGTTTGACACTAGATCTACTTATATAGTGTAGACGATAGATGTTGGAGTTTGACACTAGATCTACTTATATAGTGTAGACGATAGATGTTGGAGTTTGACACTAGATCTACTGATATAGTGTAGACAGTAGATGTTGGAGTTTGACACTAGATCTACTGATATAGTGTAGACAATAGATGTTGGAGTTTGACACTAGATCTACTGATATAGTGTAGACAGTAGATGTTGGAGTTTGATACTAGATCTACTGATATAGTGTAGACAGTAGATGTTGGAGTTTGACACTAGATCTACTAATATAGTGTAGACAGTAGATGTTGGATTTTGACACTAGATCTACTAATATAGTGTAGACAGTAGATGTTGGAGTTTGACACTAGATCTACTGATATAGTGTAGGCAGTAGATGTTGGAGTTTGACACTAGATCTACTAATATAGTGTAGACAATAGATGTTGGAGTTTGACACTAGATCTACTGATATAGTGTAGACAGTAGATGTTGGAGTTTGACACTAGATCTACTGATATAGTGTAGACAATAGATGTTGGAGTTTGACACTAGATCTACTGATATAGTGTAGACAATAGATGTTGGAGTTTGACACTAGATCTACTGATATAGTGTAGTCAGTAGATGTTGGAGTTTGACACTAGATCTACTAATATAGTGTAGACAGTAGATGTTGGAGTTTGACACTTGATCTGCTGATATAGTGTACACAATAGATGTTGGAGTTTGACACTAGATCTACTGATATAGTTTAACAGTAGATGTTGGAGTTTGACACTAGATCTACTGATATAGTGTATACAATAGATGTTGGAGCTTGACGCTAGATCTACTGATATAGTGTAGACAGTAGATGTTGGAGTTTGATACTAAATCTACTGATATAGTGTAGACAATAGATGTTGGAGTTTGACACTAGATCTACTGATATAGTGTAGACAGTAGATGTTGGAGTTTGACACTAGATCTACTGATATAGTGTAGACAGTAGATGTTGGAGTTTGACACTAGATCTACTGATATAGTGTAGACAGTAGATGTTGGAGTTTGACACTAGATCTACTGATATAGTGTAGACAGTAGATGTTGGAGTTTGACACTAGATCTACTGATATAGTGTAGACAATAGATGTTGGAGTTTGATACTAGATCTACTGATATAGTGTAGACAGTAGATGTTGGAGTTTGATACTAGATCTACTGATATAGTGTAGGCAGTAGATGTTGGAGTTTGACACTAGATCTACTGATAGAGTGTAGACAATAGATGTTGGACTTTGACACTAGATCTACTGATATAGTGTAGACAATAGATGTTGGAGTTTGACACTAGATCTACTGATATAGTGTAGACAGTAGATGTTGGAGTTTGATACTAGATCTACTGATATAGTGTAGACAGTAGAAGTTGGAGTTTGATACTAGATCTACTGATATAGTGTAGACAGTAGATGTTGGAGTTTGATACTAGATCTACTGATATAGTGTAGACAGTAGAAGTTGGAGTTTGATACTAGATCTACTGATATAGTGTAGACAGTAGATGTTGGAGTTTGACACTAGATCTACTGATATAGTGTAGACGATAGATGTTGGAGTTTGATACTAGATCTACTGATATAGTGTAGACAGTAGATGTTGGAGTTTGATACTAGATCTACTGATATAGTGTAGACAGTAGAAGTTGGAGTTTGATACTAGATCTACTGATATAGTGTAGACAGTAGATGTTGGAGTTTGATACTAGATCTACTGATATAGTGTAGACAATAGATGTTGGAGTTTGACACTAGATCTACTGATATAGTGTAGACAGTAGATGTTGGAGTTTGATACTAGATCTACTGATATAGTGTAGACAATAGATGTTGGAGTTTGACACTAGATCTACTGATATAGTGTAGACAGTAGATGTTGGAGTTTGATACTAGATCTACTGATATAGTGTAGACAGTAGAAGTTGGAGTTTGATACTAGATCTACTGATATAGTGTAGACAGTAGATGTTGGAGTTTGACACTAGATCTACTGATATAGTGTAGACGATAGATGTTGGAGTTTGACACTAGATCTACTGATATAGTGTAGACAATAGATGTTGGAGTTTGACACTAGATCTACTGATATAGTGTAGACAATAGATGTTGGAGTTTGACACTAGATCTACTGATATAGTGTAGACAATAGATGTTGGAGTTTGATACTAGATCTACTGATATAGTGTAGACAGTAGATGTTGGAGTTTGACACTAGATCTACTGATATAGTGTAGACAATAGATGTTGGAGTTTGACACTAGATCTACTGATATAGTGTAGACAGTAGATGTTGGAGTTTGACACTAGATCTACTGATATAGTGTAGACAATAGATGTTGGAGTTTGACACTAGATCTACTGATATAGTGTAGACAGTAGATGTTGGAGTTTGACACTAGATCTACTGATATAGTGTAGACAATAGATGTTGGAGTTTGACACTAGATCTACTGATATAGTGTAGACAGTAGATGTTGGAGTTTGACACTACATCTACTGATATAGTGTAGACAATAGATGTTGGAGTTTGACACTAGATCTACTTATATAGTGTAGACGATAGATGTTGGAGTTTGACACTAGATCTACTGATATAGAGTAGACAGTAGATGTTGGAGTTTGATACTAGATCTACTGATATAGTGTAGACAGTAGATGTTGGAGTTTGACACTAGATCTACTGATATAGTGTAGACAATAGATGTTGGAGTTTGACACTAGATCTACTGATAGAGTGTAGACAATAGATGTTGGAGTTTGGCACTAGATCTACTGATATAGTGTAGATAGTAGATGTTGGAGTTTGATACTAGATCTACTGATATAGTGTAGACAGTAGATGTTGGAGTTTGACACTAGATCTACTGATATAGTGTAGACAGTAGATGTTGGAGTTTGACACTAGATCTACTGATATAGTGTAGACAGTAGATGTTGGAGTTTGAGACTAGATCTACTGATAGAGTGTAGACAATAGATGTTGGAGTTTGACACTAGATCTACTGATATAGTGTAGACAATAGATGTTGGAGTTTGATACTAGATCTACTGATATAGTGTAGACAGTAGATGTTGGAGTTTGATACTAGATCTACTGATATAGTGTAGACAGTAGATGTTGGAGTTTGATACTAGATCTACTGATATAGTGTAGACAGTAGATGTTGGAGTTTGACACTAGATCTACTGATATAGTGTAGACAATAGATATTGGAGTTTGACACTAGATCTACTTATATAGTGTAGACGATAGATGTTGGAGTTTGATACTAGATCTACTGATATAGTGTAGACAGTAGATGTTGGAGTTTGATACTAGATCTACTGATATAGTGTAGACAGTAGATGTTGGAGTTTGACACTAGATCTACTGATATAGTGTAGACAATAGATGTTGGAGTTTGATACTAGATCTACTGATATAGTGTAGACAATAGATGTTGGAGTTTGACACTAGATCTACTTATATAGTGTAGACGATAGATGTTGGAGTTTGATACTAGATCTACTGATATAGTGTAGACAGTAGATGTTGGAGTTTGACACTAGATCTACTAATATAGTGTAGACAGTAGATGTTGGATTTTGACACTAGATCTACTAATATAGTGTAGACAGTAGATGTTGGAGTTTGACACTAGATCTACTGATATAGTGTAGACAATAGATGTTGGAGTTTGACACTAGATCTACTGATATAGTGTAGAGAGTAGATGTTGGAGTTTGACACTAGATCTACTGATATAGTGTAGACAGTAGATGTTGGAGTTTGAAACTAGATCTACTGATATAGTGTAGACAACAGATGTTGGAATTTGATACTAGATCTACTGATATAGTGTAGACAGTAGATGTTGGAGTTTGATACTAGATCTACTGATATAGAGTAGACAGTAGATGTTGGACTTTGACACTAGATCTACTGATATAGTGTAGACAATAGATATTGGAGTTTGACACTAGATCTACTGATATAGTGTAGACAATAGATGTTGGAGTTTGACACTAGATCTACTGATATAGTGTAGACAGTAGATGTTGGAGTTTGATACTAGATCTACTGATATAGTGTAGACAGTAGATGTTGGAGTTTGACACTAGATCTACTGATATACTGTAGACAGTAGATATTGGAGTTTGATACTAGATCTACTGATATAGTGTAGACAGTAGATGTTGGAGTTTGACACTAGATCTACTGATATAGTGTAGACGATAGATGTTGGAGTTTGATACTAGATCTACTGATATAGTGTAGACAGTAGATGTTGGAGTTTGACACTAGATCTACTGATATAGTGTAGACAATAGATGTTGGAGTTTGACACTAGATCTACTGATATAGTGTAGACAACAGATGTTGGAATTTGATACTAGATCTACTGATATAGAGTAGACAGTAGATGTTGGAGTTTGATACTAGATCTACTGATATAGAGTAGACAGTAGATGTTGGACTTTGACACTAGATCTACTGATATAGTGTAGACAATAGATTTTGGAGTTTGACACTAGATCTACTGATATAGTGTAGACAACAGATGTTGGAATTTGATACTAGATCTACTGATATAGAGTAGACAGTAGATGTTGGAGTTTGACACTAGATCTACTGATATAGTGTAGACAGTAGATGTTGGAGTTTGATACTAGATCTACTGATATAGTGTAGACAGTAGATGTTGGAGTTTGACACTAGATCTACTGATATACTGTAGACAGTAGATATTGGAGTTTGATACTAGATCTACTGATATAGTGTAGACAGTAGATGTTGGAGTTTGACACTAGATCTACTGATATAGTGTAGACGATAGATGTTGGAGTTTGATACTAGATCTACTGATATAGTGTAGACAGTAGATGTTGGAGTTTGACACTAGATCTACTGATATAGTGTAGACAATAGATGTTGGAGTTTGACACTAGATCTACTGATATAGTGTAGACAACAGATGTTGGAATTTGATACTAGATCTACTGATATAGAGTAGACAGTAGATGTTGGAGTTTGATACTAGATCTACTGATATAGAGTAGACAGTAGATGTTGGACTTTGACACTAGATCTACTGATATAGTGTAGACAATAGATGTTGGAGTTTGACACTAGATCTACTGATATAGTGTAGACAACAGATGTTGGAATTTGATACTAGATCTACTGATATAGAGTAGACAGTAGATGTTGGAGTTTGACACTAGATCTACTGATATAGTGTAGACAGTAGATGTTGGAGTTTGACACTAGATCTACTGATATAGTGTAGACAATAGATGTTGGAGTTTGATACTAGATCTACTGATATAGTGTAGACAGTAGATGTTGGAGTTTGATACTAGATCTACTGATAGAGTGTAGACAATAGATGTTGGAGTTTGATACTAGATCTACTGATATAGTGTAGACAGTAGATGTTGGAGTTTGACACTAGATCTACTGATATAGTGTAGACAATAGATGTTGGAGTTTGACACTAGATCTACTGATATAGTGTAGACAATAGATGTTGGAGTTTGATACTAGATCTACTGATATAGTGTAGACAGTAGATGTTGGAGTTTGACACTAGAGCTACTGATATAGTGTAGACAGTAGATGTTGGAGTTTGACACTAGATCTACTGATATAGTGTTGACAATAGATATTGGAGTTTGACACTAGATCTACTGATATAGTGTAGACAATAGATGTTGGAGTTTGACACTAGATCTACTGATATAGTGTAGACAATAGATGTTGGAGTTTGACACTAGATCTACTGATATAGTGTAGACAGTAGATGTTGGAGTTTGACACTAGATCTACTGATATAGTGTATACAATAGATGTTGGAGTTTGACGCTAGATCTACTGATATAGTGTAGACAATAGATGTTGGAGTTTGACACTAGATCTACTGATATATTGTAGACAGTAGATGTTGGAGATTGACACTAGATCTACTGATATAGTGTAGACAGTAGATGTTGGAGTTTGACACTAGATCTACTGATATAGTGTACACAATAGATGTTGGAGTTTGACACTAGATCTACTGATATAGTGTAGACAATAGATGTTGGAGTTTGACACTAGATCTACTGATATAGTGTAGACAGTAGATGTTGGAGTTTGATACTAGATCTACTGATATAGTGTACACAATAGATGTTGGAGTTTGATACTAGATCTACTGATATAGTGTAGACAGTAGATGTTGGAGTTTGACACTAGATCTACTGATATAGTGTAGACAGTAGATGTTGGAGTTTGATACTAGATCTACTGATATAGTGTAGACAGTAGATGTTTGGAGTTTGATACTAGATCTACTGATATAGTGTAGACAGTAGATGTTGGAGTTTGACACTAGATCTACTGATATAGTGTAGACAGTAGATGTTGGAGTTTGACACTAGATCTACTGATATAGTGTAGACAATAGATGTTGGAGTTTGATACTAGATCTACTGATATAGTGTAGACAGTAGATGTTGGAGTTTGACACTAGATCTACTGATATAGTGTAGACAGTAGATGTTGGAGTTTGACACTAGATCTACTGATATAGTGTAGACGATAGATGTTGGAGTTTGATACTAGATCTACTGATATAGTGTAGACAGTAGATGTTGGAGTTTGACACTAGATCTACTGATATAGTGTAGACAATAGATGTTGGAGTTTGATACTAGATCTACTGATATAGTGTAGACAGTAGATGTTGGAGTTTGACACTAGATCTACTGATATAGTGTAGACAATAGATGTTGGAGTTTGATACTAGATCTACTGATATAGTGTAGACAGTAGATGTTGGAGTTTGACACTAGATCTACTGATATAGTGTAGACAGTAGATGTTGGAGTTTGACACTAGATCTACTGATATAGTGTAGACGATAGATGTTGGAGTTTGATACTAGATCTACTGATATAGTGTAGACAGTAGATGTTGGAGTTTGACACTAGATCTACTGATATAGTGTAGACAGTAGATGTTGGAGTTTGATACTAGATCTACTGATATAGAGTAGACAGTAGATGTTGGAGTTTGACACTAGATCTACTGATATAGTGTAGACGATAGATGTTGGAGTTTGATACTAGATCTACTGATATAGTGTAGACAGTAGATGTTGGAGTTTGACACTAGATCTACTGATATAGTGTAGACAGTAGATGTTGGAGTTTGATACTAGATCTACTGATATAGAGTAGACAGTAGATGTTGGAGTTTGACACTAGATCTACTGATAGAGTGTAGACAATAGATGTTGGAGTTTGACACTAGATCTACTGATATAGTGTAGACAGTAGATGTTGGAGTTTAATACTAGATCTACTGATATAGTGTAGACAATAGATGTTGGAGTTTGACACTAGATCTACTGATATAGTGTAGACAATAGATGTTGGAGTTTGACACTAGATCTACTGATATAGTGTAGACAATAGATGTTGGAGTTTGACACTAGATCTACTGATATAGTGTAGACAGTAGATGTTGGAGTTTGACACTAGATCTACTGATATAGTGTAGACAATAGATGTTGGAGTTTGACACTAGATCTACTGATATAGTGTAGACAGTAGATGTTGGAGTTTGACACTAGATCTACTGATATAGTGTAGACAGTAGATGTTGGAGTTTGACACTAGATCTACTGATATAGCGTAGACAATAGATGTTGGAGTTTGACACTAGATCTACTGATATAGTGTAGACAATAGATGTTGGAGTTTGATACTAGTTCTACTGATATAGTGTTGACAGTAGATGTTGGAGTTTGATACTAGTTCTACTGATATAGTGTAGACAATAGATGTTGGAGTTTGACACTAGATCTACTGATATAGTGTTGACAGTAGATGTTGGAGTTTGATACTAGTTCTACTGATATAGTGTAGACAATAGATGTTGGAGTTTGACACTAGATCTACTGATATAGTGTAGACAGTAGATGTTGGATTTTGACACTAGATCTACTGATATAGTGTAGACAGTAGATGTTGGAGTTTGACACTAGATCAACTGATATAGTGTTGACAGTAGATGTTGGAGTTTGACACTAGATCTACTGATATAGTGTAGACAGTAGATGTTGGAGTTTGACACTAGATCTACTGATATAGTGTAGACAGTAGATGTTGGAGTTTGACACTAGATCAACTGATATAGTGTTGACAGTAGATGTTGGAGTTTGACACTAGATCTACTGATATAGTGTAGACAATAAATGTACGAGTTTGATACTAGACCTACTGATATAGTGTAGATAGTAGATGTTGGAGTTTGACACTAGATCTACTGATATAGTGTAGATAGTAGATGTTGGAGTTTGACACTAGATCTACTGATATAGTGTACACAATAGATGTTGGAGTTTGACACTAGATCTACTGATATAGTGTAGACAGTAGATGTTGGAGTTTGATACTAGTTCTACTGATATAGTGTAGACAGTAGATGTTGGAGTTTGACACTAGATCTACTGATATAGTGTAGACAGTAGATGTTGGAGTTTGACACTAGATCTACTGATATAGCGTAGACAATATATGTTGGAGTTTGACACTAGATCTACTGATATAGTGTAGACAATAGATGTTGGAGTTTGATACTAGTTCTACTGATATAGTGTTGACAGTAGATGTTGGAGTTTGATACTAGTTCTACTGATATAGTGTAGACAATAGATGTTGGAGTTTGACACTAGATCTACTGATATAGTGTTGACAGTAGATGTTGGAGTTTGATACTAGTTCTACTGATATAGTGTAGACAATAGATGTTGGAGTTTGACACTAGATCTACTGATATAGTGTAGACAGTAGATGTTGGATTTTGACACTAGATCTACTGATATAGTGTAGACAGTAGATGTTGGAGTTTGACACTAGATCAACTGATATAGTGTTGACAGTAGATGTTGGAGTTTGACACTAGATCTACTGATATAGTGTAGACAGTAGATGTTGGAGTTTGACACTAGATCTACTGATATAGTGTAGACAGTAGATGTTGGAGTTTGACACTAGATCAACTGATATAGTGTTGACAGTAGATGTTGGAGTTTGACACTAGATCTACTGATATAGTGTAGACAATAAATGTACGAGTTTGATACTAGACCTACTGATATAGTGTAGATAGTAGATGTTGGAGTTTGACACTAGATCTACTGATATAGTGTAGATAGTAGATGTTGGAGTTTGACACTAGATCTACTGATATAGTGTACACAATAGATGTTGGAGTTTGACACTAGATCTACTGATATAGTGTAGACAGTAGATGTTGGAGTTTGACACTAGATCTGCTGATATAGTGTAGACAATAGATGTTGGAGTTTGACACTAGATCTACTGATATAGTGTATACAGTAGATGTTGGAGTTTGATACTAGATCTACTGATATAGTGTAGACAGTAGATGTTGGATTTTGACACTAGATCTACTGATATAGTGTAGACAGTAGATGTTGGAGTTTGATACTAGATCTACTGATATAGTGTAGACAATAGATGTTGGAGTTTGACACTAGATCTACTGATATAGTGTAGACAATAGAAGTTGGAGTTTGACACTAGATCTACTGATATAGTGTAGACAATAGATGTTGGAGTTTGACACTAGATATACTGATATAGTGTAGACAATAGATGTTGGAGTTTGACACTAGATATACTGATATAGTGTAGACAGTAGATGTTGGAGATTTACACTAGATCTACTGATATAGTGTAGACAGTAGATGTTGGAGTTTGACACTAGATATACTGATATAGTGTAGACAGTAGATGTTGGAGTTTGACACTAGATCTACTGATATAGTGTAGACAGTAGATGTTGGAGTTTGACATTAGATCTACTGATATAGTGTAGACAGTAGATGTTGGAGTTTGACACTAGATCTACTGATATAGTGTAGACAGTAGATGTTGGAGTTTGACACTAGATCTACTGATATAGTGTAGACAGTAGTCTTTGGAGTTTGACACTAGATCAACTGATATAGTGTAGACAATAGATGTTGGAGTTTGACACTAGGTCTAATGATAGAGTGTAGACAATAGATGTTGGAGTTTGACACAAGATCTACTGATATAGTGTAGACAGTAGATGTTGGAGTTTGACACTAGATCTACTGATATAGTGTAGACAATAGACGTTGGAGTTTGACACTAGATCTACTGATATTATGTAGACAATAGACGTTGGAGTTTGACACTAGATCTACTGATATAGTGTAGACAATAGACGTTGGAGTTTGACACTAGATCTACTGATATAGTGTAGACAATAGACGTTGGAGTTTGACACTAGATCTACTGATATAGTGTAGACAATAGATGTTGGAGTTTGACACTAGATTTACTGATATAGTGTAGACAGTAGATGTTGGAGTTTGACACTAGATCTACTGATATAGTGGAGACAGTAGATGTTGGAGTTTGACACTAGATCTACTGATATAGTGTAGACAGTAGATGTTGGAGTTTGACACTAGATCTACTGATATAGTGTAGACAGTAGTTGTTGGAGTTTGACACTAGATCTACTGATATAGTGTAGACAGTAGATGTTGAAGTTTGATACTAGTTCTACTGATATAGCGTAGACAGTAGATGTTGGAGTTTGACACTAGATCTACTGATATAGTGTAGACAATTGATGTTGGAGTTTGACACTAGATCTACTGATATAGTGTAGACAGTAGATGTTGAAGTTTGACACTAGATCTACTGATATATTGTAGACAGTAGATGTTGAAGTTTGATACTAGTTCTACTGATATAGCTTAGACAATAGATGTTGGAGATTGACACTAGATCTACTGATATAGTGTAGACAATAGATGTTGGAGTTTGATACTAGATCTACTGATATAGTGTAGACAGTAGATGTTGGAGTTTGACACTAGATCTACTGATATAGTGTAGACAATAGATGTTGGCGTTTGACACTAGATCTACTGATATAGTGTAGACAATAGATGTTGGAGTTTGACACTAGATCTACTGATATAGCGTAGACAATAGATGTTGGAGTTTTACACTAGATCTACTGATATAGTGTAGACAATACATGTTGGAGTTTGACACTAGATCTACTGATATAGTGTTGACAGTAGATGTTGGAGTTTGACACTAGATCTACTGATATAGTGTAGACAATAGATGTTGGAGTTTGACACTAGATCTACTGATATAGTGTATACAGTAGATGTTGGATTTTGACACTATATCTACTGATATAGTGTAGACAGTAGATGTTGGAGTTTGATACTAGATCTACTGATATAGTGTAGACAGTAGAAGTTGGAGTTTGACACTAGATCTACTGATATAGTGTAGACAATAGATGTTGGAGTTTGACACTAGATCTACTGATAGAGTGTAGACAGTAGAAGTTGTAGTTTGACACTAGTTCTACTGATATAGTGTAGACAGTAGATGTTGGAGTTTGACACTAGATCTACTGATATAGTGTAGAAAATACATGTTGGAGCTTGACACTAGATCTACTGATAGAGTGTAGACAGTAGAAGTTGTAATTTGACACTAGATCTACTGATATAGTGTAGACAGTAGATGTTGGAGCTTGATACTAGATCTTCTGATATAGAGTAGACAGTAGATGTTGGAGTTTGACACTAGATCTACTGATATAGTGTACACAGTAGATGTTGGAGTTTGACACTAGGTCTACTGATATAGTGTACACAGTAGATGTTGGAGTTTGACACTAGATCTACTGATATAGTGTAGACAATAGATGTTGGAGTTTGACACTAGATCTACTGATAGAGTGTAGACAGTAGATGTTGGAGTTTGATACTAGATCTACTGATATAGTGTAGACAAGAGATGTTGGAGTTTGATACTAGATCTACTGATATAGTGTAGACAATAGATGTTGGAGTTTGACACTAGATCTACTGATATAGTGTAGACAATAGATGTTGGAGTTTGATACTAGTTCTACTGATATAGTGTAGACAGTAGATGTACGAGTTTGATACTAGTTCTACTGATATAGTGTAGACAGTAGATGTACGAGTTTGACACTTGATCTACTGATATAGTGTAGACAATAGATGTTGGAGTTTGACACTAGATCTACTGATATAGTGTAGACAGTAGATGTTGGAGTTTGATACTAGATCTACTGATATAGTGTAGACAATAGATGTTGGAGTTTGATACTAGATCTACTGATATAGTGTAGACAGTAGATGTTGGAGTTTGACACTAGATCTACTGATATAGTGTAGACAATACATGTTGGAGTTTGACACTAGATCTACTGATATAGTGTTGACAGTAGATGTTGGAGTTTGACACTAGATCTACTGATATAGTGTAGATAGTAGATGTTGGAGTTTGACACTTGATCTACTGATATAGTGTACACAATAGATGTTGGAGTTTGACACTAGATCTACTGATATAGTGTAGACAGTAGATGTTGGAGTTTGACACTAGATCTGCTGATATAGTGTAGATAGTAGATGTTGGAGTTTGACACTAGATCTACTGATATAGTGTACACAATAGATGTTGGAGTTTGACACTAGATCTACTGATATAGTGTACACAATAGATGTTGGAGTTTGACACTAGATCTACTGATATAGTGTACACAATAGATGTTGGAGTTTGACACTAGATCTACTGATATAGTGTAGACAGTAGATGTTGGAGTTTGATACTAGATCTACTGATATAGTGTAGACAGTAGATGTTGGAGTTTGATACTAGATCTACTGATATAGTGTAGACAGTAGAAGTTGGAGTTTGACACTAGATCTACTGATATAGTGTAGACAATAGATGTTGGAGTTTGACACTAGATCTACTGATAGAGTGTAGACAGTAGAAGTTGTAGTTTGACACTAGATCTACTGATATAGTGTAGATAGTAGATGTTGGAGTTTGATACTAGATCTACTGATATAGTGTAGACAATAGATGTTGGAGTTTGACACTAGATCTACTGATATAGTGTAGATAGTAGATGTTGGAGTTTGACACTTGATCTACTGATATAGTGTAGACAGTAGATGTTGGAGTTTGACACTAGATCTACTGATATAGTGTAGACAGTAGATGTTGGAGTTTGACACTAGTTCTACTGATATAGTGTAGACAGTAGATGTTGGAGTTTGACACTAGATCTACTGATATAGTGTAGACAGTAGATGTTGGAGTTTGACACTAGATCTACTGATATAGTGTAGACAGTAGATGTTGGAGTTTGACACTAGTTCTACTGATATAGTGTAGACAGTAGATGTTGGAGTTTGACACTAGATCTACTGATATAGTGTAGACAGTAGATGTTGGAGTTTGACACTAGATCTACTGATATAGTGTAGATAGTAGATGTTGGAGTTTGACACTTGATCTACTGATATAGTGTAGAAAATACATGTTGGAGCTTGACACTAGATCTACTGATAGAGTGTTAACAGTAGATGTTGGAGTTTGACACTAGATCTACTGATATAGTGTAGATAGTAGATGTTGGAGTTTGACACTTGATCTACTGATATAGTGTACACAATAGATGTTGGAGTTTGACACTAGATCTACTGATATAGTGTAGACAGTAGATGTTGGAGTTTGACACTAGATCTGCTGATATAGTATAGATAGTAGATGTTGGAGTTTGACACTAGATCTACTGATATAGTGTACACAATAGATGTTGGAGTTTGACACTAGATCTACTGATATAGTGTAGACAGTAGATGTTGGAGTTTGACACTAGATCTACTGATATAGTGTAGACAGTAGATGTTGGAGTTTGACACTAGATCTACTGATATAGTGCAGACAGTAGATGTTGGAGTTTGACACTAGATCTACTGATATAGTGTAGATAGTAGATGTTGGAGTTTGACACTTGATCTACTGATATAGTGTAGAAAATACATGTTGGAGCTTGACACTAGATCTACTGATAGAGTGTTAACAGTAGATGTTGGAGTTTGACACTAGATCTACTGATATAGTGTAGATAGTAGATGTTGGAGTTTGACACTTGATCTACTGATATAGTGTACACAATAGATGTTGGAGTTTGACACTAGATCTACTGATATAGTGTAGACAGTAGATGTTGGAGTTTGACACTAGATCTGCTGATATAGTATAGATAGTAGATGTTGGAGTTTGACACTAGATCTACTGATATAGTGTACACAATAGATGTTGGAGTTTGACACTAGATCTACTGATATAGTGTAGACAGTAGATGTTGGAGTTTGACACTAGATCTACTGATATAGTGTAGACAGTAGATGTTGGAGTTTGACACTAGATCTACTGATATAGTGCAGACAGTAGATGTTGGAGTTTGACACTAGATCTACTGATATAGTGTAGATAGTAGATGTTGGAGTTTGACACTTGATCTACTGATATAGTGTAGAAAATACATGTTGGAGCTTGACACTAGATCTACTGATAGAGTGTTAACAGTAGATGTTGGAGTTTGACACTAGATCTACTGATATAGTGTAGATAGTAGATGTTGGAGTTTGACACTTGATCTACTGATATAGTGTACACAATAGATGTTGGAGTTTGACACTAGATCTACTGATATAGTGTACACAATAGATGTTGGAGTTTGACACTAGATCTACTGATATAGTGTAGACAGTAGATGTTGGAGTTTGACACTAGATCTGCTGATATAGTGTAGACAATAGATGTTGGAGTTTGACACTAGATCTACTGATATAGTGTAGACAGTAGATGTTGGAGTTTGACACTAGATCTACTGATATAGTGTAGATAGTAGATGTTGGAGTTTGACACTTGATCTACTGATATAGTGTAGAAAATACATGTTGGAGCTTGACACTAGATCTACTGATAGAGTGTTAACAGTAGATGTTGGAGTTTGACACTAGATCTACTGATATAGTGTAGATAGTAGATGTTGGAGTTTGACACTTGATCTACTGATATAGTGTACACAATAGATGTTGGAGTTTGACACTAGATCTACTGATATAGTGTACACAATAGATGTTGGAGTTTGACACTAGATCTACTGATATAGTGTAGACAGTAGATGTTGGAGTTTGACACTAGATCTGCTGATATAGTGTAGACAATAGATGTTTGAGTTTGACACTAGATCTACTGATATAGTGTAGACAGTAGATGTTGGAGTTTGACACTAGATCTACTGATATAGTGTAGATAGTAGATGTTGGAGTTTGACACTTGATCTACTGATATAGTGTAGAAAATACATGTTGGAGCTTGACACTAGATCTACTGATAGAGTGTTAACAGTAGATGTTGGAGTTTGACACTAGATCTACTGATATAGTGTAGATAGTAGATGTTGGAGTTTGACACTTGATCTACTGATATAGTGTACACAATAGATGTTGGAGTTTGACACTAGATCTACTGATATAGTGTAGACAGTAGATGTTGGAGTTTGACACTAGATCTGCTGATATAGTATAGATAGTAGATGTTGGAGTTTGACACTAGATCTACTGATATAGTGTACACAATAGATGTTGGAGTTTGACACTAGATCTACTGATATAGTGTAGACAGTAGACGTTGGAGTTTGACACTAGATCTGCTGATATAGTGTAGACAATAGATGTTGGAGTTTGACACTAGATCTACTGATATAGTGTATACAGTAGATGTTGGATTTTGACACTATATCTACTGATATAGTGTAGACAGTAGATGTTGGAGTTTGATACTAGATCTACTGATATAGTGTAGACAGTAGAAGTTGGAGTTTGACACTAGATCTACTGATATAGTGTAGACAATAGATGTTGGAGTTTGACACTAGATCTACTGATATAGTGTAGACAGTAGAAGTTGTAGTTTGACACTAGTTCTACTGATATAGTGTAGACAGTAGATGTTGGAATTTGACACTAGATCTACTGATATAGTGTAGAAAATACATGTTGGAGCTTGACACTAGATCTACTGATATAGTGTAGACAGTAGAAGTTGTAATTTGACACTAGATCTACTGATATAGTGTAGACAGTAGATGTTGGAGCTTGATACTAGATCTTCTTATATAGAGTAGACAGTAGATGTTGGAGTTTGACACTAGATCTACTGATATAGTGTACACAGTAGATGTTGGAGTTTGACACTAGATCTACTGATATAGTGTACACAGTAGATGTTGGAGTTTGATACTAGATCTACTGATATAGTGTAGACAATAGATGTTGGAGTTTGATACTAGATCTACTGATATAGTGTAGACAGTAGATGTTGGAGTTTGACACTAGATCTACTAATATAGTGTAGACAGTTGATGTTGGAGTTTGACACTAGATCTACTGATATAGTGTAGACAGTAGATGTTGGAGTTTGACACTAGATCTACTGATATAGTGTAGACAGTTGATGTTGGAGTTTGACACTAGATCTTCTGATATAATGTAGACAGTAGATGTTGGAGTTTGACATTAGATCTACTGATATAGTGTAGACAGTAGAAGTTGGAGTTTGACACTAGATCTACTGATATAGTGTAGACAGTAGAAGTTGGAGTTTGACACTAGATCTACCGATATAGTGTAGACAGTAGATGTTGGTGTTTGACATTAGATCTACTGATATAGTGCAGACAGTAGAAGTTGGAGTTTGACACTAGATCTACTGATATAGTGTAGACAATAGATGTGGGGGTTTGACACTAGATCTACTGATATAGTGTAGACAATAGCTGTTGGAGTTTGACACTAGATCTACTGATATAGTGTAGACAATAGATGAAGTTTGTCACTAGATCTACTGATATAGTGTAGACAATAGATGAAGTTTGACACTAGATCACGTCACTTTTTTCAAATGAAATATTTTAAATATGACATAAAATGTCAGCTACTATTGGCATTTCTGAACAATTTATACTCCAGAGAACATATTCCGAAATGTTATTGATATTTCAATATAAAATCCAGCTGCTTATTGGTATATGAGGTAATTAAAATGAGACGAAAACAGAGAAAGGATTTATTATATCGATAACTATAGGAAAACAAAATATATGAACCAAAATATGAAAAACGAGAGGTGTAAAATGAATTAGAAGAAAGGGAGAGATAGCTGTATTTATATGTATATATGTAAAGAGAGAGAGAGAGCTAGTGAGAGCGAACTAGGGGGAGGGGCGCTAGAGAGAGGCAAAGAGAGAGAGGTAGAGATAGATAGAGAGAGGCAAAGAGAGAGAGGTAGAGATAGATAGAGAGAGAGAGAGAGATCATACCCATACAAACAGTGCTGAAAATTAATTAAAAAAGGTAGAAGTTTAAATATTGTGTATAAAATGTTCAGATTGTCCAATGTGTAGATGCTGATAATTAACAAATCCCGCGTGAAATGTACTTAATTCACACATGTCATCATTGAACGATATTGTGAGACAATAACAACAGCAAGGAGAAGGATGAGGAGGAGGTGGAGAGTGGGTTTGGAGTATAACACGATGAAATAGGAGGAAGGGAGGAGGAGAATGAAGTGGGCTCTACTACTACTACTATCACCATCACCACCACCACCACCACCACTACTACTACCACCACCACCACCACTACTACTACTACTACTACTACTACTACTACTACAACTACAACTACCACCACCACCACCACCACTACTACTACTACTACTACTACTACTACTACTACTACTACTACTACCACCACCACCACCACTACTACTACTACTACTACTACTACTACTACTACTACTACTACTACTACTACTACTACAAGAAGAAGAAAAAGAAGACGAAGAAAAAGAAGACGAAGAAGAAGTAGTAGAAGAAGAAGAAAGAGAAGAAAGAAAAAAGAAGAAAAAGGAGTAGAAGAAGAAAGAAAAAAGAGAAAAGAAAAGAAGACGAAGAAAAAGAAGTTAGAAGAAGAAGAAGAATTATTATAAAGAAGAGCAGTGAGAGAACAAGCTAAAGTGGTGTAAGCAAGTACAAGGAGAAGAAAAAGGACAAAAGTGATGTGATTTCTGGACATCACTGGACAAAGACTACAAGTCAGATTGTTTGTTGAAACAGAAAATCGACGTTTTCATAAATAGTTTCCCTTGTTTTCACTCTTGTCTGTCTGTCTATCAATCTTTACACGAACAATGTAGTGAGACAGTCAGTCACAATATATCAACCGAAACAATTCAATGCAAATAAATAGCGTTCATTTAGTGGTCAACATCTAACTTAGGTACATCTACTGTTTAGAAAATAGGACAGTTAGTGTATACATACATATTCACACACATACTTACATACATACATACCTATCGAGTATGGCCATTGCACGATATACCATTATTAATAATTATTAATTAATTCCATCGTGCAATGCCTGTGTGTGAAGATATTTTTTAAAGTGAAGAAAGACTGTGCACTGAGCCAATCCCACTCTCTGAGCGACATTAGCTATAACCCGAAAAGAAGAAAAGATCAACATCATCGGTAACTATTGAGCCGCAGGTTTTATATCGGAGTTATCCCAGTTTCCTGAGTTGCCTTCTCTTAGAAGAATGCCCTGACAAATGCTAGGAGTCCTTCACTCCCAGTGGTTTAACCACACGATCGGGTGTCTAGTCCGACTATTTCTATGTCTCCGCGCATATACATACACATGCACCTATGCATATACACATATACATATACACACATGTACAGGTGTATATACATATTTACACACTTTTGGATGGCCGTTGACTCTTATGGGTTCTTCCACCCTTTGTTAGGTTTTGTTTTTTTTCCTGCAGGGTGTCCAAAATCCTCCTCCTCACCAAGTAAACTTGGAGGAGTGGCCGGTTTAGTCACCGACGACCCGACCATGCGACAGGTTGTACTGGGTTACATGTTACCAGTAGCATTCAAGAGTGACCCGACATATCTACCTACCTACATACCTACCTACTTACCTACCTACCTAAATACGTGCATCCGTACATTCAAACCAAGTTGATGTTGTTTAAATTCCAATGCAAGAGTCTTGTGTCTATGCTAGAAACCGGCTTGCTCTCTTTCTATATATTTTCGGTTCATTTTCATCGGCACAAGTTGAACAAGTTGGCCCCCAGCTAAAGAAACGTACGTACCTGGTATGGCACTGTTGTAGTAACTGGCCATAATGATTATCTCTCTCTCTCTCCCTCTCTCTCTCTCTCTCTCTCTCTCTCTCTCTCTATATATATATATATATATATATATATATATATATATATATATATATATAATTAACTATCTTCAATGAACTTTTAACATGAGGTTCACATGAAGATATGTCACTATCTTTACAACAATTATTGTATTTTATCTGACGAAAGCGTACTAAAATATTAGTACTCTTGAAATACGTATAATAAAATAAATATGGTTTTATAAAGATATTTTCCATTTATTAATATTATTGATATTAATGATATCCGGATAAACTCGTTGAGTGCTTCTAATCTGTTGTAAATTAGCTTTGTTGAATAATCAACAAACCAAATAACTCATTGTTTATATATATATATATATATATATTAGTAAAAAGGAAAAGAAACTACTGACAAATTTTTCCCAGTGAAAATAATTTAATTAGGAATAAGTATAAATTAGTAATAAGTATTGTTAGTATTCAGTTTTAGTTTTAAGTTTTTACCGGTTGCGCATTTCTAATGCTTTTCAAAAATTATTTTGAGATAGATTAGAGCAAACATCACGAGCGCTCTATCTCAAAATAATTTTTGAAAAGCATTAGAAATGCGCAACCGGTAAAAACTTAAAACTAAAACTGAATACTCACCAATACTTATTACTAATTTACACTTATTCCTAATTAAACTATTTTTCACTGGGAAAAATTTGTCAGCATTTTCTTTTCTTTTTTTCTAATATATCACAACTCGTGTGTCACACCTATTTTTTTAAAATATATATATATATATATAAAACTTAAGCCCTAAACCCCACTTTGGAGGAGTATAAGCTATATATACATATACATATACAGGGTGCGGGCGGTATTTGAGGACACATATATTTTTAGTCATTATTTTATTTGACTAATTTTTATTGAACTTCCATTTCAGAAAATAACAATGAAAATAACTATACTTACTAATGAAATGAAAAGTCATGTTGTGATTGTGGCTTTGAAGGGTAAGCATGGAGATTTAGAAATTTCTCGTTTTCTGAAAGTTGCAAGATCTTTTGTCCACAAGATTCGGTGTGAGTTAGAGAAAGAAGATGGAAGCGTATTTCCTGTATCAAAACGTAAACAAGATTCCAAATGCTCTGATTCTATCTGGATACCTGAATTTATTCAGGAAGTTAAGGAAAACATTGATGACAATCCAGGAAAATCAACGAGGTCAATTGCAGAAAAAAACAATCAAAAATATTGTGCATGAAGACATCAGATACAAATCTTACGTGATGAGGAGAGGTCAATTCATGTCAGAAAAAACAAAAGAAGAGCGTTTAATCAGATCCAAAAGACTTTTAAACAAACTTAAAAATCCATCAGAAGATGGTGTGATTTGGGTTTTCTCAGATGAGAAAAACTTTGACCAAGACCACAAAACTAACTGAAGAAATGACAAGTAACTATGTGCAGACCCTTCTGAGGTTCCAAGAGTAATGCACACACAATTTCCTGCAGTGTCATGGTTTTGGGTGTTGTTAGCAATGAAGGACATGTGATGCCTCCTCACTTTTTTCCACAAGGCCTTAGGGTGAATGATGCTGCGTATATTGAGGTTCTGGATAAAGTTGTTAAGCCTTGGATCAACAGTGTATGCAATGGAAGGCCTTATGTCTTTCAACAAGATTCTGCACCATCATACAAGGCTCAAATAACACAAGAATGGATGGCTGACAATTTGCATGATCACATTACTCCCAACATTTGGCCTCCTAATTCTCCAGATGTCAATCCACTGGACTACTATGTATGGAGCATCGTTTAGAAAAATGTCAATGAACACCCCCATAACACCAAAGATTCTTTGAAAGCCACAATAATTCGAGTCTGTCCGATATGAACAAGGACCACTTAATCAGAGCTTGTAAACGATTTCAACCACATGTAGAGGTAGTTATTGATGCTTATATGGTGGTTTTATTGGATGAAATTATTAAATTGATAATTTAGCTTTATGTTTATGTTATATTTATAAGAATAAAGTTTTATTCTGTTATTATATAAGGTTTTTTTTTTAAAACCATAAATCTGTCCTCAAATACCGTCCTCACCCTGTACATATAGGTGAGTGTGTATGTATACATTAACTGTTCTATTTTCTAAACAGTAGACGTACCTAAGTTAGATGTTGACCACTAAATGAACTCTATTTATTTGCATTGAATTGTTTCGGTTGATATATTGTGACTGACTGTCTCACTACATTGTTCGTGTAAATATTGATAGACAGACAGAAAAGAGTCAAAGCAAGGGAAACTATTTATGAAAACATCGATGGTTCTATATATATACACACACACACACACATATATATATATATATATATATATATATATATATGTATATATATATATATATATATATGTATACATATATATATATGTATACATTGTTCGTGTAAATATTGATAGACAGACAGAAAAGAGTCAAAGCAAGGGAAACTATTTATGAAAACATCGATGGTTCTATATATACACACACACACACACATATATATATATATATTTATATATATATATATATATATATTTATATATATATATATAAATTTATATATACATATATATATATATGTATACATATATATATATGTATATATATATATATATATATATATATATATATATATATATATATATATATATATATATATATATATACAAATATATACAGATATATATATATATATGTATATACAAATATATACAAATATATATGTATACATATATATATATATATGTATATATATATATTTCGTTTTTGAATTTGTTTAGCAAGATTCTTTATCTGAAATCGTGTTTTGAAACCGATATTGTTATACTTTGGGAGGGTCATGTTGCCAATAATGGCGTAGGATAGAAGAAAGGAAAGGCACAGAAACAAAGAAAGGAATCCCCAGTCACTGAAGAGGTCACAGAGTGTGACGAAAGGACTATGACTATATATAAACAACTATCTGGTTGTGGAACCAACCAACCAACCAGAAATTTATAAGTTTGTGGATTTGTAAATTTATAAATTTATAAATATATAATAAATTGAAGTGAAAGCAACTGGTGCGTGTGTTTCTTATTGGCAACATGACCCTCCCAAAGTATAACAATATATATATACATATATATATATAAAGATTTACATATACACAAACTAAACAAAGTCACAGATATATATGTTTTGGCAACCATTTACGATGTGGCTCAATGAAGAATTCATAAATTAAATAATCATATTCCTGACAAGTTCGAAACTCGATATTTAATCCTTAATAGGATATCTCAAAACGCGAACGAAATCCGAGGGTAGAGACACAATCCTGGTAAGAGTGTACGCATTTCTTCTAACTCCAATTTTATACCTAATTGTGTATGGTTGACGATATATTTAGTCGATTCCCACGTGCTGTTGAAATGTTGGGTACATATTCTATTGCGGTCGGCCGCGAAGAGGCTGCTGTCGTTTATTTATCAAATATTTCTTCATAGGAGCCTTTTATTCTTATAGCCTGGTCTAATTGAATTTTTATGTGGTTAATTATGCTAATTGGGAGAGGAAATGGTGTATATATTTTATCAGATGATTCTATGGACATACTTGATGATACATATATATATATATATATATATACATATATATACATATATATATATACAGGAAAAAGTATGACCCCGACGGCAGAGCTCAACAGTTTGAGCTCTGCCGTCGAATGTCATACTTTTTCCTATTTCCCACTCTACTACCCTAAGTATTGAGTACTCTGGTGCGTTATGGTCCATCTGGTTCCTTAACACAATTCCTTCGTTATATATATACATGTATATATATATATATATATATATATATATATATATATATATATATATATATATATATATATATATATAAACGGAAAAAATGAAACGAAATTTCATTTCCCACTCTTAGTACGGCTGTTACTTAAATATAAGTATGTACACGTACATACATATATGTATACAGACATACAGTAGTATGTATACATATATACATACATATATATACATATATATATGTACATATGTGGGCATGTATGTATATATACATACTACTGTATGTCTGTATACATATATGTATGTACGTGTACATACTTATACATATATATATATATATATATATATACATATATATATATTTATATATATATATACACGTCTGTATGTATGTGTGTATGTTGGTGTGTCTGAAGGTTTATAGTTGTGTAGATTTCATTTGTATTCGTGTAATATATTATGATTCTTCATGTCGATTTTTCCGCCTAATAAATGATGACAAGAATTTGACAAGAACAACACCACCAACACCGCCTCCATTTCAACGACGACAATACCCTCCAAGTCATCAATTAGTATATTGAATAAATTGTGCCTGAATATATTGTTGTATAGAAATCTGTTGTCTTTAAATAGACTTCACTTGTATATTCCTGTGTATTCTGATATTTGTGTATTCTTAGAATACAAAAAACAATAAATTCCACTCACTATATTGACATATCACATGCTGGAACTCACAATGGCCCGCTCCCTAGACACACACACACATATGTATGTATGTATGTATGTATGTATGTATGTATGTATGTATGTATGTATGTATGTATGTATGTATGTATGTATGATGTATGTATGTATGTATGTATGTATGTATGTATGTATGTATGTATGTATGTATGTTCTTCTGGTTTTATAATTTCACAAAGTTTTACCAATAGAGAGAGTCGGTTTCTAACATAGACACAAGACTCTCTCATTGGAATTTACACAACATCAACTAGGTAGATTATGTTTGTATGCATGCATGTGTAGATATGGATGTTATTGTATGTGTGGATGTGGATGTTTTGAGTTGTATGTGTGCATGTGTATATACTTTGTATCTGTACATGTGTATATGCAGTTATTAGATGCAACATTTTTGGAATGTTTTACATATTTTTACTGTTCCATTAATGGATTGTACTTGTAATTTCCTAACTAGTTTTGTTCTTTCTGTTCCTGTGAAGCCTAGCTTCTCAAGATTTGTATTGAGGCAGTTACTAACATACCCCAGTGCCCCAATAATCACAGGCATAAATCTGAAGGTGTAATCAGGGTGGAGTATCTGCAGATTTCTCATCACTTCTGCATAAATATTCTCCTTTTCGCTAATCTTTGATATTATATTGGCATCTGCTGGGCAGCTAACTTCCACTACTGTGCATGCTTTCTTCTCCCTGTCCCATAACATAATATCTGGTCTGTTATGCCTGCATTTTATTGCGGTTTTTACTGTAACATTCCACCAGTACTCTTTCTTATTATGTACATGGATGTCTTCCACATTGCTGTAGCTTTTAATGTGTTTATTATCGGGGCTATTGTTTTACGAACTGCATTGTAGAGTGTTTTGACCACTACATCATGCCTCATAGGTAGATAGTACTGCGATGACATCTTTGGACAGCTGCTGATGACATGGGTGATATCCTCGACGTTAGTTCTGCAGAGTCTGCACTTGTTATCACATCTAGGTGTTTTGCCTGCATCCCTATCTCTTTTGTGAATCAGGTATTTCGTGTTAATCTTCTGTCCTTGGATTGCAAAAGCGTATCCTTCAAAGTGGGAGCCAATATAGCGGTTATTGGTCCAAGATAGACTACTTTACTTATCTCTATTACTCTCACTCTGGAGCTTCCTGGCAACATATCCATGCATGATTTTTTGCTGATAAGTATGCAGTTTTTCATCCATGGATTCACTGCGATACTGCTGAGCGACTTCCCTGGGTGTGAGTTTTTGATTATCACACAGGGAATATTTCTCGAGGAGTTCCTTCCCAACTCTCATGATCTTATCTGTTTCATGCAGATAGACTTACTCGAGAGACGGGATCCTACGCTTCGAGGTTCGTAGATGTTGTCGGAGAGATATGATGCGACATTCAAATGTTGTCTGGACTGATGTTAGGCCTCTGCCTCCGTGCTTACGTTTCAAGTAAAGGCGGTATATGTCACTGTTGATGTGGAAGTTTCCGGTATTGTTTAGTATTTTTTGAGTTCCAACATCAACATCTGTCTGGGACTTTAGCAAGTTGGAGGGCCTCTATCATCCAAGAGTGGGGAACAGAATCGAAAGCTTTCCTGTAGTCCAGCCAGACTGTAGCCATATTCCTCCTAAGTTGTCGCACCTCCGATATCGCAGTTTTGTTGTTCAGCACATCCCCAAACCCCTTTCTTTCCAGTTGCTTGTTCATCTGTGATGATGTTATAATTTTCACAGTGATCTTGGAGGAAAAGGTTCAGACAGGTTGTATACATCTTATGTATGTATGTATGTATGTATGTATGTATGTATGTATGTATGTATGTATGTATGTATGTATGTATGTATGTATGTATGTCAGGTCACTAGTTGGTGCTACTGGTAACATGTATTCCAGTACAACCTGTCCCATGGTCGGGTTGTTGGCGACTAAACTGGCAACCCCACCAAGGTTTCTTGGTGAGGAGGGTGACTTTGGACATCCTGCAGGACTAAAAACAAAACCTGTCAAAGGGCAAACGAGCTCTTAATAGTCAATGGCCATCCAAAATCACCGGGAGAGATGACCCCTTAGCCTTTGTCAAGGCAGAATTCTAGGAGAAGGAAAACTCTGATATAACACCTGCAACCCTGATGGTATCCAATGATATTGACTTGTTCTTCTTTTTGGTAAATATCATCTTGGTTAAGAGAGTGGGACTGGCTTTGTGCAGTGCCTTTGCTCACTATAAAAGCTTCACGACAAAGGCATTGCTTTATATCTGGAGATCTCTCGGCACTTGTCATCACATGGTACCATGGGCCTGGCACTATGTGTCAATAATTATCACAAGTGTAGTGTTTGTACAGAGTTTTCAAGTCGCTAACTGGACTAAAAAGTCACACTCGTTCAGCGCATCGGTAGGGGTTCTCCTACATGGATATAAAGTAGTGGCCGTACTCGAAAACGAGTTGGCAGCCACCATGTATGTATGTATGTACGTATGTATGTATGTATGTATGTATGTATGTATGTATGTATGTATGTATGTATGTATGTATGTATGTATGTATTTTATCTCTTTCTCTTAATTTCGAGTATATTTTTTTGACCGGCCAGCCTCCTGGTGGCAAGGTTGTAAAAGAAAAGAAATTGTCATCCCTTGAATCGCAAGAATATTTTGTAAATTTTGAAGGTGCCAGCAATCGCAGTATACTATGAATTAGGGACCTGCGCTCTTTGTCCGCAAATCCAAGTTCAGTCATACTTTGGTCCAAGCGGGTTGGTATATAACCCGTAGCTCCAATAATGATGGGTATGAAGCTAAAGGTGTATCTTGGATACTGGATTTGTAAACTCCTCATCAATGGTCCGTAGATGTACTCCTTCTCTGTATTTTTCTGACAACGTTTACATCAAGTGGGCAGCTGATCTCCACAACAGAACACGTTTTCAATGTGTGGTCCCAAACAACAATATCAGGCCGGTTGTGCTTTAATTTGGTGGCAGTTTTTATTTTCAGATTCCACCAGCATGCCTTAGTGCCATCTGTATGTATGTATGTATGTATGTATGTATGTATGTATGTATGTATGTATGTATGTATGTATGTATGTATGTATGTGTGTATGTTCTTCTGGTTTTATAATTTCACAAATTTATTCCCAATAGAGAGAGTCGGTTTCTAACATAGACACAAGACTCTCTGATTGGAATTTACACAACATTAACTAGGTAAATATGTCTGCATGTCTGCATGCGTGCGTGTGTATGAGTATATATATATATATATATATATATTGTTATACTTTGGGAGGGTCATGTTGCCAATAAGAAACACACGCACCAGTTGCTTTCACTTCAATTTATTATATATTTATAAATTTATAAATTTACAAATCTACAAACTTATAAATTTCTGGTTGGTTGGTTGGTTCCACAACCAGATAGTTGTTTATATATAGTCATAGTCCTTTCGTCACACACTCTGTGACCTCTTCAGTGACTGGGGATTCCTTTCTTTGTTTCTGTGCCTTTCCTTTCTTCTGTCCTACGCCATTTTGTTTCTGTGTGTGTGTTGTGTGCTCAGTTTGCGCATGCGCCACATCCGGGTGTCTGTGTGTGTTTGTGTTCATTTATCTATTTGTTTATTTATTTACATGTTGTTGGTTGGTTGTTTGTTCTATGTGTGTGTGTGTTTTCATTTTGTCCTTAATTGTAAGTTGTGATGTTGCTGTTCCACTCAAATTTTCTATTTAATTTTGGTTGTAATTCTTTTATGCTTACTGCCTCTGTAATTTGCCTAAACATTGCATCTTTTCTGTGTGTGGATTCTATTTTTATTTCTATGTTCTCTAATTTACCCTTGTGTTCTATCTTAGCATGTTGGTAGAGTACAGATGATTCTTTATTATCTTGAAGGTCTCGCCAGTGTTCATTTATCCGTTCCCCTATACTACGAGCTGTCTCACCTATGTACACTATATTTTTGTTTCTACATTGTCCTTCGGTACATCTTATGCTATACACTACATTTCTAGTTTTACAGTTAATATGGGGGCTTATTTTACAGGTTATACATTTCTTATCTATACATGAGGGGCTTTGGAATGGGTATGTCTTGCTAATAAGTGTTTTTACGGAGGTACCTGGTCTTTCTACTATCTTAATATTGTTGTAATAATATTGCCAGAATTAATAACAGAACACACTCACTGTTTGGTTGGTTTTCGCTTCTGTATCTTTTATATCAGTTAATTTATTCGGTCCTCAATGTTTACCATTGACTGACCAACGGTCAAAAATACAGATATAATATAGACACAAACACATATATATAGTCTAAAAAAGTTCTTTCGTTGCACTGCTGCAACATCGTCAGTGGTGCTATTACGTTTCCTTCTGTTGTATTGTATGTCTACGCCATCTTTATTTAATCTGTTTATTTATTTATTTATTTATTTATTTATATATTTTTGTCTTCTTCTCTGAGCATGCGTTTGCGTGTGTGTATAGTGTTTGATGTGTGTACGTGTTTGCGTGACTGTGTTTTGGTTATTGTATTCTATCTTAGTTTACTAGTGTGTGTTTATATGTGTTTGTTGTTATTGTGCGTGTGTATATATTTATTTATTTATTTATTTATAATGGTAAACATTGAGGACCGAATAAATTAACTGATATAAATATATATCTATATATCTTATATATAAAGTGAAGTTGGGCGTTGTTTGGTGTACCGAACTTGCATGCTACACCGTTCATCCAATTTTCATGAAACCTCACACATATATAAAACTCAACGCGTAGAGTGGAATAGGCTACTTGAAAATTTCGAAAAATCGATAATCGGGACCCCAGAAGCCAAAAATCGATAGTTTCAAAAATCGATGAAACTCGACGCATGTGTGTATTTTGATCCGGGGATAAACGTGCGCTACATTAAATTTTCGAAAAATCGATAATTGGATCACCAGAGGCAAAAATCAGGACAACTCTAACTTACTCTCTTCCCTCCCTTCCACCTCACTGGCGCAGCCACACCTCCTGCCTGCTGATAAAATACATAGATAGATTAACACACACATATATAGTTATGTATATACTCTCTTTCCCTCTCTTCCACCTCACTGGCGCAGCCAAAACCTCCTGCCTGCTGATAAAATACATACATAGATAAACACACACATATATAGTTATGTATATATGTATGTGTGTGTGTATATATATATATATATATATGTGTGTGTGTATATATATGTGTGTATGTATATACATGTCGTCCCACTGCATCGTCATGCCTCACCATGTCGCATCCATGCTCTGTCAGCCACCATGCCCTCCCGTTCCCTCTCCAATACCCGCACGACTTGGTCCTTCACGAGTGCCATGGTTCACCATGCGGAATCCCTGCAACCGTCAATCCCGGCCATCTCCCTTCCCTGCACGCCGTCGTCCCACTGCATCGTCATGCATCACCATGCCGCATCAATGCTCTGTCAGCCGCTATCCCCTCCTTGGCTCTTTCTTTTTCCTGCCCGCAGTGCTCCTTCAAGACTACCATGGATCACCATGCGGCATCCTTGCCACCGTCCACTCCTGCCCTCTTCCTTGCCTGCTGGCCGTCGCCCCACTACATCTTCATGCCTCAGGATGCCGCCTCCATGCACTGTCAGCCACCATCCCATCCTCGGCCCTTTCTTTTGCCTGACCGCCGTGCTCCTTCAAGACTCCCATGGCTATCTATGCCGCATCAATTCCTTGCCACCCGCTTAAACGTCATCAGTATGGCTTATTGTTGCCTCATTTGATCACCGATTTTCGCAGGCTAAACACAATACCAACGTGCACGATAGTCGATGGTAAATCTTTTTAATTACATGTTCTTGAGGCTGTTGCAAAGGGCAATAACCCTAGACGCAATTTTGATCAACTTTTTTTCACATATAGCAAATTTACTGGAACAGGTCTTTAGCTACTCAAATCTACTTCAGAGGTCACGCGTTCATGTAAGAAATCAATAAAACTGAAGCGGGGGTTCGACTTTGCGCAAAAAACAAGGCAAAGTTGCAGATGGGATAATTTTTTACAGGAACGTCCGATTTTCGTGAAAACTGTCGCAAATGAATCGTCCATTAGGCCGCGATTCAGATAAAGGCCCCTTTATTTCTTCTTCTGCACATGTGAGCGCCAAAATTGTAAAAAAAAAAAATATTTGAATAAATCGACTTTTACACCCTGCTTTAAAAATCAACTGAAAATTCAATTTCAAGTGAATTTGACTTCCGTCAGTCTTGCAGAGAACAATTTCAACGATACACTGTGAACCTACAATTGATCCATTATTTATGCTCAATTACACACCTGCGTAGACTAACCTCTGTTTTTTTCCTTGAGGTTCGAAGGTTTTTGCACCTGTGATACGCGGGAAGTAACTTTCAAACATTTTAACAACAGACCAAAGTTCGACTTAACGCCCGGTACTGCTGCTATTATTTATTTATATATATATATATATATATAAATATATATATATATTTATATATATATAAATATATATCTATATATATAAATATATATATAGATATATATTTATATATATATAAATATATCTATATATAAATATATATCTATATATATATATCAATATGTTGAAAAGGTAACTCACTAGAGAGAGATACAGTGCACTATCAATAAAACAGGGAAAAACAGATCACTTTGGATTTGTACGTGTGTTATATAGTTATAAAGGTATTTATTTACGCTTTAATTTATATTTTTAATTATCGTGTCTACTCTGCCTTTCATAGGTTATAGATTCCATACACTGGTGGTTTTTCCTTGTTCTATTGATAGCGCACTGTATCTCTCTCTAGTGTGTTACCTTTTCAACATATTGTATTTTAAAGAGCTCAGGATTTCTTCTCCTTTGAGCACATTATTTACAGGGAACGGCGAGATCTATAGCTCCGTTAATGTATCTATATATATATCTATATTTATATCTATCTATCTATATATACATCTCTCTCTCTCTCTCTCTCTCTCTCTCTTTATATATATATATATATATATATATATATATATATATATATATATATTTATTAAAATAACAGATTAAAGTTTAAGCAAAGAATCGCTGCTTTCACCCTTAACGGGATCTTCTGAAACTAAAAATGTCAATCTGTAAACGCAGAAGTGAATATTTCAAAAAAACGTTGCAACCGGAGGAAGGCAGGAAGACGATACGAAATATTTGCTCTACGGTTCTTATATATTTGATATATATTTATCCTTATCGAGCCCTCTTTGGATTTTAGTCTTCAAATTTATTATTATTACTATATATATATATATATATATATATATATATATATATATATATATATATATATATATTTGAAAATTGCAAACTTGACTGTCACCACAGAATATGAACCTGAGGATTGCGAAAGCATGAATGTACTTGTTCAATTAACACTTAACATTTAATATTCTACCATACTATTTCATTCTAATACCATTATAAATTTTAAAGGATTGTAAATAAAATGAGTAAATCACACAAAGTTGGAATTCCTTTTATTAATATATATATATATATATTTCCTGTCAGCATGACTTGGCAAGCTATTTAGAACGCTGGTTTAACAACTTTACTTCCCTCCGGAGAAGAGATATTATCTCGAAAATTAAGGATATTTAAATAAATTTAAGGTAAAAGACAACATCTTTTGCATTTGCATTTATATTTCATATCCATACCTGCATTGTTTTGGCTTTACAAATACAAACGTCTATACCTCATTACACAATGCTTCAAGTGAACTATAACTTCCTCCACATATATATATATATATATATATATATAAAGTTGTAGTTCCTGTTTGGTTTGTTTGTTTGTTTGTTCACGAACTCCTCCTATGGTTTTGGAGATAGATCCCCATAGCCATATATATTCTGAAACTACATTGCCCAGGGTACTTGGATAAGTATATTCCATTTTAATGAAAGGGTTCCCCGGGGCCACAAATCCCCGTTGAAAATGTTTTCCCTTCGATTTATATGAAATTTAAATCATAGGTAAATGACAAGATATGATGCCTAATCACAAAATCTCAGCAAATTTCAATAATATTAAGACACCCTAATAGGTGTTAAACCCCTATAGTGAAAATAATGGAGGCCCATAATTTCAGTATTGGAACCTCTATTATCACGGGGTTTTTCTATTAATTAAACGTAAATCAACAAAAAGCATCTCTCTTTTATTATAAAATTTGGATAATTTAGATATTTTATCTATGGAAAAACATCACTAGAATTATGACAATAAAAATTATTAATTAATGCCTCTACTTTTTTAACATTTTCCCTTTATTTTTTCTCCATAAATTATATCACTGATTTAAAATCAATCATCATTTTCTTACGAAAAAAAAAAATGTGTGAAACGCAGCAAGGCGCGGGTAATTCGGCTAGTATATATATATATATATATATATATAGATATATATATATATATATATATATATATATATATATATATATATATATATATATATATATTAGCCGAATTACACATTTTTTTAACGCTTGCTATAATAGGAAAAGAGTGATTGGCAGTATCGGTAGAGGGTCGGACGCCATGCTTTCCAGCATAGTTACGTCCCTTTACGATCTGAGTTCAAATCCCGCCGAGGTTGACTTTGCCTTTTATCCTTACGGGGTCGATAAAATAAAGTACCAGTAATGCACTGGGTAATTGCTGGCCTTGTGCCTAAAGTAGAAACAATTATATATATATATAGGGCGGTGGATTGGCAGTATAGGTAGAGGGTCGGACGCCATGCTTTCTAGCATAATTACGTCCCTTTACAGTCTGAGTTCAAATCCCGCCGTGGTTAACTTTGCCTTTCATCCTTACGGGGTCGATAAAATAAAGTACCAGTAATGTACTAGGTATTTGGTGGCCGTGTGCCTAAAGTAGAAACAATTATATTATATATATATATAATGTTATTAAAACTCTTTTCCTAATATAGCAAGCGTTAAACTAATACATATTTTCAATGTGCTGTATCTCTATTGTTTTTTTTCTGTACTTTTCGCACGCGTGCACACACACACACACACACACACACACACACACGCACACGCACACACGCACACACACACACACACACACACACACACACACACACACACACACACCCACACACACACACACACACACACACACACACAGCTATATATATATATATAGTTCTTTTAATTGTTTAGTCTCAGGTCAACCCTGATCAAGCAGACCCCAGTCGTGATTATGTCATCTTGTTAGCGGTATATCCAGGACTACGTTCTCCAATGTATCCTTAAGAGCGCATCGGGTTACCTGAAGCTTATTTGGCTGTTTTTATGTTTGTAACACCTTATATTCACTCATGGAGATTAGTTATACTGGCTGGAATATGGTAAAAAAAAAATTGTATATTTTATAGCTTTGTTTTCAATGTTCTTAATGTCATAACCATCCTTAATAGCGGATGGATATATATATATATATATATATATATAAATCAGGGTCGATGACCATTACTCAACAGCATTCGATACTTGGGGTTGTAGCGCATTGTTATATTATAAAGAGTCGGGACTCCGAAGGCTTTTGATATCCTGTATTAAGCGCCGAAACATCTATGATCTACGGTTTACAGCTGATGAAGGATTCTTTCGTCCATATTACCATCTTAAACTTTGTTTACAGTAACCACACAACTCGTTTCGTTTCTTATAATTTTATATATATATATATATATATTTCAGTTTGTGTACCGAACTTATTCCATTGCTCATAATTTGAATTTGATCGCCAAAAACCGGGTGTTAGCCCCTTTGGAGAAACATGTGCTCACTCACAACCAGCCTGGCGTCTGAACGGAAGCCTGTTGGGAAAGTAAATCCTCTGTTCGATCTTCCAGAACCAACAACTTGCATAAACCGCAAGCGGACTTTGTAGATTTCACATTTACAGAAACCTAACTGAGATATTGCAAAATATCGAAGTGATGGTCCAGGTTTGTTATATATATATATATATGTATTTTTTATCGCGTGTCAATTCTTTCGTTGCTACGGTCCCCGCGGCTGAATTACCGGTCGCTATCTTCAATTTGCAAAGCCCTTTAAACGGAATGTTATTACTCTAAGGTTTTATACCTTATCGAGTGCTTAGCTGCACTTCTGATTGCATTCATTGGCTTAGCTGCGGCTCGAGCTTCGACTATGCTGTACTTCCATTTATATATATGTATATATATATATATATATATATATATATATATATATATATATATATATATATATATATATATATATATATAAATGGAAGTACAGCATAGTCGAAGCTCGAGCCGATATATATATATATATATATATATATATATATATATATATATATACAATATATTAACAAATGGAAACTATATTTATAAAACCATATTTATTTTATTATACATATTTCAAGGGCTACCAAGGCAAATTATGGTGCGCTTTCATCAGATAAAGTACAATACAGATTTGTTTTATAAATAAATATTGACATACCCTGAAAAAGACAACCTTAACGGTTCCTATCCAGGAAGCTCCAACCGTTAAGGTTGTCTTTTTCAGGGTATGTCAATATTTATTTATAAAACAAATCTGTATTGTACTTTATCTGATGAAAGCGCACCATAATTTGCCTTGGTGGCCCTTGAAATATGTATAATAAAATAAATATGGTTTTATAAATATAGTTTCCATTTGTTAATATATTGTATATTTACTCCACTAAACTGTTGAGTGCTTTATATCAGTTATAAAACATGTTAAGCTTGTTGAATCCCAACAAATTAAATATAACCTCTGCATATATATATATATAGATATATATATAAAGGAGGAAGTTATAGTTCACTTGAACCATTGTGTAATGAGGTATAAACGTTTGTATTTGTAAAGCCAAAACAATGCAGGTATGGACATAGAATATAAATGCAAATGCAAAAGATATTGTTGACAATTAGTCTTTTACCTTAAATTTAAATGTCTTTAAATTTAAATGTCCTTAAATTTAAATGTCCTTAATAGCTTGCCAACTCATGATTGGCAAGCTATTTAGAACAATGGTTCAACCGCTTTACTTCCCTCCGAAAAAGAGATATTATCTCGAAAATTAAGGACATTTAAATAAATTTAAGGTAAAAGACTAATTGTCAACAATATCTTTTGCATTTGCATTTATATTCTATGTCCATACCTGCATTGTTTTGGCTTTACAAATACAAACGTTTATATATATATATGTTTATTAATGGATCATTCGGGGAAAGTCTGCAACAACAATAACACCTAGATGGCAGGCCGACCTCGAATCAAATATTTTTTCTGTTTGTGTATGCCATCATTCCTATATTTATTACCTAATTATGTAATATGATGATGTCGCCAAGATATTACGTAACCAGGCCATTGAAATATATAATAGTGATTTTGCAACACTAATACTTTAAAGGAATATCACCAGTCCGGCCTTCTGTTGTTTCAATGAAACCTGTATATATATTTTTTTTTATATTAAAAAAAAGCCTTCGTGAGCCACCTTTTTTTAAGTAAAAAGAAATTCAAACACACACACACAACACACACACACACACACGCGCGCACACACACAAGCACACAAATAAACATACATATCTTTACATTCTTTATTCAATAGAAAATCTGAATTCTGACACCCCAGCGAACTAACCATATTCACTGAACCAGAACAATTCTCCCATCCCTTTCTCTTGACCATTATCTTTCACTTATCATAAAATTCTCTAAAAAGGCTACAGAATGGATTTCCAACTAAGGGCGCGAACATTTAATGAAAACTTGTTCACGTTACAGCCATAATTTCATTTATAACCAATCAAATTACGCTTATTTAAAAAAAAAGCTTTCGTGAGCCCCTTTTTCAAGTAAAAAGAAATTCAAACACTCATATATGAAAAAACAACCTGTGACACCCCCCTCTTATTTGAAGAACTATTGTAACGCTAACTGGCGCGAAATTTATTATAATTATTGATCAACCAATCAAATTACTTCTCGAAAAACCTGGCATTTCGAGCCACTTTTTCCATATAAAACAAGTAACATTCAGAGACCAACCAGATGTGAGAAAAACCAGAGACCCTCTATCTCAACTCTACTTTTGAAAAGCAGAAGAACTGCGAAACCGGTAAAGGAACCAAATAAATATATATATATTTTTTTTAAAGAAGACTCCAGTTTCATTTTCGATTTCATCTTTTTTTCTTTATACTTTCACTCGTGTAGGACACCTCGTTTATTTTTAATTTCGTAAAAAAAACCTCACTTTCTAATATATATATATATATATATATATATATATATATATATATATATATGAATATAGACATAGAATATTCGAAAATATTCTGTATGTTTATAATAAACATTTTGAAGACCTAATCGCTATAGAATAGAATACGTCACGTATTACAATTAGATTCTCGATAAAAGCAAGGGAAGTAATCTACGCGTTTCATTCTCGTTAGAAATCATCAGGACTACATATCCAGTGCTTTTATCGAGAATGACACAGCTAGAGACTTATAGAATACTTAGCTGTGTACAGGAACTGGTTTGAAAGAGCAGTTGCCGGTCCGGCAGAAATTAGAAATTGGAATAAATGCTCTGAAATAGCGATATATATGTGAATATAGACATAGAATATTCGAAAATATTCTGTATGTTTATAATAAACATTTTGAAGACCTAATCGCTATAGAATAGAATACGTCACGTATTACAATTAGATTCTCGATAAAAGCAAGGGAAGTAATCTACGCGTTTCATTCTCGTTAGAAATCATCAGGACTACATATCCAGTGCTTTTATCGAGAATGACACAGCTAGAGACTTATAGAATACTTAGCTGTGTACAGGAACTGGTTTGAAAGAGCGGTTGCCGGTCCGGCAGAAATTAGAAATTGGAATAAATGCTCTGAAATAGCGATATATATGTGAATATAGACATAGAATATTCGAAAATATTCTGTATGTTTATAATAAACATTTTGAAGACCTAATCGCTATAGAATAGAATACGTCACGTATTACAATTAGATTCTCGATAAAAGCAAGGGAAGTAATCTACGCGTTTCATTCTCGTTAGAAATCATCAGGACTACATATCCAGTGCTTTTATCGAGAATGACACAGCTAGAGACTTATAGAATACTTAGCTGTGTACAGGAACTGGTTTGAAAGAGCGGTTGCCGGTCCGGCAGAAATTAGAAATTGGAATAAATGCTCTGAAATAGCGATATATATGTGAATATAGACATAGAATATTCGAAAATATTCTGTATGTTTATAATAAACATTTTGAAGACCTAATCGCTATAGAATAGAATACGTCACGTATTACAATTAGATTCTCGATAAAAGCAAGGGAAGTAATCTACGCGTTTCATTCTCGTTAGAAATCATCAGGACTACATATCCAGTGCTTTTATCGAGAATGACACAGCTAGAGACTTATAGAATACTTAGCTGTGTACAGGAACTGGTTTGAAAGAGCGGTTGCCGGTCCGGCAGAAATTAGAAATTGGAATAAATGCTCTGAAATAGCGATATATATGTGAATATAGACATAGAATAATCGAAAATATTCTGTATGTTTATAATAAACATTTTGAAGACCTAATCGCTATAGAATAGAATACGTCACGTATTACAATTAGATTCTCGATAAAAGCAAGGGAAGTAATCTACGCGTTTCATTCTCGTTAGAAATCATCAGGACTACATATCCAGTGCTTTTATCGAGAATGACACAGCTAGAGACTTATAGAATACTTAGCTGTGTACAGGAACTGGTTTGAAAGAGCGGTTGCCGGTCCGGCAGAAATTAGAAATTGGAATAAATGCTCTGAAATAGCGATATATATGTGAATATAGACATAGAATATTCGAAAATATTCTGTATGTTTATAATAAACATTTTGAAGACCTAATCGCTATAGAATAGAATACGTCACGTATTACAATTAGATTCTCGATAAAAGCAAGGGAAGTAATAAACGCGTAGATTACTTCCCTTGCTTTTATCGAGAATCTAATTGTAATACGTGACGTATTCTATTCTATAGCGATTAGGTCTTCAAAATGTTTATTATAAACATACAGAATATTTTCGAATATTCTATGTCTATATTCACATATATATCGCTATTTCAGAGCATTTATTCCAATTTCTAATTTCTGCCGGACCGGCAACCGCTCTTTCAAACCAGTTCCTGTACACAGCTAAGTATTCTATAAGTCTCTAGCTGTGTCATTCTCGATAAAAGCACTGGATATGTAGTCCTGATGATTTCTAACGAGAATGAAACGCGTAGATTACTTCCCTTGCTTTTATCGAGAATCTAATTGTAATACGTGACGTATTCTATTCTATAGCGATTAGGTCTTCAAAATGTTTATTATAAACATACAGAATATTTTCGAATATTCTATGTCTATATTCACATATATATCGCTATTTCAGAGCATTTATTCCAATTTCTAATTTCTGCCGGACCGGCAACCGCTCTTTCAAACCAGTTCCTGTACACAGCTAAGTATTCTATAAGTCTCTAGCTGTGTCATTCTCGATAAAAGCACTGGATATGTAGTCCTGATGATTTCTAACGAGAATGAAACGCGTAGATTACTTCCCTTGCTTTTATCGAGAATCTAATTGTAATACGTGACGTATTCTATTCTATAGCGATTAGGTCTTCAAAATGTTTATTATAAACATACAGAATATTTTCGAATATTCTATGTCTATATTCACATATATATCGCTATTTCAGAGCATTTATTCCAATTTCTAATTTCTGCCGGACCGGCAACCGCTCTTTCAAACCAGTTCCTGTACACAGCTAAGTATTCTATAAGTCTCTAGCTGTGTCATTCTCGATAAAAGCACTGGATATGTAGTCCTGATGATTTCTAACGAGAATGAAACGCGTAGATTACTTCCCTTGCTTTTATCGAGAATCCAATTGTAATACGTGACGTATTCTATTCTATAGCGATTAGGTCTTCAAAATGTTTATTATAAACATACAGAATATTTTCGAATATTCTATGTCTATATTCACATATATATCGCTATTTCAGAGCATTTATTCCAATTTCTAATTTCTGCCGGACCGGCAACCGCTCTTTCAAACCAGTTCCTGTACACAGCTAAGTATTCTATAAGTCTCTAGCTGTGTCATTCTCGATAAAAGCACTGGATATGTAGTCCTGATGATTTCTAACGAGAATGAAACGCGTAGATTACTTCCCTTGCTTTTATCGAGAATCTAATTGTAATACGTGACGTATTCTATTCTATAGCGATTAGGTCTTCAAAATGTTTATTATAAACATACAGAATATTTTCGAATATTCTATGTCTATATTCACATATATATCGCTATTTCAGAGCATTTATTCCAATTTCTAATTTCTGCCGGACCGGCAACCGCTCTTTCAAACCAGTTCCTGTACACAGCTAAGTATTCTATAAGTCTCTAGCTGTGTCATTCTCGATAAAAGCACTGGATATGTAGTCCTGATGATTTCTAACGAGAATGAAACGCGTAGATTACTTCCCTTGCTTTTATCGAGAATCTAATTGTAATACGTGACGTATTCTATTCTATAGCGATTAGGTCTTCAAAATGTTTATTATAAACATACAGAATATTTTCGAATATTCTATGTCTATATTCACATATATATCGCTATTTCAGAGCATTTATTCCAATTTCTAATTTCTGCCGGACCGGCAACCGCTCTTTCAAACCAGTTCCTGTACACAGCTAAGTATTCTATAAGTCTCTAGCTGTGTCATTCTCGATAAAAGCACTGGATATGTAGTCCTGATGATTTCTAACGAGAATGAAACGCGTAGATTACTTCCCTTGCTTTTATCGAGAATCTAATTGTAATACGTGACGTATTCTATTCTATAGCGATTAGGTCTTCAAAATGTTTATTATAAACATACAGAATATTTTCGAATATTCTATGTCTATATTCACATATATATCGCTATTTCAGAGCATTTATTCCAATTTCTAATTTCTGCCGGACCGGCAACCGCTCTTTCAAACCAGTTCCTGTACACAGCTAAGTATTCTATAAGTCTCTAGCTGTGTCATTCTCGATAAAAGCACTGGATATGTAGTCCTGATGATTTCTAACGAGAATGAAACGCGTAGATTACTTCCCTTGCTTTTATCGAGAATCTAATTGTAATACGTGACGTATTCTATTCTATAGCGATTAGGTCTTCAAAATGTTTATTATAAACATACAGAATATTTTCGAATATTCTATGTCTATATTCACATATATATCGCTATTTCAGAGCATTTATTCCAATTTATATATATATATATATATATATATATATATATATATATATAATGATATTAAATAAATGGAAACTATATTTATAAAACCATATTTATTTTATTATATATAATTCAAGGGTACCACGACACATTGGTACGCTTTCATCAGAGAAAATACAAAGTTTGTTTTATGAATAGAGACATACTCATGAAAATCATACCTTATCGGTTGGATATTCATATGATTTTCATGAGTATGTCTCTATTTATAAAACAAACTTTGTGTTTTATCTGATGAAAGCGTACCAATGTGTCGTGGTACCCTTGAATTATATATAATAAAATAAATATGGTTTTATAAATATAGTTTCCATTTATTTAATATCATTATATATATATATATATAAAATAAAGTTAAATAAAAGTCAAATGATTAAAATTTAGCTTCGTTTATTACTGCTATATATATTTCAGTGACAGCCATCTTTGGCTGTGAGCTCTTCAGGCAGTTTGAATTAGTATGGTATAGACAAGTACATATGTTGTTTAGGTGTATAATATTGTCAATACTCTGATATGCCCAGTTCCTTGTTGGGTTGTTAATTCACTGAGGAACTGGAGTCATATGAATTCAAACAAACGAATTTCAGTGTCAAAGGTCCTCTTCTCCTCTCATTGGTCAGTTATTAGAACGTTCCTCATTCTAAGTGTTGTTATTGTTGGAGTTAGCTTAAAAATTGATAAAATGGTGGAAGGGACAAGGTGTTAAAGGAACAAAATAACAAAAAAATTGTCAAACTTCCCATTGGTCAGTTCTGAGAGCATTCCTCAGTCAGAAGTCTATAGAATTCTTTCTCGGGTGAGGCTCCCTGTAGTGTTTTTGCCTGCTATTGTTCAGTACCTTTGACCTCTACCATTATTTTGGTAGTGTTGTTGGTGTTGTGGTCAGCTTATATCTTGCTGCTGCTAACAATTTAGAAGTATCCAGTTTGTGTTTTTTCTTCATCCCTCCTGCCACCATCGTATTGGTGGTGGCGGTGGCGGGGGGTTCTTCCATGTATATGAAGAAATATAAGGCAATAAATGAAGAAAACAGAAAATAAATAAATAATATAATAAAATAATTAATATAATTTGTATAATTTGAAAATAAATAAATAAATAGAGAATAAAGAATAAAGAATAAATGAAAAATTGGTGAAAAAGTAATGAAAATGAATATGGAGAAGTGAGAAATAATGTAGGATAAAGTGTGTGTGTGTGCTATAACCAATCTTAAGGTCAGAATATGTTGGATAGATTGGTATGAGACAAGATGTTAAGATGAGATATTCAAACAAAATGTGTTTGTGTTATAATCAATCTCAACTTAAAAATAAATATAAGGTGATACAGTGAAGAGGGCAGAAAACAAATAACAAATTAATAAAGAGAAATCAAGATTTAAGATTGGAACTTGAAAATCAGAAATCTAGTAAATTAAAAGTGTTTGTGTTATAGATGTTGGCCAAATTATAATGGCTGTGTCCGATTCTATCTCTAGGCTATCATGGTGTCTGCTCCGCCTGGGTTGTTCCCTATGGCTTGAGGGAGTTCACAACCTAGGGTGTTGTTATTGCCCATATAGCTTGAGGGAATTCTGGCCGAGAGGTGGTTTCATGTTCTGTAGAAGTCCCTATAGCTTGAGGGGAGTTCAGATCTTCTTGTGTTGCTACTGTCCATATACATGGAAGAACCCCCCCCCCACTACCACCACTACGATGGTGGCAGGAGGGATGAAGAAAAAACACAAACTGGATACTTCTAAATTGTTAGCAGCAGCAAGATATAAGCTGACCACAACACCAACAACACTACCAAAATAATGGTAGAGGTCAAAGGTACTGAACAATAGCAGGCAAAAACACTACAGGGAGCCTCACCCCAGAATGAATTCTATAGACTTCTGACTGAGGAATGCTCTCAGAACTGACCAATGGGAAGTTTGACACTTTTTTTGTTATTTTGTTCCTTTAACACCTTGTCCCTTCTACCATTTTATCAATTTTGAAGCTAACTCCAACAATAACAAGACTTTGAATGAGGAATGTTCTAATAACTGACCAATGAGAGGAGAAGAAAACCTTTGACACTGAAATTCGTTTGTTTGAATTAATATGACTCCAGTTACTCAGTGAATTAACAACCCAACCAGGAATTGGGCATATCTGAGTATTGACAATATCATACACCTAAACAACATATGTACTTGTCTATACCATACGAATTCAAACTGCCTGAAGAGGTCACAGCCAAAGATGGCTGTCACTGAAATATATATAGCAGTAATAAACGAAGCTAAATTTTATCATTTGACTTTTATTTAACTTTATTTTACACTACTCCGGAGTAACCAAACCAACCTGCGCACTCCGTCGAGTGCTCCTGCCTGCATACTGAGGTGTTGGTATACAACCAACATAAGCTCAATATATATATATATATATATATATATATATATATATATATATATATATATATATATATATATATATATATATATATATATATATATATATATATATACAGGTTTCATTGAAACAACAGAAGGCCGGACTGGTGATATTCCTTTAAAGTATTAGTGTTGCAAAATCACTATTATATATTTCAATGGCCTGGTTACGTAATATATTGGTGACATCATCATATTACATAATTAGGTAATAAATATAGGAATTATGGCATACACAAACAGAAAAAATATTTGATTCGAGGACGGCCTGCCATCTATGCGTTATTGTTGTCGCAGACTTTCCCCGAATAATCCAGTAAACTGTTGAGTGCTATAAATCAGTTATAAACATTTATATTTGTCGGACTTCCAACAAATTAAATACCCCTTCTACTTATATATCTATAAGACTTATATGCCCTTCCAAATCTGACATTGGCATCATTAGTAAAAAAAAATTAGATAGAGTCATCCCACAATTAAGAAAACCTGTTAATTTACCACTCTGGGAAAACACATCCCAGGTAACTAACTGGTTTACTAATATTAGAAATAAATCATCTGCTTCATTTCTACAATTCGATATAGATGCTTATTATCCCTCTATATCACCCATACTCCTGAACAAAGCCTTGATATTTGCCAAAAATAGATCAAACTTAACTATGGATCACATTAATATTATCACGCACGCTAGACAAACACTACTGGAATTTCAGAAGGAATACTGGACCAGAAATACATATAGTAATCTATTCGACATTACTATGGGCTCTAGTGAATCTGCCCAAATTACCGATCTTGTGGGCATCTTTCTTCTATTTAACATAACTGCTTCTTTTCCCCACCTTAAAGGTGGTTTATATCGTGATGACTGTCTTCTTCTTTCCACTAACCTTAGCCTATCAGAAATTGAAAAAAAACAAAAAAACTTATTAGAACTTGCCTCAAAGACCATTATAGTCTCACTATTACATTTGAAAACACCAGTAAAGTAGTTAATTTCCTTGATATAACTTTAGACTTATCTACGGGTATCTACAAGCCTTACAATAAACCTAACCAAAACTTACATTACATACACTCACAATCCAATCACCCTAAATCTATCCTTAAAAACCTAGCATATAATATCTCACTCAGAATTTCTAACCTTTCATCTAACCAGGATGTATTCGATAAAAATGCGACCTTTTATAACGAAGCTTTAGCTAGAAGCGGCCACAAAAACAAATTAGTACCTAGTACCAATAATACTACAAACATACAACCCAGTATTACCAACAAACACCAAATGAAAAACACACACCTAAATGCCACTCACACTATACCCATAAATACCAACTTAAAACTTAATTTATCTACCTCTTCTCACATAAAATATAATAACTTTCAAAACACCATTCATCCTTATACTCCAATATACGTTAATAACATTACTAACAAAATCCTAATAATCAGTCTAAAACATCTAAATCAGTGAATCTAACTAAACATATGTATAATAAATTCCCTAATACTAACTCTCTTAGTAAACATCAGGATACATCGTATAAAAATTAAAAAAACAGCATCGAAACCGTAATAGACGAGTTACTTGATATAATGCTCCATTTAATCTACAAATTAAAGATAATATCCCTAAACATTTTTTTACTATCCTAGAGAAAAACTTCCTGCGAAACCATAAATACCATCAAATTTTAAATAGATCAACGGTCAAATTCTCCTACTCCACTACCAAAAATATACAACAAAATATAAGTGCCTACAATGCATATAAATGTAAAAAAAACCATGAATATACCACCAACACATCAAACTAACCATAATACTAAAATAAACCACAGCAAACCACCGTCTCCTTCACATACAACAAGTCGAATAAATTCCACACCTAATTTGACTAACTCCCCTGATATAATATTCACGAAAGGTTGTAACTGTAGAAACAAAGCAAATTGCCCATTAAAAGGAAATTGCCTTATTAATAACATAGTATATAAATGTAAAATTAACACTAAGGACTCAACTTATTCATATATAGGAGCTACTTCTAACCAATTTAAAGTAAGATTTAATACCCACAAACACAGTTTTAAAAATGCCACATTAGCTAATACAACATTCCTGGCTGAAATAATTAATAATTATAGAAAAAAGAATATCGATTATAACCTGACCTGGAGTGTGCTCAAAAGGGCCACCCCTTATCAAAATAACAGATATGAGTGTAGATTATGTTCCCAGGAACTTTTTGAAATAATGAAATCTAAGGATATCCTATTAAATAAGCGACAAGAATTAATTATATCGTGCAATCATAGAATTAGAACTTTCAAATATTATAAACCTAATTAATATACACTTATATTTTACAAATTATTATAATTATTTTTTTTAAATTTAGTTAACCTATAACTAGTATTTTACTACTTCATAATTTTATTTCCCTTTTACAGCTCTCTTTTCCTAAAATTAATACCTATAAGTATACATATAAACTATTTTAATTTCCTGTTATGAATCTAAATTCCTTGTAGTCTATTTAAGTTTGTTATTTCTCACTAATACATTTATCCCGCAAAAAGAAAAAAAAATGTTTTCTTCGTTTTTAACAACATTCTTTAATAACATCTAACTCTTATTTATCACATCTATATGAATTAATATAAATTTATCCCTATAAGTATACCTATCAATTACATTAATTTAATTTCTTTTTATAGATCTAAATTCCTTGTTTTAAATAAGATTGGTATTTCTCACTAACACATTTATCCTAAAATTTTATTCTCCTTCGATTTTAACATTAGCATTATTCCTTAATAACATCAAATTATTTTCGTGTACCTTTCACCGGCTTGACCTCTTTTCATCCCCAAAGTAATCTTTTCATTCAAAATATTCTTTCCATTCAAAACTGAAGTCTGCATTCCTCTACCCCTAAATTAAATTTCTACTACTACTATTCTATCAACTTGACCACTTACTACTTTTCTATTGGTCAATTCAAAACCTGTTCCCAAACAGACCTATTATATTAAACTTTGTTGTTTTTTTTCAATAAACAAATATCATTATTTCTGCGGGTAATTGCTGGCCTTGTGCCTAAAGTAGAAACAATTATTTCTGAAGACAGCATATATATATGTGTAGGTATGTATATTCCCTCTGATAGTTTGTAAAAGTTTTACATAGATCTATATGATATACATACCAACACACACATATATCCTAGAAACGATCGTAAAATGATGAATTTTTTAATATAAGGAACTGTTTCTTTGTTTTTATTCATTGTTTTTATTAATTTATATATATATATATATACTATATATATTTACTATATATATATATATAGGGCCTATGCCTCCGTTAATTTATCGTGATATATATATATATATATATATATATTTACACTATCTCTCTCTCTCTCTCTCTCTCTCTCTCTCTCTCTCTCTCTCTCTCTCTCTCTCTCTCTATATATATATATATATATATATATATATATATATATATATATATAGGATGGTTACAAACACACAGAGGATATTTATAAATATATAGAGGATGACTTTGATCGATTATATAATATCCAATAATTGACTGGTCTTATTTTATTAACGTTTGAGGGATAAAAGGTAATTTCAGCTCCTGCAAGAAGGAAAGTTAGAATTTAATAGAGAAAGATATAAATTCCGGCATTATTTATATCACCTCACCTTATTTACATTAGTCAAATTAAATGCTTACAGATAGGAATTGAATCCAAGTGTAGTTGTGTATCATTGGAAGTATGCTGCACTTACCCCGTTTGAGTTAATAGGTGAAACGAAGTCAGTTGTATGAGGTGAAGAGATAATTGGTTAAAGCTTGATTTTAGTTTACTGACCAAACATATTTCAGGTTTGCTTCTGGATACACTCAAGTGTAAGAGATTAAAAGAAAATAAAACTGTCACTAGTAATAGGACGAATTAAAATAGAAGATATACAGCTGGAGAAAAGAGATACAGATATGCATTTGATACAGTGGAAATATAAAGATAAAGAGAGGGGGTGTCACACATATATCTTTCTTTCCTTCTTTCTTTCTTTCTTCTTCCCTTCTCCCCCCTCCCTTTGTATATATATATATTGGTATGTATCTATAGATAGATATTGGTTGAAAAAAAGAGCAAAAGACAAATCGAGGGAGAGAGAGGGAGAAAGGAAGGGAGAGAAGAGAGCGAGAAAGAGAGAGAGAGAGAGAGAGAGAGAGAGAGAGAGAGAGAGAGAGAGAGAGAGAGAGAGAGAGAGAGAGAGAGAGAGAGAGTGTGTGTGTGTATATATAACAGGTCAAGGAACAACGTTGAAACACCTTTGTTGTCCGTGTGTGGGTCTAGTGGACTGCTTCGCTGTTATGAGCTCAGAAAGTAGTTCAGATCACTACTTTCTCCATTTAAAGGAGATATTGCTTTACATTCTACAATGGTGACAAACTAAGTACCAGTAAATTACGAGGGTTGATGTAATCGGTTAACTCCTTTAAAATTGTTCATAAATCACTGTTATCATTAGAAATCAAGGATGACGTGGTAGTATGTATCATGCTTTCGTTTAAATACATATTTAATCGCGGGAAGACTCTCTCTAGGGCCAGATTTAATGGGAGGCAACTGAGGCAATTGCCCTAGGCCTCTTGTAGTGTGTGTGTGTGTGTGTGTGGCGGGGGGCTCCAGTGACGGCCGTAGCAATTTATTTGTGCCCTCAGCTGGGCTTTTTAGTTTTAGGGTAGTTAGAATTTTTGAATTTAATCCCTGTATGTATAACTTTTTAATTCCAATTACTTACACCAAGCTAACTTTGATATGTAAAATTAGGGGGTTTGCTGTGTAATTCTATTGTTTTGTGTATGAGCCCCGCCGAAGTGTCCCCCCCCCCCCCAACATCTAAATCCAACCCTCTCCCCTTTTATATAACGAAACATTTGGAATATGATGGCTAGAAAGAGAGAAAGCTGCCCCAGCATGGGGTGGAACTATTTTTATCGACCTCGAAAGAATGAAAGACAAAGTGGAACTTGGTGAGATTTGAACCCAGAAAGCCGGGACAAATGTAGTAACGCAACACATTTTATCTGCCCCTCTATCGACTCTGCTAGTCATCAACCATCTTAAAATTTTGTATATCTATCTACCTACCTAACTAATCTACCCCTCCCTTCCAACGCGGAAGATGACCCTCGTTCGTCATCAGACGGGGAGGAGCACTTCCACACAATCAAAAGAAAAAAAAGAAAACACACCTCAGACACACAAATGAAAACAACCCCTCCCCAAAACATAACACAGACACTAACACAAAAGAGCACACAACAGCAGCAAACAAAAAACACCACACAAAAACAAAAACATGCATACACATACATAAACACAAGAAATAAAAACTGCTAAACATTGTATACAACAACAATTTATTAAAAACCCAAGGGCCTAAATTCACTCAGGCAGGGGTTTTCCCCCACCTCGAAATGATTAAGGCCCCAGAGGACACTTATAAACACTTACAAAATACTAAAAAACAACTTTAAAGAGGACGTGCCCCCCCCCTCTTGCGTCGGGTCCATTAACCGCGTCCTCCTAAAAAACTTTCCCACCCCTCCCCAAACACCCAGACAACTCCAAACACCCCAACCACACAACACACTGATGCCCCTACACTTCCACAAACCACCACCCCATCCAGCAACCCATCCCCCACCCTCATGGAAATTGTGCAGCCCGATACCCGGGACGCAGAGAGGTAAGTGCCTTTTCTCTTCACCACCAACATGGCTATGCTAAGAGTAGGCTGTCTAAATGCGCGTGGCCTGGGCTCAACTTGGAAGCAAGCAATGCTTCTAAATAACTTCAGGTCACAACGTATAGATGTGATGGTTATTTGCGAGGCCCGGATCAGCAACGTGCGGCAGCTGGCCCCACCTTTGATGACTTTGAGATGCACGCATCTCTCTGTCAGCCCGGACGTGGGGGTGGGGTTGTCGTTCTGCTGAAAAAACATCTGGGTCTCGCAACACAGACGGTACATTTGGACCCGGAGGGTTGACTCGTGGTTCCTGACCTTGGCAGTGGTGAAGGCGGAGCGTTTAGGCTGGTAGCCGTCTACGGCCCTTTCGGGTCAACGCGGCCGGACTTCTTCCATCGTCTGGAGACTTTTCTAGGGACGTCCCGCTCCTTGCTATTAGTGGGGGACTGGAATGGTATCCTAGCTGCACGTTGGGACTACGTAGGGGCCTGTCCCGATAGAGAGGGGTGTAACAGCCTCAAAGGGTTAATCGGTCGATTTGACCTGGCCGATAGATATCGACTAGATTTTCCGACTGCGCCAACCTGGACTTGGGCAAACCGTAGCAGATCATCTAGGTCGTACCTAGATAGGTTCTTAGTTAGAAATAAGGATAAGGACTTTTTAAATTGTCCAAAAATGCTCATGGTTGGCTATTCAGACCACAAGTTAGTGACCTGCATGGTCAATCTTGACAGAACGCATTCACAGGGACCGGTTACTGGAAGCTCAACTTGTCCTTATCGGCAAGTAAGGCTTATAGGGACCGGATTAGCACTTTAGTTAAGGAGCGTTTGACGGGCGCCATCGTCAACAGCAGGTGGTGGGGATCTCTCAAAAGAGAGGTTAGAGTTGTCTCTATAGGATTTAGTAAGGAGTTAGCCTCAAATAGAAATAGGAAGGAAAGGGAATTGGTAGATAGTGTAGAAGAGGCAATTAGAAGCGGCGACGTGGCCAGAGTGCTAGCGTCGAAAACGGCCCTGGGCCAGTTCTTCTGCGCGAAACACGAAGGCTGCATCGTCCGAAGCAAACTACGTGCTCTGGGAAACGAGGGGACCAAAGCTGTTAGCTGGGCCCGCGTGAGAGAAGCCAAAAGAGGGAGTAGATCCACTATCCGGTCTTTGCGAGACCAGGATGGACGGGTGATCCTTGAACCTAAGCAGATGTGCGAGGCTTTTCAAAAGCATTTTGCCAGATTGTTCGGAAGGAGCGGGGAACCGGTTGGGGAAGTGGGCTTCGGTCCATACCTCGACGGCCTGCCGCGTCTCTCGGACAGGGAGGAAAAGTCCTGCGAGGAGCCGATTTCAGCCGCTGAGATAGAGGACGTGCTGAGCCAATGCGGTAAACGCAAATCCCCGGGTCTCGATGGTCTTCCATACGAACTATATCTAGCTATGCCGGACTTGTTCCCCGATCTCCTCGAAGCGGTCTACTGCAACTGGCAACAGAACGGGAGAATTCCCTGTGCTGTGACCAAGGGTGTAGTCACGCTAGTGAGGAAGGACGAGAACAAGGGGGACGATATAAATAATTTCAGGCCCATATCTGCTAAATACAGAGTTACAAATTTTGGCCAAGGTGCTAGCAAAGAGGTTGTCGCTTGTCGTGGGCAACCTGGTGGGAGATGCGCAGACATGTGCAATCCCGTCCAGGTCCATCCACGACAACCTCCACCTCATGCGATACATCATAGAGAGGGCTGGAAACGAACCCGGCTTTGGTGGAGCTCTGATCAACTTGGATCAATCTAAGGCGTTCGATAGGGTCGACCATGGTTACTTTGATGCGGTGCTAGCGGCGGCAGGCTTCGGACCCGGTTTCAGGGGCTGGATCAATGCCATGCACAGCAGCCGCATCTGCTCTAGGGTCAAGGTGAACGGCTACCTCTCGGAGCCGTTCGAAATCGCGCGGTCCATCCGACAAGAGTGCCCTCTCTCCTCCCTTCTGTATGTAATGACTCAAGAGCCACTGCTGCGGAAGTTGGAGTTGTTGCAGGGCATTCCGTTAGAACCGGGATTGCGGAAAGCGGTGTCGGCCTACGCCGATCACGTAACAGTAATGGTGTCGACGTGATCGGAAATCGGGTCGATCAGCACCTTACTGGAGAAGTACGAAAGGTTTACAGGGGCTAAGCTGAACCGGGACAAGTCGATCGGTCTGCAACTCGGCACGTGGAGAGGCAGATCGATGCCCTCCGATGGCGTCGTCGGGCGCTGGACGGAGAGCCCGGTGAAGTTGCTCGAGGTCTGGTTCGGACCAGACCTCCAGGTGGAGAAGAACTGGGGTGAGGTAACGAACAGGGTGTTTGCACTGTCCCAGAAGTGGGCCGAGTGCAAACTGTCCCTGAAAGGTCGGGCGGATGGCGAACACTTATATAGCGTCCGTCATCTACTACCGCCTGACCGTTGTGCCTTGCACAAGGGAAACTTCGCCAAAATGGAGCGCGCACTCTTCTAATTCCTTTGGAAGAAGCGGGGTCCTATGGTGAGGAGATCCATCTGCTGTCAACACCCTTCGAAAGGAGGGCAGGGGATGCCGTGGCTAATGATACGTAAACACGCATTAAGGCTACGGCACCTCCAGGTATTCCTCACGGGTCAACCTGTGTGGGCCTCGTTTGTGAGGCGAGCCTTTCCCAGACTCGTCTCGCTCACCTTGCTGCAATCCTGGGTCAAACAAAGACCGAGAAAACTGGGCGCCTTCCACACCGAGTGTGCCCAGGCGCTCACGGCTCTCTGGCAGGCGGACCCGGCTGTCAGTGGAGAGGGCTGGTGGTTAGCAGGTGCGACGCCGCCCTCGGAGAAGCCCTAGGCATGGAGGTGACGAATTGGCCAACCTGTTCGGTAGGACATTCAGACCGGGACCCATGGATAACTTCCAGAGGTCCCTGGCCCGGAAGTGCTATCGAGGGGCTCTGCCCGTTCGAGAAAGGCTCTACAGACACGGGCGCCCGGGTAGGGACCCCTCGAAAAAGATCTGTCCCAGATGCGTGCGCGACGAGGAAACCGTTGCACACGCATTGGTACACTGCTCGGGCATTGCCGATCTGTGGGGCTATGTCGAACAACTGCTGTCAAGGGTGGGACCGATCCGGTTGACCACCAAGTCTATTGTAACGATCAAGCCGCCTCCCCTCTTCAAAAACGAAGAAGAGGCGGTGTTTCTGTGCGTAATAGCCATGGCGAAAGAGGTTGTATGGTGGACGCGTCTGAAAAGACTGAGGTCAGACACCTTTCTCTCTGGCCAACAACTGGTCCGTTTCTTCCGATATCATTTCGGAAGAAGGATCAGGATGGAGAGAGGGGTGCCGTTTTTATGAAAGATGAGTGAAAGTGGCGAGAATGGCCCGTGTAAATGGGCCTTCACTCTACATCAGACTATAGGTGAGGAAGATGAAAGATCAAGGGAGCACCCCCTCTCTGTGCTCCCGAGGAGAAGGGTTGCACTCTTTTTTCGGGGGTGGGGGGGTGCGACTCCCCCAAGGCGCCTCCTGCCTATTGAGGATTTTGTTATTAAATTTATTTTTGTTATATTTTATATTTTATTTTTTATATCTTGTTATTGCCTCCTCCTTAGTGAGGACACCTTTTTATGTAAACTCCCCCATTGTACTTGTCCCACTTTTTGATGCCCTGGTGGCAAATAAAAAAGAAAGTTATCTATATATCTAGTGTTAGCGGGGGACTGAATGGCATCTTAGACGCACGTTGGGACTATGTAGGAGCTTGTGATAATAGAGGGGGCAGGGGGTGTAATAGCCTCAAAAATCTCATCAGCCAATTCCAACTGGCAGATAGATATCGACTAGACTTCCCAACTGAACCACTGTGGACCTGGAGCAACCGCACTGGGTCTTCTAGATCGTATTTAGATAGATTTTTAATTAGACAGAATGATAAGGAAACATCAAGCTGTCCACAAATGCACATGGTTGCCCATTCAGACCACAAATTAGTCACCTGCGTAGTAAACCTTGATAGAACACATAGACAGGGACCCGGATACTGGAAGCTAAACATGTCGCTCCCGGGGCGTAAGGCCTACAGTAAACGGATTAGCACCTTAGTTAAGTGCCAGTTAACGGGAGCGATCATCAACAGGTGGTGGAGCTCTCTCAATAGAGCAATTAGAATAGAATCGATAGCATTTAGCAAGGAAGAGGCTTTAGACAAAAAAAACTGAAAAAGAACTGGGAGTTAAAATAGAAGAGGCACTTAGGAATGGCAGTACAGGTGACGTGCTAGCGGCGAGAACGGCACTAGACCAGGTTGTATTGTCAGCAGTAGAACACGTGCTCTAAGAAACAAGGGAGCCAAAGCTGTTAGCTGGGCCCGAGTGGCAGAGGCGAAAAGTGGCAATAAATCCACAATTCGGTCTTTGCAAAACAAAGATGAACGCATTATACTTGAACCCAAGCAGATGTGCACGGCCTTCCAGCAGCATTTTGCATAACTGTTCGAGCAAGCGGTATGTCGAGGGAGATGATGGTCTTCAGCTTTTACCTCGACTCTCGAGCACGGATGCAGAGAGCTGCGAAAGGCCGATCACAGCGGGCGAAATAGAAGATGCCCTTAGGCCACTGCGGGAAACGCAAATCACCCGGTTTAGAGGTCTACCCTATGAGTTTTACATAGGCATGCCAGACTTGTTCTCTGGCGTCCTCGAAGCGGTCTACTGCAACTGGCACCAGAACGAGAGGATTCCCAGTTCTGTAGGCAGAGGCGCAGTAACACTGATCAGGAAAGATGAGAACAAGGGGGATGAGATAAGCAATTTCAGGCCCATAACTCTGCTCAACACAGGGTTAAAGATTTTGGCCAAGGTGTTAGCAGCGAGAACCTGGTAGGGGAAGCCCAAACGTGTGCAATCCCGACCAGGTCCATACACGACAACCTCCACCTCATGCGATACACCATAGAGAGGGTAGGGTGTAAACCTGGCATCGGTGGGGCTCTGGTCAATTTAGATCAGTCTAAGGCATTTGATAGGGTCGACCATCAATACTTGGAAGCGGTTCTCAAGGCAGCCGGCTTCGGTCCCATCTTCAGAGGCTGTATAGCTGCCATGCACACCAGCATCTGATCGGCAGTCAAGGTGAATGGCTACCTATCAGAGCCATTCCAAATCATGCGCTCTAAATCATGCCCTGTCTCCTCCATTCTGTATGTACTGACTCACGAGCCGTTACTGCGGAAGATGGAGCTGTTGCAGGGAATCCCGATCGAACCAGGACTGCGGAAAGCAGCGTCGGCCTATGCCGATGGCATAACCGTAATGGTGTCGAAAACCTCGGAAATCGGGGTAATCGGCAACCTATTACAGGAATACGAAACGTTGACAGGAGCAAGACTAAACCCAAAAGTCTGTCGGTTTGCAACTCGGCACATGGAGAGGAAAACCCATGCCTTCCGACAGTGTTGTTGGACGCTGGACGGAAGGACCGGTGAAATTGCTCGGGCTCTGGTTTGGTCCAGACCTCCAGGTGGACAAGAACTGGAACGAGGTCGCGGCGAAGGTGTTTGCACTCCCCCAGAAGTGGGCTGAGTGCAAACTCTCCTTAAAAGGTCGAGCGGAGGTGGCGAACATTTACATAGCGTCCGTCATTTCCTACCGCTTGACAGTCGTGCCTCGCCCCCGCGAATACCTTACCAAAATGGAACGCCTACTCTTCAAGTTCCTCTGGAAGAAACAGGCTCCATTGGTGAGGAGATCCATCTGCTGTCAACACCCTTCTAACGGAGGGCTGGGCATGCCGTAGCTGATGATGCGCAAACACGCGCTGAGGCTACGCCATCTCAGGTATTCCTGACCGGTTAACTGGTGTGGCTGTCGTTTGTGAGACAAGCTCTTCCACAACTCGTCTCACTAACAGAGCTGCAGTCCTGGGTCAAGCGAAGACCGAAAATGGGTGCCTGGCACCTCGAGTGCCTACAGGCGCTCACAGCCCTCTATCAAGCGGAAACGGCAATCAGCGGAGACTCCACTTCGACATTCTATAGGGGATTAGTTGAGGATAAGTGCGACGACGTTCTCGGGGAAACTCTAGACATCGAGGAGGACGAACTGACCAGTCTGTTCGGGAGGACTTTCCGTCCAGGGCCTATGGATAACGTCCAGAGGTCTCTGGCCTGGCAGTGCTACCGAGGAACTCTACCAGTTCGAGACAAAATCTACAGGCACGGACGCCCTGGCAGAGATCCTGCCAAAAGGACCTGTCCAAAATGCGAGCAGGACATCGAAAACGTTCTGCACGAAATTGTTCAGTGCCCAGGGGTGACCGACTTGAGGAATCATGTCGAACAGCTGCTGTCACGTGTGGGACGCATCCAGTTGTCAGCCGAGTCCATCGTGAGGATCACCCCACCGCCTTTATTTAAGAACGAAGGAGAGGCGGTTTTCCTCTGTCTGGTGGCTATGGGGAAAGAGGTAATATGGTGGACGAGGTTAAAAGGACTGAGGGCAAACACCTTTCTCTCCGGACAACAACTTATCCCCTTCTTTAAGTATCACTTCAGAAGGAAGGTGAGAGTGGAGAGAGAGGTGCTACACCCCAGTAAATTTGCTGGTGGGTGAATGTGGCGAAAATGGCCCGAGTGAATGGGCCTTCTCTGTATATAAACTTGTAGGTTGAGGAAGATAAACAGAGGGAAGACAGGAACACCTACAAAACGTGTTCCTGGTGTTGAGGGCTGTTCTATCCACGGGGTGTAAAACAACCCTGCAGTAACGTTCCCCCTATTGGAGATTTCAATTGTTATTTTATTATATATAGTTTATTGTTATTTATTAATGTTAAAGTTATTTTTATGTAAAACCCCCGCCGTCACGTCTTTATTGTCCCATTTTTGTACGCCCCTGTGGCAAATAAAGAAAGATATCTATCTATCTATCTATCTATCTATCTATCTATCTATCTATCTATCTATCTATCTATCTATCTATCTATCTATCTATCTATCTATCTATCTCTCTTTACGATGGACACATGTGTTGAGCTCGCTCGGTAAGTTTTGTTTAAATTCATCCGGAAATTGTAAACTGTAAACTTTCATTTTTGTACCATTTTGTAGAGGGACTGCCAGGTCAAATTTTGATCTGGTCGGTCTCTCAAAATATTCTGCGCCTTTGGGCGAAATAGTATTGTAAACATTTTATCTTTCGAAAAACTTCGAAAAACCCTATTTTGAGAAAATGGCTGAAGCATCTTCACCATCAATCAAAGAAGGAAAGGGGAAGTCATAATCACAGCTTCCCCCTGCCACTGTCACAGCAGCAGATGCCAAAGGCAGAGGTCAGAGAGAGGAAGAATTGTCTTCACCTGTTGACCGACCACTAGATGTAGCCACAACTATACAAGAAATTGAAAACAACAACAACAACAACGACAACAACAGCAACAATAAAGACAACAAAAACAACAACAACACAAACGTCACAAGTATCCACACACCAAACGAGAAAGACAACTACAATAACAAAGATGAAAACAACTCAAACGACGAAAAACAAAACAATACAAACACCAACAACGAAAACAAAATATCTTTTGCACAAACGGCTAAATTATCAATCACGTATGTGCTGGAAGATATTTCAAAAGCAAAAGAAATGCTGGAAAAAGCCAAGAAATATGTATCTTTTGGCGAAAACAGTTCGTTTTCTATAAATTCACCCCCAGAACTAAAAAAACAGACGGAATTACGAACTGTCGTATTCCGTACAATTTTAAATAAAACAAAAAAACCAGCACAACCATCTCAAGCTGAAATTCAGTTAGTACTGAAAGAAGCGATGAGAGACATCACTTTCATACAAAAGGATAAACTCTATGGGAGTTTATCCATATTGATGAAAGACGAATTGGCGGCGAAAAAATACTCTGTGTCGCCAATTCGGTCCACACACTACACCTTCTTCCCCACCTACATGGGTAAAAAACCCCAGAGGATATGGATAACCACCATCATCCCAAACATAAACTACTGGGGGCTACTAACCGGTTTCCTCAATTTAGACGAGGACAACCTCATTTCAATAGGGAAGGCATCCGGCGACGCGTTCAGTGGAACGAGCATCGAAGTTCTGACCCAAATAAGGCCAGAACGTATCGCCCAAATCCCTGAGCGCGTCATGCTGGATGACCGTACCCACCTCAACATTATTGTGGAGGGTAGGCGTCCCTCCTGTTACCTCTGTGGCAATAGAGGTCACCTGAGGGCTGCCTGTCCCCAGCTCACACAGAAAAAAACACTGCTACCAACACCAACACCACCCTAACAACAACAACAAAAACAACCACAACAACAACAACAACAAAAACCAACAACACCACCACCACCACTACCACCACCACCACAACAACAACAACAACAAACACGTGAACAAATGACACAGAATACTGTCCCACCCAATCCCTCCCCACCCAAAACAAATACAAAAACACACACACTGCAAACACTACCAGAAAACATACCCCTCCCACCCAACAAGGAAGACGAACCCCTTTCGTCGCAAGACGAAAAAGATCCCTTCCAACAAGTAAAAAGAAAGAAGAGGAGACGCACCACAGACACACATGTTAACTTTAACCCCCCCCCCCCCAAGAGAACACAAACTACACACAAACCACCCCTCCCTGTCACACAACACTAACTGCTACACAAAAAAAGACCTTACAATATACATACATGAACACAGACAACAAAGAATTACGGAAAACAATTTCAGCAAACCCTTCGGTCCAAACTGAAGGGCCTAACTTTATAACTGCTGTGGGACTACCTCATTTAAAAATGATAAAAGTCCCAATGAACTTGTACAAAACACTGAAAATAAATTTCACGGAGGACGTGCCCCCCCCCCCCCCCCCCCCCCCCGCTGCGCCAAACCAATCAACCACGTCCTCCTAAAAAAATCCCCCCCCCGACCCAGACACCCACTCAACCACAAACACCCCAACCCCACAACACACCGATGCCCCTTCACTTCCACAAACCACCCCCACCCAACAACCCATCCCCAACCAGCATGGAAATTGAGCGGCCCGTTTCCCGGGACGCAGAGAGGTAAGTGCCTTTTCTCCTTACCACCAACATGGTTGTGCTAAGAGTAGGGTGTCTTTGACGACTTTGAGATGCACGCATCTCTCTGTCAGCCCGGAGGTGGGGGTGGGGTTGTCGTTCTGCTGCAAAAACATCTGGGCCTTGCAACACAGATAGTTCACTTGGACCCAGGGCGTCGACTGGTGGTGCTGGACCTTGGCAGTGGTGAAGGTGGAGCCTTTAGGCTGGTAGCCGCATATGCCCCTTTTGGGACAGAGCGGCCTGACTTTTTCCAGCGTCTGGAGTCTTTTCTAGGGACGTCCCGTTCCCTGCTTTTAGTGGGGGATTGGAATGGTATCCTGGATGCACGTTGGGACTATGCAGGGGCATGTCCCGATAGAGAGGGGTGCAACAGCCTCAAGGGGTTACTCGGCCGATTTGACCTGGCCGATAGATTTCGACTAGATTTTCCAACGGTGCCAACCTGGTCTTGGTCAAATCGCAGCGGATCATCTAGATCGTACCTAGATAGATTTTTAGTTAGAAATAAGGACAGGGACATTTTAAGTTGTCCAGAAATGCTCATGGTTGGCTATTCAGACCACAAGTTGGTGACCTGCATGGTCAACCTTGATAGAACGCATAGACAGGCCCCCGGTTACTGGAAGCTCAACTTGCCGGCAAGTAGAGCTTACAGGGATCGGATTAGTACGTTAGTTAAGGAACGGTTGACTGGAGCGATCGTCAACAGCAGGTGGTGGGTATCTCTAAAGCGAGAGATTAGAGTAGTCTCGATAGAATTTAGTAAGGTTCTAGCTGCGGATAGGAATAGGAAGGAAAGGGAGCTAATAGATAGAGTAGAAGAGGCAATTAGAAGCGGCGACGTGGCCAGAGTGCTAGCGTCGAGAACGGCTTTGAGCCAGTTTTTCGACGCGAAGCACGAAGGCTGCGTTGTCCGAAGTAAAATACGTGCTCTAGGGAACGAGGGGACCAAAGCTGTTAGCTGGGCCCGCGTGACAGAGGCTAACAGTGGAACTAAATCAACCATCCGGTCTTTGCGAGACCTGGATGGACGGGCGATTCTTGAGCCTAAGCAGATGTGTGAGGCCTTTCAAAGGCACTTTGCCCGACTGTTCGGGAGGGGCGGGGAGCCGGTTGGGAACGTGGACTTCGGTCCATACCTCGACGGCCTGCCGCGTCTCTCGGACAGGGAGGCGAAGTCCTGCGAGGAGCCGATTTCGGCCGCTGAGATAGAGGACGTGCTGAGCCAATGCGGCAAACGCAAATCCCCGGGTCTCGATGGTCTTCCTTACGAATTATATCTAGCTATGCCGGACTTGTTCCCCGATCTCCTCGAGGCGGTCTACTGCAACTGGCAACAGAACGGGAGAATTCCCTGTACTGTGACCAAGGACGTAGTCACGCTAGTGAGGAAGGACGAGAACAAGGGGGACGAAATAAGTAACTTCAGGCGCATAACTCTGCTAAATACAGAGTTACAGATTTTGGCCAAGGTGCTAGCAAAGAGGTTGGCGCTTGTCGTGGGCAACCTGGTGGGAGATGCGCAGACATGCGCTATCCCGTCCAGGTCCATCCATGACAACCTCCACCTCATGCGATACATCATAGAGAGAGTTGGGAACCAACCCGGCTTTGGTGGGGCTCTGATCAACTTGGATCAATCTAAGGCGTTCGATAGGGTCGACCATGGTTACCTGGATGCGGTGCTAGCGGCGGCAGGCTTCGGACCCGTTTTCAGGGGCTGGATCACTGCTATGCACAGCAGCCGCATCTGCTCTAGGGTCAAGGTGAACGGCTACTTCTCGGAGCCGTTCAAAATCGCGCGGTCCATCCGACAAGGGTGCCCTCTCTCCTCCCTTCTGTATGTGTTGACTCTCGAGCCACTACTGCGGAAGTTGGAGTTGTTGCAGGGCATCCCTTTGGAACCGGGATTGCGGAAAGCGGTGTCGGCCTACGCCGATCACGTGACAGTAATGGTGTCGACGGCCTCCGAAATCGAGGCGGTCGGCACCTTACTGGAGGAGTACGAAAGGTTCACAGGGGTTAAGCTGAACCGGGACAAGTCGATCGGTTTGCAACTCGGCACGTGGAGGGGCAGACCGATGCCCTCCGATGTCGTCGTCGGACGCTGGACGGAGGGCCCGGTGAAGTTGCTAGGGGTCTCGTTCGGACGGGACCTCGAGGTGTAGAAAAACTGGACGGAGGTTACGAACAGGGTGTTTGCACTGACCCAGAAGTGGGCCAGTTGCAAACTATCCCTGAAAGGTCGGGCGGAGGTGGCGAACACCTATATAGCGTCCGTCATCTACTACCGCCTGACCGTAGTGCCCTGCCCAAGGGAAACCCTCGCCAAGATGGAGCGCGCGCTCTTCCAATTCCTTTGGAAGAGGCGGGCTCCTATGGTGAGGAGATCCATCTGCTGTCAACACCCTTCGAAAGGAGGGCTGGGGATGCCATGGCTAATGATGCGTAAACACGCATTAAGGCTACGGCACCTCTACGTATTCCTCACCGGTCAACCGGTGTGGGCCTCGTTTGTGAGACGAACCTTTCCCAGACTCGTCTTACTCATCGAGCTGCAATCCTGGGTCAAGCAAAGACCGAGAAAACTGGGCGCCTGGCACACTGAGTGTGCCCAGGCGCTCACCGCCCTCTGGCAGGCGGATCCGGTTATCAGTGGAGACTCCACCGCAACATTCTATAGAGGGCTGGTACGCAGCAGGTGCGACGACGCCCTCGGAGAAGCCCTAGACATGGAGGAGGACGAACTGGCCAGCCTGTTCGGTAGGACATTCAGCCCGGGACCTATGGACAACTTCCAGAAGTCCCTGGCCTGGCAGTGCTACCGAGGGGCTCTACCCGTTCGAGAAAAGCTCTACAGACACGGGCGCCCGGGTAGGGACCCCGCCAAAAAGATCTGTCCCAGATGCGTGTGCGACGAGGAAACCGTTGCACACGCATTGGTACACTACTCGGGCGTAGCCGATCTGTGGGGCTATGTCGAACAACTGCTGTCAAGGGTGGGACCGATCGGTTGACCACCGAGTCTATTGTAAAGATCAAGCCACCTCCCCCCTTCAAAGATGAAGGAGAGGTGGTGTTTCTGTGCGTAATAGCCATGGTGAAAGAAGTTGTATGGTGGACACGTCTGAAAGGACTGAGGTCAGGCACCTTTCTCTCTGGCCAACAACTGGTCCGTTTCTTCCGATATCATTTCGGAAGAAGGATCAGGATGGAGAGAGAGGTGCTCCACCCCAGTCGTTTTTATGAAAGGTGGGTGAAAGTGGCGAGAATGGCCCGTGTGAATGGGCCTTCTCTTTACATAAGCCTGTAGGTGGAAAGGAGGAAGGAACGAGGGAGCACCCCCTCTCTGTGCTCCTGAGGAAAAGGGTTGCACACTTTTTTCGGGGGTGTGTGCGACCCCCCAAGGCGCCTCCTCTCTATTGAGGATTTTGTTATGAATTTTATTTTTTGTTATATTTTATTTTATTTTTATATATTGTTATTGCCTCCTCCTTATTGAGGACGCCTTTTTGTGTAAACTCCCCCCTTTGTACTTGTCCCACTTTTGATGCCCTGGTGGCAAATAAAAGAAACATATCTATCTATCTATCTATCTATCTATCTATCTATCTATCTATCTATCTATCTATCTATCTACCTATCTATCTATCTATCTAGCTATCAACCTCCCTTTCTCTGTAGCAATGCCAGACTTGTTCTCCGGACTCCTGGAAGCGGTCTACAGCAACTGGCAGCAGAACAGGAGAATTTCCAGTTCTGTAACCGGGGGCGTAGTCACGTTAGTCAGGAAGGACGAGAATAAGTGGCATGACATAGGCAACTTCCGGCCCATAACTCTGCTAAACACAGATTTACAGATTTTGGCCAAGGTGTTGGCAAAGAGGCTGGCGCTTGTCGTCAAAAACCTGGTGGGAGAAGCGCAGACATGCGCAATCCCGACCAGGTCCATACACGACAATCTCCATCTCATGTGATACATCATAGAGAGGGTAGGGTGTAAACCCGGCTTCGGTGGGGCCCTGATCAATTTGGATGAGTCTAAGGCTTTCGATAGGGTTGACCATCGTTACCTGGATGCGGAACTCGAGGCGGCAGGCTTCGGACCCATGTTCAGGGGCTGGATTGCTGCAATGCACAGTAGCAGCATCTGCTCAAGGGTCAAGGTGAACGGCTACCTCTCGGAGCCGTTCCATATCACGCGATCCATCCGACAGGGATTCCCTCTCTCTCCCCCTCTGTACGTACTGACTCTCGAGCCACTACTGCGGAAGTTGGAGTTATTGCAGGGCATCCCTTTGGAACCGGGACTGCGAAAAGCGGTAATGGTGTCGAGCACCTCACAAATCGGGGAAGTCGGCACCTTACTGGAGGAATACGAAAGGTTCACAGGAGCGAAGCTGAACCGGGACAAATCCGTCGGTTCGCAACTCGGAACGTGGAGAGGCAAACCGATGCCTTCCGATGGTGTCGTCGGACGCTGGACGGAAGGACCGGTAAAGCTGCTCGGGGTCTGGTTTGGTCCGGACCTCCAGGTGGAGAAGAACTGGAACGAGGTGACGGCCAAGGTGTTTGCGCTCACCCAGAAGTGGGCCGAGTGTAAACTATCCTTGAAAGGTCGAGCGGAGGTGGCGAACACTTTTATAGCGTCCGTTATCTACTACCGCTTGACCGTTGTGCCTTGTCTACCCAAAATGCTCACCAAAATGGAGCGCGCGCTCTTCCAATTCCTTTGAAAGAGACGGGCTCTTTTGGTGAGAAGATCCATCTGCTGCCAACACCCTTCAAACGGAGGGCTGGGGATTCCGTGGCTGACGATGCGCAAACACGCGCTTAGGCTGCGGCACCTCCACGTATTCCTCACCGGACAACCGGTGAGGTGAGCATTCCCACGACTCATCTCGCTGACCGAGCTGCAGTCCTGGGTCAAGCAAAGACCGAGTAAAATGGGCGACTGGCACATCGAATGTGCTCAGGCGCTCACAGTCCTCTGGCAAACGGACCCGGCAATCAGTGGAGATTCCACTTCGTCATTCTATAGAGGGTTGGTCCGCAGCAAGGGCGACGACGCGCTCGGAGAAACTATAGGCGTAGAGGAGGACGAACTGGCCAGTCTGTTCGGTAGGACCTTCCGCCCGGGACCGACGGACAACTTCCAAATGTTCCTGGCCTGCGTGTGCTACCGAGGAGCTCTACCAGTTCGAGACAAGCTCTACAGACATGGGCGCCCGAGCAGGGACCCTTCGAAAAAGATCTGTCCGAGATGCGTGCGCGGCGAGGAAACCGTCGCGCACGCATTTGTACACTGCCCGGGCGTTACCGACCTGTGGGGCTATGTAGAACGACTATTGTCGCGGGTGGGAGCAATCCTGTTGACTACCGAGTCCATTGTCATGATCAAACCGCCACCTCCTTCAAAAACGAGGCAGATGCGGTTTTCTTATGTGTTATGGCTATGGTAAAAGAGGTTATATGGTGGACGAGGTTAAAAGGGCTGAGGTCAGACACATTTCTCTCCGGCGAACAACTGATTCGTTTTTCAAATATCATTTTGGAAGAAGAATCAGGATGGAGAGAGAGGTGCTGTACCCCAGCACATTTTATAAAAGATTGGTGAATGTGGCAAAGATGGCCCGAGTGGTTGGGCCTTCTCTCTATATAAGCCTGTAGGTTGAGGAAAAAGAGGAAGAGATGAAGGGAGTACTCACTCTCGGTGCTCCTGGAGATGAGGGTTGTACATTTTTTCGGGGTGTGTACAACCCCTGTGTAACACCTCCCCCCTATTGGGGATTTCATTTGTTATTTGTTATTGTATTAATAGTTTTATTTTCATATACCTGTATGTAAATTCCCCATTTGTATTTGTCCCCTTCTTTTGTGCCCTTTTGGCTAATAAATAAATTTATCTATCTATCTATCTATCTATCTATCTATCTATCTATCTATCTATCTATCTATCTATCTATCTATCTATCTAACCGAGAAAACTGGGCGCCTGGCACACCGAGTGTGCCCAGGCACTCACGGCTCTCTGGCAGGCGGACCCGGCTGTCAGTGGAGAATCCACCTCGTCATTCTATAGAGGGCTGGTGGTTAGCAGGTGCGACGACGCCCTCGGAGAAGCCCTAGGCATGGAGGAAGACGAACTGGCCAACCTGTTCGGTAGGACATTCAGCCCGGGACCCATGGATAACTTCCAGAGGTCCCTGGCCTGGCAATGCTACAGAAGGGCTCTGCCCGTTCGAGAAAGGCTCTACAGACACGGGCGCCCGGGTAGGGACCCATCGAAAAAGATCTGTCCCAGATGCGTGTGCGACGAGGAAACCGTTGCACACGCATTGGTACACTGCTCGGGCATTGCCGATCTGTGGGGTTATGTCGAACAACTGCTGTCAAGGGTGGGACCAATCCGGTTGACCACCGAGTCTATTGTAACGATCAAGCCGCCTCCCCTCTTCAAAAACGAAGGAGAGGCGGTGTTTCTGTGCGTAATAGCCATGGCGAAAGAGGTTGTATGGTGGACGCGTCTGAAAGGACTGAGGTCAGACACCTTTCTCTCTGGCCAACAACTGGTCCGTTTCTTCCGATATCATTTCGGAAGAAGGATCAGGATGGAGAGAGAGGTGCTGCACCTCAGCCGTTTCTATGAAAGATGGGTGAAAGTGGCGAGAATGGCCCGTGTGAATGGGCCTTCACTCTACATCAGACTATAGGTGAGGAAGATGAAAGACCAAGGGAGCACCCCTTCTCTGTGCCCCTGAGGAGAAGGGTTGCACACTTTTTTCGGGGGTGTGTGCGACCCCCCAAGGCGCCTCCTCTCTATTGAGGACTTTGTTATAAATTTTATTTTTTGTTATATTTTATTTTATTTTTATATATTGTTATTGCCTCCTCCTTATTGAGGACGCCTTGTTTTGTAAACTCCCCCCATTGTACTTGTCCCACTTTTGATGCCCTGGTGGCAAATAAAAGAAACATATCTATCTATCTATCAACCTCCCTCTCACTGTATCTATCTATCTTTCTATCCATCTATCTATCTATCTATCTATCAACTTCTCTCTCACCCTCTCTCTCGTTCTCTCCCTCTTTCTCTCTCTCTCTGTATCTATCTATCTTTCTATCCATCTATCTATCAATCTCTCACTCTCATTCTGTCTCTTCCCCCTCTCACTCTAGACAGATAGACAGAAACAGCCTCTTTTGTTATACATCTAAATCTTCGCTGCAAGTATATATCTATCAATATTCTTATCGATCTCTCTACTCACACATATGATCTGATGTTCAGTTTAAAGTAACTATAGACATTACTTAGAAGTATCTCAAGATAGTTATTGGTGTTCTCTGAAATATTATTTTCTGGCATCCTCACCTTTCAAGCTTTTTCTCTGAAAAACCGGATCAGATGAATTTGAAGAATTCATTTCGTGTATTTCAATAAGAAATAGTTTTAGCCTAAAGTTAGTTTCGGTTTCAAAGATGATTTTCTTACATACATACATACACACATACATACATACATACATACATACATACATACATACATACATACATACATACATACATACATACATACATACATACACACATGGTGGCTGCCAACTCGTTTTCGACTGCACAAAGCCAGTCCCACTCTCTTAACCAAGATGATATTTACCAAAAAGAAGAACAAGTCAACATCATTGGATACCATCAGGGTTGCAGGTGTTATATCAGAGTTTTCCTTCTCCTAGAATTCTGCCTTGACAAAGGTTAAGGGGTATTCTCTCCCGGTGATTTTGGATGGCCATTGACTCTTAAGAGCTCTTTTTCCCTTTGACAGGTTTTGTTTTTAGTCCTACAGGATGTTCAAAGTCACCCTCCTCACCAAGAAACCTTGGTGGGGTTGCCAGTTTAGTCGGCAACGACCCGACCATGATATAGGTTGTACTGGGATACATGTTACCAGTAGCACCAACTGGTGACCTGACATACACACATACATACATACATACATACATACATACATACATACATACATACATACATACATACATACCTACATACATACATACATACATACATACATGGTGGCTGCCAACTCGTTTTCGAGTACGGCCACTACTTTATATCCATGTAGGAGAACCCCTACCGATGCGCTGAACAAGTGTGACTTTTTAGTCAAGCCAGCGACTTGAAAACTCTGGTACAAACACTACACTTGTGACAATTATTGACACAGTGCTGGGCCCATGGTACCATGTGACGACAAGTGCAGAGAGATCTCCAGATATAAAGCAATGCCTGTGCCGTGAAGATTTTATAGTGAGCAAAGGCACTGCACAAAGCCAGTCCCACTCTCTTAACCAAGATGATATTTACCAAAAAGAAGAACAAGTCAACATCATTGGATACCATCAGGGTTGCAGGTGTTATATCAGAGTTTTCCTTCTCCTAGAATTCTGCCTTGACAAAGGCTAAGGGGTCATCTCTCCCGGTGATTTTGGATGGCCATTGACTATTAAGAGCTCCTTTGCCCTTTGACAGGTTTTATTTTTAGTCCTGCAGGATGTCCAAAGTCACCCTCCTCACCAAGAAACCTTGGTGGGGTTGCCAGTTTAGTCGCCAATGACCCGACCATGGGAAAGGTTGTACTGGGATACATGTTACAAGTAGCACCAACTGGTGACCTGACACATACATACATATATACATACATACATATATACATACATACATACATACATACATTCATACATACATACATACATACATACATACATACATACATATATACATACATACATACATACATACATACATACATAACAGTTATAACGACAGTGTTGTATATAACAGCAATAACGACAGTGTTGTATATAAGAGCAATAACGACAGTGGTGTATATAACATCAATAATGCCAGTGATGTATATAACAGTTATAACGCAGTGTTGTATATAACCGCAATAATGACAGTGTTGTATATAACAACCATAATGACAGTGTTGTATATAACAGTAATAACGACAGTGTTGTAAATCACAGCTATAACGACAGTGTTGTATATAACAGCAATAACGACAGCGATGTATATAACAGCTATGATGACAGTCTTCTATAACAGCTATAACGGCAGTGTTGTATATAGCAGCAATGGGAGACAGTGTTGTATATAACAGCAATAACGACAGTGTTGTATATAACAGCTATAACGACAGTGTTGTATATAACAGCTATAACGACAGTGTTGTATATAACAGCTATAACGACAGTGTTGTATATAACAGCTATAACAACAGTGTTGTATATAACAGCTATAATGACAGTGTTGTATATAACAGCTATAACGACAGTGTTGTATATAACAGCTATAACAACAGTGTTGTATATAACAGCTATAATGACAGTGTTGTATATAACAGCTATAACGACTGTTTTGTATATAACAGCAATAACGACAGTGTTGTATATAACAGCAATAACGACAGTGTTGTATATAACAGCAATAACGACAGTGTTGTATATAACAGCTATAATGACAGTGTTGTTTATAACGGCAATAACGACAGTGTTGTATACAACAGCTATAAGGACAGTGTTGTATACAACAGCTATAAAGACAGTGTTGTATATAACAGCAATGACAGACAGTGTTATATATAACAGTTATAACAACAGTTTTGTATATAACAGCAATAACGACAGTGTTGATATGACAGCAATAACGACAGTGTTGTATATAACAGCTATAACGACAGTGTCGTATATAACAGCTATAACGACAGTGTCGTATATAACAGGAATATTTACAGTGTTGTATATAACCGCTATAAGAGACAGTGTTGTATATAACAGCTATAATGACAGTTTTTTTAATATAACAGCTATAATGACGATGTTGTATATAACAGCAATAACGACAGTGTTGTATATAACAGATATAACGACAGTGTTGTATATAACAGCTATAATGACAGTGTTGTATATAACAGCTATAACGACAGTGTTGTATACAACAGCAATGAGAGACAGTGTTGTATATAACAGCAATAACGTCAGTGTTGTACATAGCAGCTATTACGACAGTGTTGTATATAACAGCTATAATGACAGTGTAGCATATAACAGCTATAATGACAGTGTTGTATATAACAGCAATAATGGCAGTGTTGTATATAACAACTAAAAGGACAGTGTTGTATGTAACAGCTATAAGGACAGTGTTGTATATAACAGCAATAATGAATGTGTATATAACAGTTATAATGACAGTGTTTTATATAACAGCTATAGTGACAGTGTTGTATATAACAGCTATAACGACAGTGTTGTATATATAAGTTATAACGGCAGTGTTGTATATAGCAGCTATAACAACAGTGTTATATAACAGCAATACCGACAGTGTTGTATATAAAACTAATCACGACATTATTGTATATAACAGCTATAACGACAGTGATGTATATAACAGCTATGATGACAGTTTTGTATATAACAGTTATAACACAGTGTTGTATATAACAGCAATAGTGACAGTGTTGTATATAACAGCTATGATGACAGTTTTGTATATAACAATTATAACACAGTGTTGTATATAACAGCTATAACAACAGTGTTGTATATAACAGCTATGATGACAGTTTTGTATATAACAGTTATAACGACAGTATTGTATATAACAGCAATAACGGCAGTGATGTATATAACAACTATGAGAGACAATGTTGTATATAACAGTAATAACGACAGTGTTCTCTATAACAGCTCTAAATGCAGTGTTGTATATAACACCTATAACGACAGTGTTGAATATAACAGCTATAACGACAGTGTTGTATATAACAGCAATAATGACAGTGTTGTATATAACAGCTATAATGACAGTTTTGTATATAACAGTTATGATGACAGTGTTGTATATAACAGCAATAACTACAGTGTTGTATATAACAGCAATAATGCCAGTGATGTATATAACTGCAATAATGACAGTGTTGTATATAACAGCAATTATGATAGTGTTGTATATAACAGCAATAATGTCAGTGTTGTATATAACAGCAATAATGACTGTGTTGTATATAACAGCAATAATGTCAGTGTTGTATAGAACAGTTATAATGACAGTGTTGAATATAACAGCTTAATGTCAGTGTTGTATATAACAGCAATAATGACAGTGTTGAATATAACAGCAATAATGACAGTGTTATATATAAAATTAATAACGGCAGTGTTGTATATAACAGCTATAACGACAGTTGAATATAACAGCTATAATGACAGTGTAGCATATAACAGCTATAACGAAAGTGTTGTATATAACAGCTATAACAACTGTGTTGTATATAACAGCTATAATGACAGTGTTTATATAACAGCTATAATGACAGTGTTGTATCTAACAGCATTACCGAGAGTGTTGTATATAATACCAATAACGACAGTGTTGTATATAACAGCTATAACGACAGTGTTGTATATAACAGCTATAACAACAGTGTTGTATATAACAGCTATAACGACAGTGTTGTATATAACAGCAATTACGACAGTGTTGTATATAACAGCTATAACGACAGTGTTGTATATAACAGCTATAACGACAGTGTTGTATATGACAGCTATAACGACAGTGTTGTATATAACAGCAATAACGACAGTGTTGTTTATAACAGCAATTACGACAGTGTTGTATATAACAGCTATAACGACAGTGTTGTATACAACAGCTATAAGGACAGTGTTGTTTACAACAGCTATAAAGACAGTGTTGTATATAACAGCAATGACAGACAGTGTTATATATAACACTTATAACAACAGTTTTGTATATAACAGCAATAACGACAGTGTTGTATATAACAGCAATGAGAGACAGTGTTGTATATAACAGCAACAACGACAGTGATGTATATAGCTGCAATAACAACAGTGTTGTATATAACAGCAATAATGACTGTGTGTATATAACAGCTATAATGACAGTGTTTTATATAACAGCTATAATGACAGTGTTGTATATAACAGCATTACCGATAGTGTTGTATATAACACCAATAACGGCAGTGTTGTATATAACAGCTATAACGACAGTGTTGTATATAACAGTGATAACGACAGTGTTGTATATAACAGCTATAACTGCAATGTTGTATATAATACCAATAACGGCAGTGTCGTATATAACAGCAATAATGACAGTGTTGTATATAACAGCAATAATGAGAGTGTTATATATAACACTCTCATCGGCAGTGTTCTATATAACAGCAATAGCGATAGTGTTCAATATAACAGCTATAACGACAGTGTTGTATATAACAGCTATAACAAAAGTGTCGTATATAACAGCTATAACGAAAGTGTTGTATATAACAGCAATGTAAGACAGTGTTGTATATAACAGCAATAACGACAGTGTTGTATATAACAGCAATAACGAGAGTGTTGTATACAACAGCTATAACCACAGTGTTGTATATAACAGCTATAACGACAGTGTTGCATATAACAGCTATAACGAAAGTGTTGTATATAACAGCAATGTGAGACAGTGTTGTATATAACAGCAATAAAGACAGTGTTGTATATAGCAGCTATAACGACAGTGTTTTATATAACAGCTATAACAACAGTGATGTATATAACCGCTATGATGACAGTTTTGTATATAACAGTTATAACGACAGTGTTGTATATAACAGCAATAGTGACAGTGTTGTATATATAAGCTATGATGACAGTTTTTTATATAACAGTTATAACGACAATGTTGTATATAACAGCAATAACGCCAGTGTTGTATATAACAGCTATAACGACAATGTTGTATATAACAGCTATAACGACAGTGTTGTATATAACAGTAATAACGACAGTGTTGTTTATAACAGCTATAATGGCAGTGTTGTATATAATAGCTATAACGACAGTGTTGTATATAACAGCTCTAATGACAGTGTTGTATATAACAGCAATAATGACAGTGTTGTATATAACAGCTATAATGACAGTTTTGTATGTAACAGTTATAATGACAGTTTTGTATATAACAGCTATGATGACAGTGTTGTATATAACAGCAATAACGACAGTGTTGTATATAACAGTAATAATGCCACTGATGTATATAACTGCAATAATGACAGTGTGGTATATAACAGCAATTATGATAGTGTTGTATATAACAGCAATAATGACAGTGCTATTTATAACAGCAATAATGACAGTGTTGTATATAACAGGAATAGCGACAGTGTTGTATATAAAAGCTATAACGACAGTGTTTTATATAACAGCTATAACGACAGTGTTGTATATAACAGCTATAACAACAGTGTTGTATATAACAGCTATAACGACAGTGTTGTATATAACAGCTATAAAGACAATGTTGTATATAACAGCAATAATGACAGTGTTGTATATAACAGCAATAACGACAGTGTAGAATATAGCAGCTATAACGACAGTGTTGTATATAACAGCTGTAACGGCAGTGTTGTATATAACAGCTATAATGACAGTGTTGTATATAACATCAATACCGACAGTGTTGTTTATAACACCAATAATGACAGTGTTGTATATAACAGCTATAACGACAGTGTTGTATACAACATCAATAATCACTGTGTTGTATATAACAACAATAACGACAGTGATGTATATAACAGCTATGATGACAGTTTGTATATAATAGCAATAACGCCAGTGTTGTATATAAAAGCTATAACGACATTGTTGTATATAACAGCTGTAATGACAGTGGTGTATATAACAGCTGTAATGACAGTGGTGTATATAACAGCTATAACGACAGTGTTGCATATAACAGCTATAACGACAGTGTTGTATATAACAGCTATAGCAACAGTGTCGCATATAACAGCTATAACGTAAGTGTTGTATATAACAGCAACGTGAGACAGTGTTGTATATAACAGCAATAACGACAGTGTTGTATATAGCAGCTATAACGACAGTGTTTTATATAACAGCTATAACAACAGTGATGTATATAACCACTATGATGACAGTTTTGTATATAACAGTTATAACGACAGTGTTGTATATAACAGCAATAGTGACAGTGTTGTATATAACAGCTATGATGACTGTTTTTTATATAACAGTTATAACGACAATGTTGTATATAACAGCAATAACGTCAGTGTTGTATATAACAGCTATAACGACAATGCTGTATATAACAGCTAGAACGACAGTGTTGTATATAACAGTAATAACGACAGTGTTGTTTATAACAGCTATAATGGCAGTGTTGTATATAACAGCTATAACGACAGTGTTGAATATAACAGCTATAACGACAGTGTTGTATATAACAGCTCTAATGACAGTGTTGTATATAACAGCAATAATGACAGTGTTGTATATAACAGCTATAATGACAGTTTTGTATGTAACAGTTATAATGACAGTTTTGTATATAACAGCTATGATGACAGTGTTGTATATAACAGCAATAACGACAGTGTTGTATATAACAGTAATAATGCCGGTGATGTATATAACTGCTATAATGACAGTGTGGTATATAACAGCAATTATGATAGTGTTGTATATAACAGCAATAATGACAGTGTTATTTATAACAGCAATAATGACAGTGTTGTATATAACAGGAATAGCGACAGTGTTGTATATAACAGCTATAACGACAGTGTTTTATATAACAGCTATAACGACAGTGTTGTATATAACAGCTATAAAGACAGTGTTGTATATAACAGCAATAATGACAGTGTTGTATATAACAGCAATAACGACAGTGTTGTATATAACAGCTATAATGACAGTGTTGTATATAACAGCAATAATGACAGTGTTGTATATAACAGCAATAACGACAGTGTTGTATATAACAGCTATAATGACAGTGTTGTATATAACAGTTGTAATGACAGTGTTGTATATAACAGCAATTATGACAGTGTTGTATATATCACCTATGATGACAGTGTTGTATATAACAGCAATAATGAACGTGTTATATATAACAGCATTACCGACAGTGTTGTTTATAATAGCTACAATGACAGTGTTGTATATAACAGCAATAACGACAGTGTTGTATATAACAGCAATAACGACAGTGTTGTATATAACAGCAATAACGACAGTGTAGAATATAGCAGCTATAACGACAGTGTTGTATATAACAGCTGTAACGGCAGTGTTGTATATAACAGCTATAATGACAGTGTTGTATATAACATCAATACCGACAGTGTTGTTTATAACACCAATAATGACAGTGTTGTATATAACAGCTATAACGACAGAGTTGTATATAACATCAATAATCACTGTGTTGTATATAACAGCAATAACGACGGTGATGTATATAACAGCTATGATGACAGTTTGTATATAATAGCAATAACGCCAGTGTTGTATATAAAAGCTATAACGACATTGTTGTATATAACAGCTGTAATGACAGTGGTGTATATAACAGCTGTAATGACAGTGATGTATATAACAGCAATAGCGACAGTGTTGTATATAACAGTTATAATAACTGGGTTGTATATAACAGCTATCATGACAGTGTTGTATATAACACCAATAACGGCAGTGTCATATATAACAGCAATAATGACAGTGTTGTATATACCAGCAATAATGACAGTGTTGTATATAACAGCTGTAATGACAGTTTTGTATATAACAGCTATAACGACAGTGTTGTATATAACAGCAATGAGAGGCAGTGTTGTATATAACAGCAATAACGACAGTATTGTACATAACAGCTATAACGACAGTGTTGTATATAACAGCAATGAGAGACAGTGTTGTATATAACAGCAATAACGACAGTGATATATATAACAGCAATAATGACAGTGTTGTATATAACAGCAATAATGACAGTGTTATATATAACAGCAATAACGAGAGTGTTGTATATAGCAGCTATAACGAAAGTGTTGTATATAACAGCAATAACGACAGTGTTGTATATATCAGCTATAACCGCAGTGTTGTATATAACAGCAACAACGACAGTGTTGAATATAACAGCAATATAACACTAATAACGGCAGTGTTTTATATTACAGCACCAACGACAGTGTTGTATATAACAGCTATAACGAAAGTGTTGTATATATCAGCAATTATGACAGTGTTGTATATAACAGCAATAGCGACAGTGTTGTGTATAACAGCTATAACGACACTGTTGTATATAACAGCTATAACGACAGTGTTGTATATAACAGCAACGTGAGCCAGTGTTGTATATAACAGCAATAATGACAGTGTAGTATACAACAGCTATAACGAAAGTGTTGTATATAACAGCTACAACGAAAGTGTTGTATATAACACCTATAATGACTGTGTTGTATAGAAAAGCTATAATAACTGTGTTTCATGTAACAGCAATAACGACTGCGTTGTATAAAACAGCAATAACGACAGTGTTGTATATAACACTAATAACGGCAGTGTCGTATATAACAGCTATAACGTCAGTGTTGTATATAACAGCTATAATGACAGTGTTGTATATATCAGCTATAACGACAGTGTTGTGTATAACAGCAATGAGAGATAGTGTTGTAAATAACAGCTATAATGACAGTGTTGTATATAACAGTTATAACGACAGTGTCGTATATAACAGCAATGAGAGACAGTGTTGTATATAACAGCAATAACGACAGTGTTGCATATAACAGCAATAACGACAGTGTTGAATATAGCAGCTATAACAACAGTATTGTATATAACAGCTATAATGACAGTGTTGTATATAACATCAATACCGACAGTGTTGTATATAACAGTTATAACGACAGTGTTGTATATAACAGCAATGAGAGACAGTGTTGTATATAACAGCTATAACGACAGTGTTGTATATAACAGCTGTAACGACAGTGGTGTATATAACAGCAATAGCGACAGTGTTGTATATAACAGCTATAGTGACAGTTTTGTATATAACAGTTATAATAACAGTGTTGTATATAACAGCTATAATGACAGTGTTGTATATAACACCAATAACGGCAGTGTCGTATATAACAGCAATAACGACAGTGTTGTATATACCAGCAATAATGACAGTGTTGTATATAACAGCTGTAATGACAGTTTTGTATATAACAGCTATAAAGACAGTGCTGTATATCACAGCATTGAGAGGCAGTGTTGTATATAACAGCAATAACGACAGTATTTTATATAACAGCTTTAACGACAGTGTTGTATATAACAGCAATAATGACAGTGTCGTATATAACAGCTGTAATGACAGTTTTGTATATAACAATAATAATAACAGTGTCGTATATAACAGCTATGATAACAGTGTAATATATAATACCAATAACGGCAGTGTCGTATATAACAACAATAATGCCAGTGATGTATATAACAGCAATAACCACAGTGATGTATATAACAGCAATAATGACAGTGTTGTATATAACAACTATAACAACAGTGTTGTATATAACAGCAATAACGACAGTGTTGTATATAACAGCTATAAAGGACAGTGTTGTATATAACAGCTATAATGACAGTGTTGTATATAACAGCAATAACGACAGTGTTGTATATAACAGCTATAACAACAGTATTGTATATAACAGCTATAATGACAGTGTTGTATATAACAGCAATAGCGACAGTGTTGCATATAACAGCAATAATGAGAGACAGTGTTGTATATAACACCAATAATGACAGTGTTGTATATAACAGCAACAACGACAGTCTTGTATATAACAGCTATAATATCAGTTTTGTATATAACAGCTATAACAGCAGTGTTGTATATAACAGCATTAATGACAGTGTTGTATATATCAGCTATAATGACAGTGTTGTATATAACTGCAATAACGGCAGTGTTGTGTTTAACGGCAATAATCACAGTGTTTTATATAGCAACTGTAATGACAGTGTTGTATATAACAGCAATAATGACAGTTTTGTATATAACAGCTATAATGACAGTGTTATATATAACTCTAATAACAGCAGTGTTGTATATGACAGCAATAACGACAGTGTTGTATATAACAGCTATAAGAGACAGTGTTTATATAACAGCTATAAGGACAGTGTTGTATATAACAGCTATAACGACAGTGTTGTATATAACAGCTATAACGACAGTGTTGTATATATCAGCAATAAAGACAGTGTTGTATATAACAGCTATAACGGCAGTGTTGTATATAGCAGCTATAATGAGAGACAGTGTTGTATATAACAGCTATAAAGGCAGTGTTGTATATAGCAGCTATAATGACAGTGTTGTATATAACACCAATAACGACAGTGTTGTATATAACAGCAATAATGACAGTGTATCATATAACAGCTATAACGGCAGTGTTGTATATAACACCTATAACGACAGTGTTTGTATATAACAGCTAAAACGACAGTGTTGTACATAACAGCTATAATGACAGTGTTGTATATAACAGCAATAACGACGGTGTTGTATATAACAGTAATAACGACAGTCTTTGCATATAACAGCAATAACGACAGTGTTGTATATAACAGCTATAACGACAGTGTTGTATATAACAGCAATAACGACAGTGTTTTATATAACAGCAATAACGGCAGTGTTGTATATAACAGCTATAACGACAGTGTTGTATATAACACCAATAACGACAGTGTTGTATATAACAGCTATAATGACAGTGTTGTATATAACAGCTATAATGACAGTGTTGTATATAACAGCTATAACGACAGTGTTGTATATAACAGATATAAGGATAGTGTTGTATATAACAGCTATAACGACAGTGTTGTATATAACAGCAATGAGAGACAGTGTTGTATATAACAGCAATAATGACAGTGTTGTATATAACAGTTATAATGACAGTGTTGTATATAACAGCTATAATGACAGTGTTGTATATAAATCAATGAGAGACATTGCTGTCTATAAGAGCAATAATGAGAGACAGTGTTGTATATAACAGCAATAACGACAGTGTTGTATATAACAGCAATAACGACAGTGTTGTATATAACAGCTATAACGACAGTGTTGTATATATCAGCAATAAAGACAGTGTTGTATATAACACCTATAACGGCAGTGTTGTATATAGCAACTATAATGAGAGACAGTGTTGTATATAACAGCTATAACGGCAGTGTTGTATATAGCAGCTATAATGAGAGACAGTGTTGTATATAAAAACAATAACGACAGTTTTGTATATAACAGCTATAACGACAGTGTTGTATATAACAGCAATAACGACTGTGTTTATATATAACACCAATAACGACAGTGTTTTATATAACAACAATAATGACAGTGTTGTATATAACACGAATAACGACAGTGTTGTATATAACAGCAAAAATGACAGTGTATCATATAACAGCTATAACGGCAGTGTTGTATATAACAGCAATAACGACAGTGGTGTATATAACAGCTATAACGGCAGTGTTGTATATAACAGCAATAACGACAGTGTTGTATATAACAGCAATAACGATGGTGTTGTATATGACAGATATAACGACAGTGTTGTATATAAAAGCATTAACCACACTGTCGTATATAACACCAATGACGGCAGTGTTGTATATAACAGCAATAACGAAAGCGGGGTATATAACAGCGATAATTACAGTGTTGTATATAACAGTTATAACGACAGTGTTGTATACAACAGCTATAAGGAGAGTGTTGTATACAACAGCTATAATGACAGTGTTGTATACAACAGCTATAATGACAGCGTTGTATACAACAGCTATAAGGACAGTGTTGTATATAACAGCAATAACGACAGTGTTGTATACAACAGCTATAACGACAGTGTTGTATATAACAGCAATAACGGCAGTGTTGTATATAACAGCTATAATGACAGTGTTGTATATAATAACAATAACGACAGTTTTGTATATAACAGCTATAACGACAGTGTTGTATATAACAGCTATAATGACAGTGCTGTATATAACAGCTATAACGACAGTGTTTGTATATAACACCAATAACGACAGTGTTGTATATAACAGCAATAATGACAGTGTATCATATAACAGCTATAACGGCAGTGTTGTATATAACAGCTATAACGACAGTGTTTGTATATAACAGCTAAAACGACAGTGTTGTATATAACAGCTATAATGACAGTGTTGTATATAACAGCAATAGCGACGGTGTTGTATATAACAGTAATAACGACAGTGTTTGCATATAACAGCAATAACGACAGTGTTGTATATAACAGCTATAACGACAGTGTTGTATATAACAGCAATAACGACTGTGTTTTATATAACAGCAATAACGGCAGTGTTGTATATAACAGCTATAACGACAGTGTTGTATATAACACCAATAACGACAGTGTTGTATATAACAGCTATAATGACAGTGTTGTATATAACAGCTATAATGACAGTGTTGTATATAACAGCTATAACGACAGTGTTGTATATAACAGCTATAACGACAGTGTTGTATATAACACCAATGAGAGACAGTGTTGTATATAACAGCAATAACGACAGTGTTGTATATAACATCAACAACGACAGTGTTGTATATAACAGCAATGAGAGACAGTCTTTATATAACAGCTATAAGGACAGTGTTGTATATAACAGCTATAACGACAGTGTTGTATATAACAGTAATGAGAGACAGTGTTGTATATAACAGCAATAATGACAGTGTTGTATATAACAGTTATAATGACAGTGTTGTATATAACAGCAATAACGACAGTGTTGTATATAACAGCAACAACGACAGTGTTGTATATAGCAGCTATAATGAGAGACAGTGTTGTATATAACAGCTATAACTACAGTGTTGTATATAACAGCTATAATGACAGTGTTGTATATAAAATCAATGAGAGACATTCCTGTCTATAAGAGCAATAATGAGAGACAGTGTTGTATATAACAGCTATAACGACAGTGTTGTATATAACAGCAATAACGCCAGTGTTGTATATAACAGCAATAACGACAGTGTTGTATATAACAGCAATAACGACAGTGTTTGTATATAACAGCTATAACGACAGTGTTGTATATATCAGCAATAAAGACAGTGTTGTATATAACACCTATAACGGCAGTGTTGTATATAGCAGCTATAATGAGAGACAGTGTTGTATATAACAGCTATAACGGCAGTGTTGTATATAGCAGCTATAATGAGAGACAGTGTTGTATATAACAACAATAACGACAGTTTTGTATATAACAGCTATAACGACAGTGTTGTATATAACAGCTATAATGACAGTGTTGTATATAACAGCTATAACGACAGTGTTTTATATAACAACAATAATGACAGTGTTGTATATAACACCAATAACGACAGTGTTGTATATAACAGCAATAATGACAGTGTATCATATAACAGCTATAACGACAGTGTCGTATATAACACCAATAACGACAGTATTGTATATAACAGCTATAACGACAGTGTTGTATATAACAGCAATAAAGACAGTGTTGTATATAACAGCAACAACGACAGCGTTGTATATAACAGCAATAATGGTTTCGTATACAGGCACAAGGCCATCAATTTTTGGGGAGGGGAGAGTCGATTAAATCGTCCCCAGTACTTGACTGGTACTTTATTTTATCGATACCATTAAGGATGAAAAGCAAAGTTAACCTCGGTGGGATTTGAACTCAGATCATAAAGGGTCGTAACTCTATACTACAAAGCATGGCGTCCGACTTTCTACCAATACTGCCAATCCACCAGTGTTGTATATAACAGCAATAATGACGGACAGTGTTATATAAGAAAACGATGAATTGTTTAGGGTTTCCTTCTACTTAGAAATACGAACTATGTTTAAGTTTTCTCATAAAGAGAGAAATTGTTTTTATTGAAATTGAGGAATTTGAAAGGCGACAATTTTCGAAACAGATTAAAATGGAATAATCGCATTAGAGTATGTAATAGAGGATACCTTAGAGCAGGGGTGGAATAATAGAT
>OZ024742.1:16115107-16137607 GCA_964016885.1 Eledone cirrhosa
GCTTTATATACTGTGTCGCTAAAGAAATGGTCAAAGTTAGAGTGACTAGGATGGAATTTGTTACGGGTTTCGCTCAACATTTGTTTAGTCCTTCTCTCTTGACAGCGCTTCTTAATGATTTTCAGATGATAGTCAAAAATTGAAAATAAAAAATAAATTAATCATGACTAAAACTAATAAATTGTATTTATAGTCTTCACTACAAATTGTTTTTTTTCACCATTTTTGATGTAGGAATATATTTAGTGAGGAATAATTTAATATCTAATTAAGAAACAAAAGATAATTTAGTACTGCAATACGGGAAATGGTTGATTATTTAGTCAGGAATTCTATATACGATAAGTCTACAAAATAATGACACTGAATTTCATTGCTTCAAAACTCAAAACACCAGAGAAAAGCTAATTAATTTTACAATTATGGCGATTTACTAAATTTATTTTTGAAGGTAATTTATTTTATGAAAATGGATATTGGGAAACCTCAAGAAAATGATTGATGTTTTGTATACATAATTATAATATGGTCTGGTCTTAAAGTGTGTTTCATACACACACACACCAGGTCTGAACACAAAAGAACCAACCTACCACAATCACTGCCTCCGTCTCTCATTATTAAGAGAAAATGGGGACCCTGGCGCTGGCAGACCCACGACCCCGGAATACAGAATATAACTATGGTCTATCACTTGTTATTTAATAGTTTCACTTACAGCAATAGTATGACGTTTTTATGTCTTACGTTTAATTGTGTTTCGGGAGTTTTAAAGGAAAACCAAAGAATGTCTTTGTCAGAATGTCGCGTTTGTGTGACAGACTGACAGAAAAGAAAATGTAATACGATTATCACCAAATCGATCGATTCCTTATTGTTAAATACAGGAGATTTTAGTCTTGAATTATATATGACGATACAACAATTCCTATGTGGTGTACTTTACTACAATATGTATTATGTACTTTTTTGTTTTCTTTTTTTTATAATTATTTAGCGTCAAACAGTGTCATGGAATCTTAGAATATTATATAAAAGTTATTTTTAAGTTAAGATTTAGTAACATTAATTCGAAAATATTTGGGTTCATAATTTAAAAACCCCAGTCTCTTTGCAAACTCTCCTCATGTCCAACTTTCCTCCTTTTTACAGTTATATTCCATAGCTACCATTAATAAAACTGTATATTTAAATAATATAATTTTCGTATTTAAGCTGCATCTTAAGTTATATTCTAATTAAAATTAGTTTCTTGGTTTTATTTGTTAGACTTGAAAACCCCGATTCATCGTGGTATGTTGTAGTTAATGGGTGAACACTCATTCATTTCTAAAAAGAAAAAATGTTTTTTTTTCTAACATTTAAGCAGAATGCACTGATAGATTCTATATTTTTATTCAAATTATAATTGTCACTTCATTTTGTATTTTAATAATAATCTAACCTTGAAATCTACCAATATTCACAATAACTCACATCATTAATGTTAGCGAAATGGAATTCGTACCCAATTACATTTTCTGCATTTTCTGTCGTGATTGATTTGTTATCAATGTTGTTAGATGGTGCAATATATTCTGTACCTCATTAAAATTGTCACCGCAATCTTTTTTGAGTAGATTGCTCCACTTTGAACATTTCTTTTCTGTATTGAACCAATAATTGTTTGATTACGGCCTTATAGAGATATATTTAAACCATTAAATTCAGAATATGGGAATGATAATCTAATTGAACCATTCACTTGAAATCTGAAAATCTTGAAGATAAAGAATGATTTCTTTTTCAGATAAAAATATTTCTATCTTCATTTCGTAGGGACAACTAACTGCAGATAACAATTTGATCTCTGAATTATATATTAGATCGTTATATTGAGATTTGATTGAAGAAGAAAAGTCACCGAAATATGTGTTATTGAGAAATTTTACAATTTACACTTTATCACCCAGGATTAGAATAAGCTCTGATTCTGAACTTCATGAAGTAAAACTTTCTCTATACTAACACAATGGAAAACGTTAATATGAGTGTTAATTTCCCCTACTTTTCAGCTAAACCGTTGACTAGCTCTATATATTGCTAATGCACTGTCAGTGCATATACTGAAACATTCATTTCAGTAGAATTATATACATTAAAGAAATAGTAAAACAAATTGTTTGGTTTGGTTTTCGCTTCAGTTTCACTATACATATTTTTTATATTTCCATGAATAATTTAGCTGGCAATTAACGTTTATCATTGATTGACCAACAGTTAAATGTATAAATATAAATATATTTCTTAAAGTTTTTTCGTCACACATTTCTGTTTCAACCCACGATTTCATATAAAAAACCTTGCAAAACAAATATATTTATTAAAATAAAAGGAATAAACTATTTAAAAGGTGTTCCTGTTGCTGAAGAAGGAAAACAGTTTACAGAACAAAATACTTTTATCCCCGGAATGTAGCAGAGAACCCCTTGGGCATCTTTACCCACTTTCTCGGAATATAGCACAGAATCCCTTAGGTATCTTTACCCACATCGACCCATTTAACTTAATATCAAATATTTCATATCGCTTTTGTAGGGGTTGATCTCCATATTTAAAATAAAACCTTTCAAAATATCATGTATATATATATCTATATATCTATATATCTATATATATATATATTTATTAAAATAACAGGTTAAAGTTTAAGCAAAGAATCGCTGCTTTCACCCTTAACGGGATCTTCTGAAACTAACAAAGTCAATCTGTAAACGCAGAAGTGGATATTTCAAAAAACTTTGCAACCGGAGGAAGACAGGAAGACGATACTTTGGTTCGTGGAAACGTTCCCTGGCAAAGAACGGGAAAAAACGAATATATATACGTCATTATTTATTTATTTGTATACACGCACACACACACACACACACACATATTTATATGTGCGTGGTTTTGTATACCTATGGTAAGTGTTTTCGCGTATGCTTGTGTATGTACGTATTTGTATGCGTGTATGTATTTATTTAATTTCTATTACCTCTGTATTGTATTTATTTACTTTATTCTTAACTCTGAAGCGGAGATTCATTCGGTCTCCTAGTTAGAATTTTAGTCTACGTCTTCTGCTATACCATTTACGTGGTTTTGTCTTTGCGTGCAATTGTTCTCCACGATCCACATATGATGTATTATCTTCGTTTTTTCCGTCCATTGCCAGAGAACGTCTCTATGAAACACCTAAGAGAACATTAGTCTACGACCTCTTTTATACCATAAACGTGGTTCTGTCTTTGCGCGTAATTGTTTTTCACCGCTCCTATTAATGACGTATTATTCGTTTTTTTCCCGTTCTTTGCCAGGGAACGTTTCCACGAACCAAAGTATCGTCTTCCTGTCTTCCTCCGGTTGCAACGTTTTTTGAAATATCCACTTCTGCGTTTACAGATTGACTTTGTTAGTTTCAGAAGATCCCGTTAAGGGTGAAAGCAGCGATTCTTTGCTTAAACTTTAATCTGTTATTTTAATAAATATTTGCTCTACGGTTCTTATATATTTGATATATATTTATCCTTATCGAGCCCTCTTTGGATTTTAGTCTTCAAATTTATTATTATTACTATATATATATATATATATATATATACATAGAATATTCGAAAATATTCTGTATGTTTATAATAAACATTTTGAAGACCTAATCGCTATAGAATAGAATACGTCACGTATTACAATTAGATTCTCGATAAAAGCAAGGGAAGTAATCTACGCGTTTCATTCTTGTTAGAAATCATCAGGACTACATATCCAGTGCTTTTATCGAGAATGACACAGCTAGAGACTTATAGAATACTTAGCTGTGTACAGGAACTGGTTTGAAAGAGCGGTTGCCGGTCCGGCAGAAATTAGAAATTGGAATAAATGCTCTGAAATAGCGATATATATGTGAATATAGACATAGAATATTCGAAAATATTCTGTATGTTTATAATAAACATTTTGAAGACCTAATCGCTATAGAATAGAATACGTCACGTATTACAATTAGATTCTCGATAAAAGCAGGGGAAGTAATCTACGCGTTTCATTCTTGTTAGAAATCATCAGGACTACATATCCAGTGCTTTTATCGAGAATGACACAGCTAGAGACTTATAGAATACTTAGCTGTGTACAGGAACTGGTTTGAAAGAGCGGTTGCCGGTCCGGCAGAAATTAGAAATTGGAATAAATGCTCTGAAATAGCGATATATATGTGAATATAGACATAGAATATTCGAAAATATTCTGTATGTTTATAATAAACATTTTGAAGACCTAATCGCTATAGAATAGAATACGTCACGTATTACAATTAGATTCTCGATAAAAGCAAGGGAAGTAATCTACGCGTTTCATTCTTGTTAGAAATCATCAGGACTACATATCCAGTGCTTTTATCGAGAATGACACAGCTAGAGACTTATAGAATACTTAGCTGTGTACAGGAACTGGTTTGAAAGAGCGGTTGCCGGTCCGGCAGAAATTAGAAATTGGAATAAATGCTCTGAAATAGCGATATATATGTGAATATAGACATAGAATATTCGAAAATATTCTGTATGTTTATAATAAACATTTTGAAGACCTAATCGCTATAGAATAGAATACGTCACGTATTACAATTAGATTCTCGATAAAAGCAGGGGAAGTAATCTACGCGTTTCATTCTTGTTAGAAATCATCAGGACTACATATCCAGTGCTTTTATCGAGAATGACACAGCTAGAGACTTATAGAATACTTAGCTGTGTACAGGAACTGGTTTGAAAGAGCGGTTGCCGGTCCGGCAGAAATTAGAAATTGGAATAAATGCTCTGAAATAGCGATATATATGTGAATATAGACATAGAATATTCGAAAATATTCTGTATGTTTATAATAAACATTTTGAAGACCTAATCGCTATAGAATAGAATACGTCACGTATTACAATTAGATTCTCGATAAAAGCAAGGGAAGTAATCTACGCGTTTCATTCTTGTTAGAAATCATCAGGACTACATATCCAGTGCTTTTATCGAGAATGACACAGCTAGAGACTTATAGAATACTTAGCTGTGTACAGGAACTGGTTTGAAAGAGCGGTTGCCGGTCCGGCAGAAATTAGAAATTGGAATAAATGCTCTGAAATAGCGATATATATGTGAATATAGACATAGAATATTCGAAAATATTCTGTATGTTTATAATAAACATTTTGAAGACCTAATCGCTATAGAATAGAATACGTCACGTATTACAATTAGATTCTCGATAAAAGCAAGGGAAGTAATCTACGCGTTTCATTCTTGTTAGAAATCATCAGGACTACATATCCAGTGCTTTTATCGAGAATGACACAGCTAGAGACTTATAGAATACTTAGCTGTGTACAGGAACTGGTTTGAAAGAGCGGTTGCCGGTCCGGCAGAAATTAGAAATTGCGTAGATTACTTCCCTTGCTTTTATCGAGAATCTAATTGTAATACGTGACGTATTCTATTCTATAGCGATTAGGTCTTCAAAATGTTTATTATAAACATACAGAATATTTTCGAATATTCTATGTCTATATTCACATATATATCGCTATTTCAGAGCATTTATTCCAATTTCTAATTTCTGCCGGACCGGCAACCGCTCTTTCAAACCAGTTCCTGTACACAGCTAAGTATTCTATAAGTCTCTAGCTGTGTCATTCTCGATAAAAGCACTGGATATGTAGTCCTGATGATTTCTAACAAGAATGAAACGCGTAGATTACTTCCCTTGCTTTTATCGAGAATCTAATTGTAATACGTGACGTATTCTATTCTATAGCGATTAGGTCTTCAAAATGTTTATTATAAACATACAGAATATTTTCGAATATTCTATGTCTATATTCACATATATATCGCTATTTCAGAGCATTTATTCCAATTTCTAATTTCTGCCGGACCGGCAACCGCTCTTTCAAACCAGTTCCTGTACACAGCTAAGTATTCTATAAGTCTCTAGCTGTGTCATTCTCGATAAAAGCACTGGATATGTAGTCCTGATGATTTCTAACAAGAATGAAACGCGTAGATTACTTCCCCTGCTTTTATCGAGAATCTAATTGTAATACGTGACGTATTCTATTCTATAGCGATTAGGTCTTCAAAATGTTTATTATAAACATACAGAATATTTTCGAATATTCTATGTCTATATTCACATATATATCGCTATTTCAGAGCATTTATTCCAATTTCTAATTTCTGCCGGACCGGCAACCGCTCTTTCAAACCAGTTCCTGTACACAGCTAAGTATTCTATAAGTCTCTAGCTGTGTCATTCTCGATAAAAGCACTGGATATGTAGTCCTGATGATTTCTAACAAGAATGAAACGCGTAGATTACTTCCCTTGCTTTTATCGAGAATCTAATTGTAATACGTGACGTATTCTATTCTATAGCGATTAGGTCTTCAAAATGTTTATTATAAACATACAGAATATTTTCGAATATTCTATGTCTATATTCACATATATATCGCTATTTCAGAGCATTTATTCCAATATATATATATATATATATATATATATATATATATATATATATATATATATATATATATATATGTATATATATATATATATATATATATATATATATATATATATATACATACATATATATATATATATATATATATTTATATATATATGTAGAAGTTATATTTAATTTGTTGGGATACAACAAACAAATATTTTTATAACTGATATAAAGCACTCAACAAATTTTTGGAGTAGAAATACAATATATTAACAAATGGAAACTATATTTATAAAACCATATTTATTTCATTATACATATTTCAAGGACACCAAAGCAAATTATGGTGCGCTTTCATCAGATAAAATATAATATAGATCAGTTTTATAAACAAATATTGACATACCCTTAAAAGAATACGACCATGTATGTTGGAAGCTCCCGGATAGTGGGGTTACTAATTTTATTATTGGTCTATCATGTATATTGGTCTATTATTGGTATATGTATGTGTGTATATGTATGTATATGTATATATATATATATATGTGTATATATGCGTATGTATGTATGTCTATGTATATGTGGGTTTATATATATCGAAATGTATAATTTGAATACATTCTATGAATGAACTCATGTAAAAGGGATTTTTACGGTTTATGCTTTAGATATATTCTTAAGAAAAACTTTAAACATTAAGACGTTATAGTAAACAAACTTATATTTTAACAGTCACAACTGTATAACAGGTGGATTTATAAAATATATAAATTTTATAACTTACTATAAAATAATATAAGGTTCTCTTATAATCTTAACTTTTTTTTATCATCTTAACTTTTATTACATTTAATCATTAGAACTATCTAAATTACAAATAAATCAATTAATTTTCCCTCGCGCTGTATTGCTATTACTCTTTTGTTTTTCCTATTCCTTTTCCTTTTCTTTTCTTTTGTTTGTTTTCCTTCTTTGGGTTTGCTCTTTCTCCTTTTCTTTTTTCCCTATTCCAACGGCTTAATTTAAATGTATGGGATTTAAACCTCTCCGACACTAATTTGCATAATAGACCAATAATAAAATTAGAAACCCCACTATCCGGGAGCTTCCAACAGACATGGTCGCATTCTTTTAAGGGTATGTCAATATTTGTTTATAAAACTGATCTATATTATATTTTATCTGATGAAAGCGCACCATAATTTGCTTTGGTGTCCTTGAAATATGTATAATGAAATAAATATGGTTTTATAAATATAGTTTCCATTTGTTAATATATTGTATATATATATATATTTAATATATATATATTTATATATATATATATGTACATATATACATATTTAATATATATATTTATAAGTGGTAGTATTTATATCTTTCCTTTTCTGGTGGTAGGAGAGGGTGGGGGTTGGGATGGGTGGAGGTCATTGGTTGAAGGATTTAAAGAAAAGGGAGTTCATTAAAAGCTAATTCTTTAGAGCTATAATATTAACAAAGGCAGAAAAAATGCTGTAATCAAATTCAAAATTGGAATACCAATGCCTGTAAGACAGGTGTCTACAGGATGGGTGGGGTTCAATGGTTTAAAGAAAAGGGAAATTCTTAAGAAGCTAATTCTAAGGGTGACAAAGGCAGTAAAGGTTTCCTTCAACAGATTCAATTGTTGGGGTCAACCCCCTTATTGTGAAGTTTCACTATATATATATATATAAGTGTATATATATATATATATATATATATATATATATATATATATATATATATATATATATATATATATATATATATAGATACATATATATATATATACATACACACACATATATATATATTTATATATATATCCAAGATCGCAGACTGAATACGCACGTGTATTTTTTTTTCTCCTTCATAGAAAATTGGTAGATTCGTTTCCTTCCATGTAATTAGTTTATAAAATACTTACCCCCGCATTTTCCCACCATTCTCTCTCTCTCCCTCTCTTTCTCTCTCTCTCTCTCTCTCTATATATATATATATATATATATATATATATATATATATATATAACGCCAGCACCAACAGTTTTGCAAGAGATGTCAACATGAATGGGCCCATTGTTTTTATCTAAAGCCCTTTTTTCCAATTCCATCCCACCCGTCCTTTTAATCTATTTTATTTCTCATTCTTTCTTCTGATGAAGGACTAGCGTCCGAAACGTTAAGACCCTCTTCCTGCTATATCAAGCCTTAACCTAATATATATTCCATATACTGTACCGATTGTGTTGTTATTTCTGTTTACCTTTTATACACACACACACACACACACACACACACACACACACACACACACACACACACACACACACACACACACACACACACACATATTTATATATATATATAAGTAGAAGGGGTATTTAATTTGTTGGAAGTCCGACAAATATAAATGTTTATAACTGGTTTAGAGCACTCAACAATTTACTGGATTTTAACAGATTATAACTGGATTATAACTGATTTGGAGCACTCAACAGTTTAATTGAATTCAACAATTATCTCTGGACTAGAGCCGATAGAACAAATATTTTTTATATCACCATGGGATCATCTGACTCGGCGCAAATAACGGATTTTGTGGGGCTATTTATTAATAACACACTGCATAGAAAAATACCAGAGATGACCGGTGGTTTATATCATGATGATATGCTGCTTTTAATTGAAAATTATAGTAATTGTGAAATTAATAAGAAAAGAAAATCCATAATACAATTCTTCAATAACTACAACCTTAAGTTAGAAATAGAGAATAACTATAAAATTGTCAACTCTTCAGACGTAACATTAAACCTTAACACAGGGCTCTACTATCCATTCCATAAAATTAATGAGAATCTAAATTATGTAACTTTTAACTCTAATCCTCCTAGATCTATCAAGAACACTATTGTCAATTCTGTCCAACAACGTATTTCACGCATCTCCGCTAATAAAAACATTTTTGACGATAAGGCAGAATATTATAATGAGGCTTTAAATAGAGCAGGGTATATAAATAAGATTAAATACATTGACAACAGTGATAAGGCAAATAACCCGACTATTAATTATAATTATAATAAAAAATTTAACTTAAACTCTAAAACTAACAGAAGAAATAGAACTAGAAATATTATTTGGTACTCACCTCCATTCTCATTAAGCGTAAAAACACCTTTAGCAAAGCTATTCTTTAAAGCGCTAGATAAATGTTTTCCTAAAGCCCACAGATACCACTCAATCTTTAACAGACATACTATAAAACTATCTTACTCTACTACTATGAACATAGCACAAAATATAAATAGAATTAATAATAAAAATTTAAACACTAACCAAAATAACCAAAATAGCAGTAATATCTCTAGCAATATCCAACATAATAGTACCGTTCTGAATAACAACAACTCCGCAAAATGTAACTGTAGAATTAAATCAAACTGTCCTTTACAAAATAAGTGTTTAGATAAAAACGTGGTCTATAAATATACAGTTAAAACCAGTGATAATATATTTAACTATGTCGGTGCAATTTCTACAGAATTTAAAAGTCGCTGGAATAACCACAAATGCTCTTTCCGAAGATTTGATAAAAAATCTTCAACTTCTCTTTCAAACCTGATATGGAACTTAAAATGCAAGAATATGGACTATTCATTAGCTTGGGAAACAGTTTCAAAAGCACCCGCATACTGAAACACAGCTTTATCTAGATTCTGCAAATTGTGTGTTGAGGAAATTTTTTTCATACTTAAATGTAAAAAGTCTATTAATCTAAGAACGAATTTATTTAATTCTTGTAGACATAGCCAGAATTCAATATTCAGAACTATATATAAATTATAATTAAACTTATAATATTTCTACTTATTTCCATAACAGTCTTATCCACTTGGTTTCTCTAAATCGTAATATCTATAACATTTGCTATAATTCCACTTCTTAAATTTTCATAAAATATATACTTATATAATTCTAATTTTTTATTAAAATTTTAATTTTAATTTTAATTTTAATAATTTTTAATTCTTTATTTTTATTTCTTTAATTTTTATTTCTTTAAAAATTACTTCTCTCATATAAATTATTAAAAAAACAAATTTTCTCAAATTTTCTAATATTTCTTCAATACTTTTTCAATATTTTTTCAATACTTTATCAATATTTTTTCAATATTTTTCAATGGATTTATAACCACTAACTGATTCTGGCTAAATTTATCTTTCAACATCTATATTTATTTTGACTAAATAGTCTCACACTAACGAATAAATAAATTAAATCGGAGTTTTTCCGTATCTTCCCATTTTAAAACATATAAATATAAATATTCAACTCAGTTAGTTTAATTTAATTTAACTTAATATTTATTTACATTAAATACAAAACCAATATCCCTCATAACTCATTAGAACAATTATCTATAACATGATATACCCATCTATTTATTTATTTATTTATTTATTTATTTATGTATTTATTTATTTATCTACTTATAACAGAAAATATATTATAAACGAATTTTAAACAACTAATAATCGTAAATACACGTACTATTAAGATATATACTTAGAATATATTTCCCCCAAATTAACGTTATATGAGTTTTATTCATCTTTTCTTGTTTCTTTCTTCTCTCTCTCTCGTACTATTTTTTATCCTTCTCCTCTCTCTCTCTCTCTCTCTCTCTCTCTCTCTCTCTCTCTCCATAGTTGTTTAAATAAACAGTTGTTTTTCAATTATTTACTTATTCATTTGCATATTCACACATAAGTTTGAAAAATCCCTAATATATTTCCACTATCCATGAATTTCCAACCGATAAGGTATGATTTTCATGTCTCAATTTATAAAAAAAACTTTGTATTTTATCTGATGAAAGCGTACCAATGTTGTCTTGGTACCCTTGAAATATATATAATAAAATAAATATGGTTTTATAAATATAGTTTCCATTTATTTAATATCATTGTATATATATATATATATATATATATATATATATATATATATATATATATATATATATATATATATATATATATATATATACGGATTAACAAATAATAGTTAAATGCAGTCCACTTAGGTGAAGTCCAGTTATGGTATTCCAGGTAGTGGATGATATTAACGCTTGGCTCGGTTTGACTCAACAAGGCGTTTTCATAGTGATGCTGCGGGTATGCTGTAATTCCTATGTTGTAAACACTTGGAGTAATAATAAATCAGGAAAGAAGGTTTACATGGTTTGCTATACAAAAAAGTTTTTAATCACATAGCTTACATTTGTTTCACTGAAACAATGAAAAACCGAGCTCTTATGGGTTCCACCACCCTCGCCAGAAAAATATGGGAATTGAAGGACAGCAACGCTAGCTACACTATCAACTGGTCGAAGTTGTCGGCTGCTAAAACCTATAGTACAGGTATGTCCTATTGCGGGCTGTGTGATCTTGAGCTATTGTATATCCTTAGAAATGTTAAAAGACTACTTAATAATAAGTTAGAAAGATCTATCTTCTGCAGGCATAGAATAGCCACTAAATTCATAAGATTCAAACCTCCGTGAATCGAACCAACATAACATAGCTTTAAATTAGGATACCTACTACCCACAAAAAATATATATTCATTAAGTATACTATTTCCTTCACAAGTCTATACCACACAATAGTCTGTAAATACCTCATCTACCAACAATCTTACTCCTTCTCAGCTGCTGCAATCATTTGATCCTAGATCCTAGTTTTTCTCATTTCACTACTACAATGTTACTTTACCTTCTTTTTGCCATATTACAATTAGCACGCTTTTCTCTTTGCATGTATGTATATTTTTGTACGAGTGTATATTAGTGTGTATGTATGTGTCTATGTACACATATGTGTGTATATGTATTTATATTTATATATATATATATATATATATATATGTGTGTGTGTGTGTGTGTGTGTGTGTGTGTGTGTGTGTGTGTGTGTGTGTGCGTAGATATATGCGTATATTAATTCGTTAACCTCTGTATTAACTCTACAACTATTGAGCTTTGACAGTGGTCCCACTCATGTATACGGTTGAAGATGAAGAGAAAGACTGTAAAAACTAGCTTATCTTTATAATTTAAAATTGATACACACTACGATACTTTTTGCCTTATGACAGCTGGTTTTCACGCCGTAACATTAGATACATTATATACCCCCCACCTAAGTAATGTCAGGGTCTCCTTAAATAGCTTATTGATAGCATTGTTGTAATAATTGTTGTTGTTTATTGTTCTAATTGAATGCCATAACTACTCCATATTTTCTTTTATTTTCTTGCCTGTGTATTTTCTTCATTCTCGCATGCTCCGAAGATCTGACTGGTTATAATTCTGTATTGGCGATCGAGTGACGCAAAATTAGGCGGATAGCGATCTCTAGACATACCAGTTCAGTGAAACAAATGTAAGCTATGTGATTAAAAACTTTTTTGTATAGCAAACCATGTAAACCTTCTTTCCTGATTTATTATTACTCCAAGTGTTTACAACATAGGAATTACAGCATACCCGCAGCATCACTATGAAAACGCCTTGTTGAGTCAAACCAAGCCAAGCGTTAATATCATCCACTACCTGGAATACCATAACTGGACTTCACCTAAGTGGACTGCATTTAACTATTATTTGTTAATCCGTATATTTAGCTCCCACCTGGTCGAGCAACACCATTAACGCACGGCAACAACATGGAGAAGCACTGTATAGGTATGTCACTAAAAAACATACCTGTACCTACAAAAAAGGACTATACACTGGGCATGATACGACGGACTAATGATTTCATCCGCAGGGTCCGATGGAAAGCTTACCATTTCGATAAGGGACCGAATACCAACAGAAGGGAATTTTCCAAGGAGAATTACGGGTTTAAATCCTGCAAAAACCCGCCAAACAACCCCGCACTCGATGCCTTCGAGCTGGACCTTATGAACATGATAAGTGAAACTAAATTTAAAAAAAGAACAAATCACAACAAATTGCAAAATGACTTAAACACATTACTTAAAAAACTAAAAGACACTAACGGTATCATAGTAAAAGCAGACAAAACATCAAACGTATACTCTATGGACATTAACACATACAATAACTTTATTCAGCGTGAACTACATAAAAAATATAAAAAAACAAATGAATCTACACTCACCAGCATAAACATGGAGGGCCTCAAGATAGTTAATAAACTCGGAATTTCAGATAGGACCGAACCGCTTACCCCGTGCAACCCTACATTTAACCTGAAAGATCACAAAAATAACTTTGAAACTAATCCTACCATTAGATTAATATGCCCATCCAAGTCAGACATAGGTAAAATTAGCAAAAACATTCTAGATAGGGTAATCGCACAAATAAAGGGTAAACTAGAAATCAATCTATGGGGCAACACTAACGAGGCAATTAAATGGTTCAATAAAATACAAAATAGGGATACGTGTAACTTCATACAATTTGATATAGACGACTATTATGCATCCATATCCCCAGCTACCCTAGATAAGGCGCTTATATTTGCCCAAAATAACTCTGATCTTACCCATGATGAAATTGAAATAATAATAACGGCTAGAAGGACTATCGTAAAATTTGAAAATAACTACTGGGTAAGAAAGGATAGAATAAATAGCTTCGATATTACAATGGGTTCAAATGATTCTGCGCAAATTACAGATATCGTGGGGCTATTCATAGCACACAACCTACATAAGGAATTCAGTAACCTCCAAGGAGGAATTTATAGGGACGACACGTTACTTATAGCTAGGAACCTAAACAACCAGAGCATGGAAAGACTAAGGAAAAATATTAGAATATTCTTCAAAAAACTAGGCCTAAGTATTACCTACGAACTAAACCATAAGAAGGTAAATTTTCTAGATGTAACTCTAAATCTAAATACTGGATTAATAGAACCTTTCCACAAAAATAATGAAAATCTTGCCTACATTAGTTACAACTCAAATCACCCCAAATCCATAATTAAATCCATAGCACGTAGTATATCCCTCCGAATATCCCGCCTATCCTCAAACCTAGAAATCTTTAACGAGCATGCTGACTATTATAATGCAGCATTAAGTAGGGCCGGTCATAAAGATAAACTACAGTATATAGTGAATAAGGACAACATAAACAATCCTAGTAATTTCTACTCCAACCGCTCACATAATAATAGGAATAGCTTGACTAGACATAGGGTTAGACATGTAACACCTAGAGTAAACGGCCAAAACACTAATAACGTAAACCCTAGAAACAATAGAAGAAACAGACAAAGGAAATACCTATGGTTCAACCCAATATTCAACTCCTCTATAAAAACTAGACTGCCCTCTATATTCTTTAAACTAATGGATAAACACTTCCCTATCTCGCATAGATATCACAAACTACTCAATAGATCTACTATAAAACTCTCTTTTTCAACAGCAGCTAACATAGAGTCACACATACGCAAGATCAACCGCAGAAATATCTCAAGTAAATCAATTGCACCTATACATAAGCACAAACTCATCACAACATCACAACCACAAGCGCATACAAACGCGCAGCAGCAAAACCCCATTGGGCATATATCACAACCCACTTATAACAGGGTACTAAATAGGAATGTAAAAGCTGCACATAATAGCGCCTCAAACTGCAACTGTCACCTCCCAGATAGGTGCCCATTGGCGAATAGATGTCTCGATTCGAGCCTGGTGTACATGTGCACTGTCATCTCGGGTAACTCCACTTGGAATTACATAGGATCCACCGCGGGTTCTTTTAAGAAAAGATGGTATGTGCACAGGCACTCGATGAAAAACCGAGCTCTTATGGGTTCCACCACCCTCGCCAGAAAAATATGGGAATTGAAGGACAGCAACGCTAGCTACACTATCAACTGGTCGAAGTTGTCGGCTGCTAAAACCTATAGTACAGGTATGTCCTATTGCGGGCTGTGTGATCTTGAGCTATTGTATATCCTTAGAAATGTTAAAAGACTACTTAATAATAAGTTAGAAAGATCTATCTTCTGCAGGCATAGAATAGCCACTAAATTCATAAGATTCAAACCTCCGTGAATCGAACCAACATAACATAGCTTTAAATTAGGATACCTACTACCCACAAAAAATATATATTCATTAAGTATACTATTTCCTTCACAAGTCTATACCACACAATAGTCTGTAAGTACCTCATCTACCAACAATCTTACTCCTTCTCAGCTGCTGCAATCATTTGATCCTAGATCCTAGTTTTTCTCATTTCACTACTACAATGTTACTTTACCTTCTTTTTGCCATATTACAATTAGCACGCTTTTCTCTTTGCATGTATGTATATTTTTGTACGAGTGTATATTAGTGTGTATGTATGTGTCTATGTACACATATGTGTGTATATGTATTTATATTTATATATATATATATATATATGTGTGTGTGTGTGTGCGCGTAGATATATGCGTATATTAATTCGTTAACCTCTGTATTAACTCTACAACTATTGAGCTTTGACAGTGGTCCCACTCATGTATACGGTTGAAGATGAAGAGAAAGACTGTAAAAACTAGCTTATCTTTATAATTTAAAATTGATACACACTACGATACTTTTTGCCTTATGACAGCTGGTTTTCACGCCGTAACATTAGATACATTATATACCCCCCACCTAAATAATGTCAGGGTCTCCTTAAATAGCTTATTGATAGCATTGTTGTAATAATTGTTGTTGTTTATTGTTCTAATTGAATGCCATAACTACTCCATATTTTCTTTTATTTTCTTGCCTGTGTATTTTCTTCATTCTCGCATGCTCCGAAGATCTGACTGGTTATAATTCTGTATTGGCGATCGAGTGACGCAAAATTAGGCGGATAGCGATCTCTAGACATACCAGTTCAGTGAAACAAATGTAAGCTATGTGATTAAAAACTTTTTTGTATAGCAAACCATGTAAACCTTCTTTCCTGATTTATATATATATATATATATATATATATATATATATATATATATATATATATATATATAACGAAGGAAATGTGGTAAGGAACCAGGTGGACCATAACGCACCAAAGTATTCAATACTTAGGGTAGTAGAGTGGGTAATAGGAACGAGTAGGACCCCGACGGCTGAGCTCAAGCCGTTGACGGCTAATTCTGGACTCAATTGTCCAGAATTAGCCGTCGAAACGGCTTGAGCTCAGCCGTCGGGGTCCTACTCGTTCCTATATATATATATACAGAGAGAGAGAGAGAGAGAGAGAGAGAGAATGGTGGGAAAATGAGGGAGTAAGTGTTTTATAAACTGGTTACATGGAAGGAAACGAATCTACCAATTTTCTATCTATCCACACACACACACACACACACAGAGTGGCGGACTGGGTCTGAAAATATAGGTTGCCAAGAGAGGAAGGGGGTCCACCTACATATAGAATGCTATCATTTAATTTTTATAATGAATCAATATCATTTTCGAAAAATACATATGTGGAAACAAAACAGTGCCACCAAATTTTTGCGGAAAAAATCTTACCTTCTCCAATAAAAAACATTATGTATTTTTCGAAACCCAGAGACTTTCAATAATGACCAGAATAGCTAGCTCTAGGAAAGCAATGAGCGACACCACATCTTTTAAACTTTTCATTATACTTTTGTAGCTGTCTCGGTGGCCTACTTGGAGGAACCATAGACGGTGGTGATCCTGGTCTGAAGTCCGAAACTGGTCGGGAGTAGTGTTCCCGGTAAACCTTTTCATTTTTTTTTTATTGACTGCAAAATTAGAACTGAAAAATGTTACATGTACCTCTTGACCAAGATTGAACCCAAGGCCATGATTTCCATCGTCTCTAGTACCTACCGATAGGCCACTGAGACAACTACGAAAATATTAAGTAAATTCATACTTATAAACCTACTTTCAAAATGTTCAAAACAAAGTGTTGCGGTGTCGTTTATGTCTTTCTTAGTGTTATTGCTCCTACTTAAGGTCGACTTCTAAATCATTTGGGTTTTCCATAAACTACATCCTCATTTTGTTTCACATCTATCTAGACTATATTTTAACCTGTAATCCATGTTTCATTTCTGTTGAACTTCATCCCCCCCCCCCTACATTCTCTCTTTCTCTCTGTGATATTTGAATCTACTATGATTTGAGCCTACTTTATTCATATATGTATATATGTTTTTGCATGCCAGATTCAGTTTAAAATGATTGGCATTATATATATATATATATATATATATATAATTAAGTTAAAAATGTACATCCACATATGTATACTGAAATACTAGTATGCATATGAATACACACACGTATACATATGTAGATGTACCGAGTTTTTCACTGGTCACTTTACTGTGAGTGTCCAGCTATTCTGTATGTAAACACACAGACAAACCGGTTTTTAGAGTCATACTGGTTTTTGAGGAAACACCTTTCCTCTATTCTCCAGAAAGCCAGACAAGGAATATTGAACTAGTTTCGATGTTGTTACATCTCATCAGCAATATTTACCTATCTTCCGGCCTTTCTAGAGAATCGTAAAAGCACATATCGTTATATGCTTTTTCTATGCAAATTAGTCTGCCCACTACTAATTTTCATAGAAAAAGCATATAACGATATGTGCTTTTACGATTCTCTAGAAAGGCTGGAAGATAGGTAAATATTGCTGATGAGATGTAACAACATCGAAACTAGTTCAATATTCCTTGTCTGGCTTTCTGGAGAATAGAGGAAAGGTGTTTCCTCAAAAACCAGTATGACTCTAAAAACCGGTTTGTCTGTGTGTTTACATACAGAATAGCTGGACACTCACAGTAAAGTGACCAGTGAAAAACTCGGTACATCTACATATGTATACGTGTGTGTATTCATATGCATACTAGTATTTCAGTATACATATGTGGATGTACATTTTTAACTTAATTGTTTAAACGTCAGTCATACAAAAGTGAGTTACAAACGAAACGAAATTTAATTTCGTTTCGTTATTTGTTTTTATATATATACTACCAATACTGCCAATCCACAGATATATATACCTACCGATATATATATATACCTACCGATAGGCGACAGAGACAGCTACGGAAATCTTAAGAAAATTCATACTTATAAACCTACTTTCAAAATGTTCAAAACATGTTTTTGCATGTCAAATTCAATTTACAATGATTGGCATTGTATATATATATATATATATATATGTGTGTGTGTGTATATAATATATAGTTAGAGAGGCATATGTATATATATATATATATATGTGTGTGTGTGTATATATATATATATATGTGTGTGTATATATATATTAGTTAGAGAGGCATATGTATATATATATATATATATATATATAAATATATATATATATATATATATTTTTTTTATTTTTAATCGCGTGTCAGTTCTTTCGTTGCTACGGTCCCCGCGTCTGAATTACCGGTCGCTATCTTCAATTTGCAAAGCCCTTTAAACGGAATGTTATTACTCTAAGGTTTTATACCTTATCGAGTGCTTAGCTGCACTTCCGATTCCGATTGCATTCGTTGGCTTAGCTGCGGCTCGAGCTTCGAGTATGCTGTAATTCCATTTGTATATATATATATATATATATATATATATATATATATATATATATATACATACATACATACATATATACAGTGCGGACTAGGTCTAAAAATATTGGTTGCCAGATGAAGGGGGCCTACTTACATATAGAATGCTATCTTTTAATTTTTATAATTAATAAATAACATTTTCAAAAAATGCATAAGTGGAAAGAAAACAGTGCAATAAAATTTTTGCGGAAAAATATCTTTCCTTTTCCAATAAAAAATATTATGTATTTTGCGAAATCCAGAGACTTCAATAATTCTTTCTACGTTAGGCTCAAGGCCAGCAATTACCCAGTGTATTACTGGTACTTTATTTTATTGACCCCGTAAGGATGAAAGGCAAAGTTAACCTCGGCAGGATTTGAACTCAGAATGGCAAGGGCCGTAACTCTATGCGTCAAAGCATGGCGTCCGACCCTCTACCAATACTGCCAATCCACAGAGACTTCAATTATGACCTTTGGTCTTTCACACTCACTCAATATATATAGGAGGGCGACTGGCCGAGGTGAAGACAGCTAGTTGGTCAGTCGTCCTCTCTCTCTCTGATTTTTCGGACCCATGGTTTTTACATATTCCTTTGTTATATTTCAAATACCTGATGATATCACCGGATTCATATGGAACCCAGTCATTGAAATGATCATAGTATAATAAACCTTTCAAGGATTTACACCAATCCAGCCTCCTGTTATTTTTATTTATAATTAACTCCGTACTCGCACCACCAACTACACAAACGAAGACGGGTGAACTGCACTACGTTGAGTACTCTCCACAATATTACACCAAGATTGACCATACGGAATGACCAAATCTATCCAGTGGTGAACCAACAAACCTAAAGATATATATATATATATATATATATATATATATATATATATATATATATATATATATATATATATATATATGTGTGTGTGTGTGTGTGTGTGTGTGTGTGTGTGTGTGTGTATGCGTGTGCGTGTCTGTGTGTGTGTGTGTGTGTGTGTGTGTGTGTGTGTGTGTGTGTATATACATCACCTTCACCACTAATTGATTTGACAGATGTCTTTAACCCATTGATACTAAATACTATTTCGTCAGTAGTTTGTGTGTAAGTATATATATAGAGAGAGGGAATAGGACTGGCTGTATAGTTGCAGGTTAAGGTAGCTTAAAATGGAATGAGAATAAGAAGAAAGCAAGAACATGGGCGGGAGGGGGGGGGGGGTGTCCCCATCAGTTGTCTACTGGGGGTCTCGGATATTTCAACACTTTAAAGACAAGATATCTACCCCGAGAGCGTTGAATAACTGGGTAAGTTATTGGGAAAACGCAGGAGGAAGCGAAGGAAAATAGAAGGGAAAAGGGAAGAAAAGAGAAAACAGCGAAAAAAAACAACAAGCCGCTTGTGTGTCTGTGTCTATATATGTATGTTTGCATGAATGAATGAATAGACTAAGTTTTAGATTTAGTAGAATGTACAACCGCTGATTCCAGCTATTTTTACTATCGTATATTTTGGTTTCTAGTAATTCCCTGGGGATTTGTTTGACCAAATGTTTTGCTTATTTAAAAAAGGTGTTATTCTTTTTCTTAGATTTCAGGTATTTTTTGAAAGCAAAAAATTGACCTTTAAAATACTACAGTGGGCCCTGTAATGCTACTGTGGGCTCTTGCAATGCTACTGTCGGCTCTTGCAATGCTACTGTGGGCGCCCTGGGGCCCATTTGTCATTGGGCAACCTGGCAACCTGGCCAGTTCACCACTTCACACACAAACACACACACATATATAGATCAGGAACGAAGGGTGCGTGCATGCAACGCATGCAGTGCATGCATTATAGAATTTTGAGTTGATCAATTGCGTCGGTTGAAGCAAGCAGAATTTTGGCTGCTTACTAAATCGTAGACACATAAAAAATAACACACAAACACACAAACACACATACACGCAAACACACGACAGTGTCGGTTGAAGCAAGCAGAATTTTGGCTGCTTGCTAAATCGTAGACACATAAAAAGATAACACACACGCGCACACACACATACACACAAACACACGACAGCGTCGGTTGAAGCAATCAGAATTGTGGCTGCCTGCTAAATCGTAAACACATAAAAAGATAACACACACGCACACACACACAAACTACATAACACTACATGTGGCTTTGACCGGGTGGGTCATTTAGAGGGAATTCGGGGGGGGGGGCTGCACACCCCACTTTCCGCAATGGCGATTGGACTGCATGCCCTGCTTCCCAGGTTACCCTTCGCCACTGATATAGATAGATATAAAGTCCTTGGCACAGAAGTATATAGTTAAACATGATTGGAATGAGACTTTACCGATCATTCATTTTTATCTTTTAACTATTTAATATTTAAGGTCTAAATAATCGACAGAAAAGTGTCATTCTAATAATTTGTATGTATGTATGTATGTATGTATGTATGTATGTATGTATGTATGTATGTATGTATGTATGTATGTATGTATGTCAGGTCACCAGTTGGTGCTACTGATAACATGTATCCCAGTACAACCTGTCTCATGGTCGGGTCGTTGGCGACTAAACTGGCAACCCCACCAAGGTTTCTTGGTGAGGAGGGTGACTTTGGACATCCTGCAGGACTAAAAACAAAACCTGTCAAAAGGCAAAGGAGCTCTTAAGAGTCAATGGCCATCCAAAATCACCGGGAGAGATGACCCTTAGCCTTTTTCAAGGCAGAATTCTAGGAGAAGGAAAACTCTGATATAACACCTGCAACCCTGATGGTATCCAATGATGTTGACTTGTTCTTCTTTTTGGTAAATATCATCTTGGTTAAGAGAGTGGGACTGGCTTTGTGCAGTGCCTTTGCTCACTATAAAAGCTTCACGGCACAGGCATTGCTTTATATCTGGAGATCTCTCTGCACTTGTCGTCACATGGTACCATGGGCCCAGCACTATGTGTCAATAATTGTCACAAGTGTAGTGTTTGTACCAGAGTTTTCAAGTCGCTGGCTGGACTAAAAAGTCACACTCGTACAGCGCATCGGTAGGGGTTCTCCTACATGGATATAAAGTAGTGGCCGTACTCGAAAACGAGTTGGCAGCCACCATGTATGTATGTATATATGTATGTATTTATGAATGTATTTGTATACAACATGGTGGAGAGTGTGAAAGATGCACACATATATGTATATATATGTATACATACATACATATATATATATATATATATATATACACACACACACACACACATGTATATATATATATAAATACATATGACCTGATG
>OZ024742.1:16142607-16187607 GCA_964016885.1 Eledone cirrhosa
GCAACGATGGTTGCTAGACACTGTACGGCTTAATTCGGGATTTTTGTTTACAAACACACCGAGCATTATAATAAATGTTCGGTGAATCCATACGTACATATATATATGTGTGCATGTATGTATATATATATACATACTACTGTACGTCTGTATACATATCTGTATGTACGTATACATACTTATATATATATATATACAAAGATATTAAATAAATGGAAACTATATTTATAAAACCATATTTATTTTATTATATATATTTCAAGTGTACCAAAACACTTTGGTACGCTTTCTTCAGATAAGATACAAAGTTTGTTTTATAAATAGAGACATATCCAGGAAACCATTCTCTGGAATGAGAATATTCTCTGGATATTCTCTATCCAGAGAATATCCAACTGATAAGGTTCATCAGGTTCAAAAAACGTGGTTTTGCTGACTCCTAACCAGTAGAGGATGTGGTGGACAATCCACTTTGGGGACCAAAAACTATGGGTGGGTGTTGTTGCCCATTGGCCATTGGCACAGGGTGTAGGGAGCCCTACAGGGGTTGGGGTGGTGGGGGTTGGGGGTGGAACCCTGCCAATTTCATGTATCTTGCCAGTTCATTAGAGCTTGCCCAGTATGTGAAGAACTACGGGAGTGGACCTATGGGGGCGGTGTGTGTGAAAAAGTATAAGGCGGTGCTACCCTATCATAGGGGTGCCAAAATTACTACTAAGTTTATCCCGGGGTAACCACAGTAAGTAAGGTACTCAATATATAGCAGAGGAGCAGAGTATAAATATTTAATATAGAAATGGCTACTACAAGACTAGAACTGTTTCATTCGGGAGAAATCATCATGATTTCTCCCGAATGAAACAGTTCTAGTCCTGTAGAAGCCATTTCTGTATATATTTATAAATATATAAATATATAAATATATAATTGAAAAAGTGGAAAATAACACATGGTCAACAGTACAAAAAATGGGATTTATTTGCAGTCTAACAATTGTTTTACTGATAGAGTTGCCTATAAATGGCTGAACACTAAAAGCAGTGCCACTCAATTTTAAATACGATGTTAACTCTATCAGATCTTCGGAAACTGTTAAAAAATATATATGTAACCGGCAAATTTACAAATTCAAATTACATCATCAATAATAATATTAATAATAAGTGTAGTATATATTCGTATGGGGGAATTCTACTGTGTGTGTGTGTGCGCGTGTGTTGTTGTCTCGCTTGTGTGTGTGTGTGCGTGTGTTGTTGCCTCGTTTGTTTAAACCAACCACCAAAGCGAAATGAGGTGGTTGGTTTAAACAAACGAGCAGCAACACACACCACACACACAAGCGGGACAACAACACACGAACACACACACACGCACAGTAGCATTCCACCATACGAATATTACTACACTTCTAATACAGACAATCGTGGCAACAACACACGCATACACACGCACACCCACACAAGCGAGACAACAACACACGCACACACACACACACACAGTAGCATTCACCAAACAGGCAGGGAATACTACCACCACACGAATACACTATTCAACACTGCGAATAAAGAAACCAGCACAGGCAGATAATACAATAGTTTGACAGCTAACGCCACCCCACTCCACAATTAAAAGAAATATTTCGGTCGCCGACCTCTGCTTGACCGACCCCATTTGGCGCGCGCGCGCTCTGCTGAATACCTCAGTTATTCAAAACAACGAACAGCAGAAGACACGTATCGATCCTATCCGACAGATAACCCCCCCCCCCCCCCGACCCCCCCCCCCAGTTGATGGATGTGAATCCGAAATATAGGGACAATTAAATTCATCCCAAAGTAACTCTATCTCGTGTTATTATTTTTATTTTTTACGCTCTTTCCTACGTTCTTCTACGCACTATACATCTCATTCTACATTCACTTACATCTCTCTCTCCACCACCGGATCTTGTTACCCAGAGAATTACCAACCTGCATTGTTGAGACTTCCAAAACGACCTAAAGAAAATATATCTTATTATTCCACAATGCTTCAAGCAAACTTGAATACTCTCTTATTAATAATAAAGATATAGAGAGAAAAGGAGGAAGAAAGGGAGATAGATACAGTAAAGAAAGAAAGGAAAGGAAGGAGAAAGAAGAAGAAGAAGGAAAAAGAAAAAGAGAAAGAAGAAAAAGGAGAAATTATTATAGATAGAAATATAACGAAAAGATATATAGAAGATGATGGTAGATAGAGGAGAGACAAACATAAGTAGGAATAACGTAGGATAGAAAGAAGAATAGAGGGACAAATAAATGAATAAACGTTAATACATGAATAAATGTAAATAAAAAGAAAAGTAGATATATAAAAAATATATGAAAAAATAAATATAAAAAAATATATAAAAAAATATATAAAAATTGATAAATAAATAAATAAATAAGTTATATCTAATGTGATATAAAATGGTATAAAATGTGAAAAATGAAGAATAAAAATAAATACGTAAAAGGAGTAAAATGAGTAAAAATGTGCGAACAATATTTAAACATATTAAAATTATTAAGAATTGATTTTGAGAATTGTTGAAATATATGGAGAGATAATAAGGTGAAAATATGATAATGTTAAATATATTTATGTGTATTGGTTATTTTAATAAATAAATTAATTAGATTGTACCACTTGGATCTATTATGATATCACATTATCAACATCATCATCATTATAATTATAATTATAATTGACATCATCATTAAAACCTCTTATATTTACATTCTTATTTTATATATCTCTATTTTTCACTCTTTATCTTTATATTTCTCTACTTAAATTTATTTAATCTCTGTCATTTTATTTTATCATATAATATAACTTAAAACTAATTAATTTATTTATTAATTAAAATAACCAATACTTATGTTTGTCACTCCTCTATCTACCATCATCTTCTATATGTCTTGTTTTTATATTTCTATCTATAATAATTTCTCCTTTTTCTTCTTCTTTCTCTTTTTCTTTTTCTTTTTCATTCTTCTTTCTCTTTCCTTTCCTTTCTTTCTTTACTGTATCTATCTCCCTTTCTTCCTCCCTTTCTCTCTATATCTTTATTATTAATATTATTATTGATGATGTAATTTGAATTTGTAAATTTGCCGGTTACATATATATATTTTTTAACAGTTTCCGAAGATCTGATTGAGGTAACATCGTATTTAAAATTGAGTGGCACTGCTTTTAGTGTTCAGCAATTTTTAGACAACTTTATCAGTGAAACAATTGTTAGACTGCAAATAAATCCCCTTTTTCGTACTGCTGACCATGTTATTCTCTACTTTTTCAATTTTATTACTCCAAGATAAACTTACATAGGAATACAAGTGAAATCATAAACTCGCCATCTACGTAAACCTCTTGTTGAGTCAAGCAACGCCGTACGCTAAAACTATCCATAATAAGAAGTATTCACAACCTCTAATTGGATTACCTATAACGATATTTTGTTATCCTTTATATAAATATATATATATATATAACGAAGGAAGTGTGGTAAGGAACCAGATGGACCATAACGCACCAGATTACTCAATACTTAGGGTAGTAGAGTGGGTAATAGGAAAATGTTCAAGACCCCGACGGCAGAGCTCAAGCCGTTTCGACGCCAAAACGGCTTGAGCTCTGCCGTCGGGGTCTTGAACATTCTCTCTCTCTCTCTCTCTCTCTCTCTCTCTCTCTCTATATATATATATATATATATATATGTATTTCAATGACCAGCGTGTATATAATTTTATATTTTACGATGACCTCCCCTTTCCCTTTTGGGAACAGTGTGAATTTTCTTTTTGAAGGACTACTGGCTTTTCAAATTTAGCTGTCCTTCTAACACTGACGGAGACCATCACTAATTATTAATATCGATATAATTTTTTATATCGATATTGCATGGGCATCCACTGATGAGTTATAAGGGCCCGCTTGTGTGTATATCTATGGATTATATACAAGTTTCTACATAACTTGGACATTATATATCCCAACTTGTAGAAAACTTATAACGAAACGATCGTTTGGAAAGAAAGAGAGATTTATTTAATTATGCTTCATATAAAATAATACAACCAACTTTCCACGAAATACTGTATAGTTAGCACCCCAAACACTAAATTGGGATTATACTTAGGTATATCCTAATGTTTGTTGAGTGAGATGGAATTGGTCAGAGTATCGCTTAAAGCTTTCTCTGGTAATGTATTAAATATATATATATATATATATATATATATATATATATAGAGAGAGAGAGAGAGAGATGTGTGTGTGTGTGTGTGTGTGTGTGAGTCCCGGGTTCAATTGGAGGTAACCACAGTAAGTAAGGTACTCAATATATTTGTAAAGTATATACAAATAGAGTATATTCTAGTCCCGTAAAAGCCGTCCACACACACACACACACACACACACACACACACACACACACACACACACACACACACACACACACACACACGCACACACATATATATATTCATTTTGAAACTGGTTAGACAATTACTCAACAGAGTACTCGATACTTGGAGTAGTAGAGTATGGTTATATGAATGAGTCGGGACCCCGACGGCTGAGCTCTTGCCGTTTCAACAGCTAGTTCCAGACTGGAATTAGCTGTGGAAAGGTAAGAGCTCACCCGAGGAGGTCGCGACTCTTCATATATATATGTATATTATGTAAGGTTAGTTACAAAATATCGGATAAAGAGATTATTTACTTGCATGCATATCACCAGCTGTTTTCAAAAGCAATAATAATTTTATTCAGAATTAGTAGTATGTTAGTATCATGTCCTTATTTGGAGGTAGTTGAAGAACTAACCACAACTTAATGTGTATACCTCTGTATATATATATATATATATATATATATATATATATATATATATATTGATCTATATTATATTTTATCTGATGAAAGCGCACCATAATTTGACTTGTAGTCCTTGAAATATGTATAATGAAATAAATATGGTTTTATAAATATAGTTTCCATTTGTTAATATATCGTATTTTTACTCCAATAATTTGTTGAGTGCTTTATATCAGTTATAAAAATATTTGCTTGTTGTATCCCAACAATTTAAATATAACTTTTACATATATATAAATATATGTATATATGTATGTATATATATATATGTATATATATGTATATATATAATACATATATAGATGTATAACCGTATGTTGATATACCTAAGTAAGTATCTCTTTTGGCATGTTAGGAGATTGTTAAACAGATTGCTACATTGGTAGAGGCGAATTGCTGGTAGTTGATAATGTATATAGTAACGTTGATGGGGATAGTGATAAGAACTACAACAGCAGCGACAACAACAACAACAACAGTAACAGCAACAACAACAACATCAGCAACAGCAGCAACACAGCAGCAACAACGGAAACAACATCAACAATGATAATAACTATTATAATAATAAGGGCGGTGAATTGGCAGTATCGGTAGAGGGTAGGACGCCATGCTTTATAGCATAGTTACGGCCCTTTACAGTCTGTATTCAAATCCCGCCGAGGTTAACTTTGCCTTTCATCCTTACGGGGTCGATAAAATTAAAGTACCAGTAATGTACTGGGTAATTTGGTGGCATTGTGCCTAAAGTAGAAACAATGATAATAATAATCAGTCTCGAACTGATCTGCAAAAGAAGAAGAAAGAGAAGAAGAAGAAGTAGTAGAGATTTTCAATAAGTGTAGTCTCTTCTGGGTGTATCGATATATTTTCCAAGTATATCTTTCGGTACGTAAACCTCTTGGAAACAAAAACGTTTAATTATGAAGCATATTAGTTTAAAATCTTATTTAATGTTATCTTATTTGTGAAAAATATAATTTGATAATATATATATATATATATATATGTATATATATATATGTATATATATATGTATATATATATATATACATATATATATGTATATATATATGTATATATACATACATTACATATATACATATATACATATACATATATTCATATATATGTATATATACATATCTATATATATATACATATAATATAAGATCAAAAGATGGTGAAAAGAGTTCCAAGTATTTTATTATACGCATTTCAAAAACAAATATCATCATGGGATGATATCTGCGTTTTCATCAGATAAAATAGGGATACATGATATGAAACTTAAAAAACACTTGTGAAGTTTTAAATCAACATATATACAAGTGTTTTTTAAGCTTCATATCATGTATCCCTATTTTATCTTATGAAAACGCAGATATCATCCCATGATGATATTTGTTTTTGAAATGCGCATAATAAAATACTTGGAACTCTTTTAACCATCTTTTAATCTTATATTATTTATAGTCCAGTCCTACAAATGTAGAGTGCTACTTATCCGATATTTGCATTGCTTTATTGTGCTACAATTTAACTCTAATCCTTCTATAAGGCTTATATGCCCTTCCAAATCTGATATTGAAATCATTAGTAAAATGTTTTTAGATAAAATCATCCCACAACTAAGAAAACATGTTAATTTACCACTCTGGGAAAACACATCCCAAGTAATTAACTGGTTTAATAATATTAGTAATAAATCCTCTGCTTCATTTCTACAATTTGATATAGATAATCTTCTTCTATATCACCTATACTCCTGAACAAAGCCTTGATATTTGCCAAATATAGATCTAACTTAACTTTGGATGACATTAACATTATTACACATGCTAGACTAACACTATTGGAATTTCAGAATGAATACTGGACCAGAAACACATATAGTAATCTATTCGATATTACTATGGGCTCAAGCGATTCTGCCCAAATTATTGATCTTGTGGGCCTCTTTCTTCTTTTTAACATAAATGCTTCCTTTCCCCACCTTAAAGGTGGTTTATATCGTGACGACTGTCTTCTTCTTTCCAACAACCTTAGCCTTTCAGAGATAGAAAAAATAAAAAGCTTATTAGAACATTCCTTAAAGACTATTATAGTCTAGATATTACATTTGAAAACACAAGTAAAGTAGTTAATTTCCTAGATATAACATTAGACTTATCTACGGGTATCTACCAAACTTACCATAACCCCAACCAAAATTTACACTACATACACTCACAATCTAATCACCCTAAATCTATCCTTAAAAATCTTGCATATAATATATCACTTAGAATTTCTAACCTTTCGTCTAACCAAGGTGTATTTGATAAAAATGCGACCTTTTATAACGAAGCTCTAGCTAGAAGTGGCCACAAAGATTAATTAGTATATATACCTTCTACCAATAACACTACAAACATACAACCTAATATTACCAACAAACACCAAAATGAAACATACACACCTAAATGCCACTCACACTATACCCCAAAACACCAACATAAAACCAAATTTCTCTAACTCTTCTAATATACAATATAGTAACTCTCAAAAAACTACTCTTCCTACAACTCTAATAAATGTTAATAATAAAACTCCTAATAAACAAGCTAAAACACCTAAATCAATAAATCTAACTAAAAATGTGTGTGGTGAGGTCATTAACAATAATTCTCTTAATAAACATCAGGATACATCCTATAAAAACAATAAACAACATCGAAACCGTAATAGACGAGTTACTTGGTATAATGCTCCATTTAATTTACAAATTAAGGATAATATACCTAAAAAATTCTTTAATATCCTAGAGAAAAACTTCCCACCAAACCACAAATACCATCAAATTTTAAATAGATCAACGGTTAAATTCTCCTACTCAACAACCAAAAACATAAAACAAAATATAAGTGCCTACAATGCATATAAATGTAAAACGACCATGAGTATACCACCAGTTCATCAAACTAACCATAATATCTCCTCAGATACAGGATTCACGAAAAGTTGTAACTGTAGAAACAAGGCAAACTGTCCATTAAAAGGAAATTGCCTTGTTAATAACATAGTATATAAATGTAAAGTTAACACTAAGGACTCAATTTATTCATATATAGGAGCTACCTCTAACAAATTTAAGGGAAGATTTAATACCCACAAACATAGTTTTAAAAATGCCGCACTAGCTAATGCAACATCTCTAGCTGAAATAATTAATAATTATAGAAAGAGGAATATAGATTATGACCTGACCTGGAGTGTGCTCAAAAGGGCCACCCCTTATCAAAATAGTAGATATGAATGTAGATTATGTTCCCAAGAACTTTTTGAAATAATGAAATCTAAGGATATCCTATTAAATAAGCGACAGGAATTAATAATATCGTGTAATCATAAACTGAGAAAACCTTTAAATATTATAAACCTAATTAATATACACTTTAGAAATTAATATATAAACTGTTTTTAATTTAGTTAACCTATAATTAATATTCTACTACTGATCAACCACATAATTTTACTTTCCTTCTTACAACTATCATTTCCCAAAACTGATACAATTAAGTAAACATATATAATGCCTTAACTTCAGGTTATGACTCTATGTTCCTTGAAATCTCTATATATTTATTATTTCTCACTAATAAATTTAATTCCCCCCCCCCAATAATTATATGTATATGTAAGTATGTATGTGTGTGTATATATATGTGTATGTATGTATGAATATATGTGTGTATATATATATATATGTGTATATATATGTATATATATGTGTGTATATGTGTGTGTGTATGTGTATATATATATATATATATATATGTATATATATATATTATTTTTATATTCTTTTAATTTCCCCTCATCTTTAACACCACTCTTCAACTGCATCTAACTCTTATTTATCATATCTATATGCATTAGTATAATGTTATCAATATAAATATACCCATCAATTAAATTAATTTATATTCTTTTCATAGATGTATTTTTTTCACTAACACTCTTATCATAAAATTTTAGTCTTCTTAGATATTTGCATTGGCATTAATGGTTTATAACAGCAACTGCTCATATACCTTTTACTGACCTGACCTATTTTCACCCCTAAAATAACTTTCTCATTCTTCACACTCCATTCAAAACTGAAATCTGCCTTATTCTACCCCTAAAATAAGCTTCAATTACTACTATTTTACCATTTGGCCAATTATTAACTTTCTATTGGTTAATTCTAAACCTCTTACCAAACAGACAGAATATATTAGATCTTTGTTGGTTTTATTCAATGAACAAATATAATTATTTCTGAGGTCAGCATACGACCTATTTTCATCCCTAAAATAATTTTTCATTCATAATACTCTTTTCCATCCAAAACTGAAATCTACCTTCCTCTACCCATAATTTAAGGTTCTTCTACTACTATATTACTATCTTGACCCTCACTATCTCTCTATTGGTCAATTCAAAACCTATTCCCAAACAGACCTATTGTATTGAATCTTTGTTTTTTTCAATAAACAAATATCATTATTTCTGAAGACAGCATATATATGTGTAGGTATGTATATTCTCTCTGATAGTTTGTATAAATATTGTACATAGATCTATAGAATATGCATACCAATTCTAACACATATATATCCTAGAAACGATCGTAAAATGATGAATTTTTTTTAATATAAGGAACTGTTTCTTTGTTTATTCATTATTTTATTAATTTATCTTGACTCTGTTTTCCGTTAATTTTCACCGAAAATAGTTTTTGAATGCATCTTCTCTTTTCATGATATCCGGATTACATTGAGTTCTTCATACGGATTGGACACTACCGTAAATTTTTGGTAGATATATCTACATATATATATATATATGTATACATGTATATGTGTACATGTATATGTATATATAATGTATATATATATGTATATATATGTATATATGTATATGTGTATATATATATATATGTATATATGTATATGTGTATATATATATATGTATATATATATATATGTATATATATATGTATATATATATATATATATATATAATATATATATATATATATATATATATGTATATGTATACATACATGCATATATATATATGTATACATACATACATATATATATGTATATGTATACATACATACATATATGTATATGTATACATACATACATATATGTATATGTATACATACATACATATATATATGTATATGTATACATACATACATATATATATGTATATGTATACATACATACATATATATATGTATATGTATACATACATACATATATATATGTATATGTATACATACATACATATATATATATATATATATATATATATATATATATATATATATATATATATATATATATATATATATATATATATATATATAATCTTTATTTGATTTTTGTTTCCAAATATGTTACGTAAATACAATTTATCAATGAATTATTTTAAAATTGAATGAAAAACTATTTATCAATCTCATTTCTTCCCCTAAAAACGGTTACATTTTCAAATTAAATAACGAAGAGGAACTAATCTGAAATGAACTTATATTCCAGAATAGAAATCTAATTGTTCGTTTATTTTAATTCAGAATCGTGTATTGGTGCGAGTGAAGTAAACTCACATCTCACACAACCACACACGACTACACACACACACAACCACACATGTGCACAAACCATCAAACAGACACACATGTCCGCAGGCCATCAAACACACAAACAGACCCATATGTACACATACACAGACACCCCACACAGACCCTAGTATCATTATATAACTGTAGAGGTGACATTAAAAGTAAAATTGTTTTTAATCTCGACTCAATGAAGTCTTTTCACTTAAATTTCTTCAGTTCATCTTTTATTTACCCTAAAGCATCTCCGTACATTTCAGTCAGTTTTTTGTATTTCACAGTAACAGTAGGTCTACGATAACTGTTTCTATTTTTAGGTGTTTGTCTAGGTCCATCGTGGTATCTAGGGTTTGTATCGGCAATATTATTATTATCTGCGGTGAATTGGCAGAATCGGTAGAGCGTCGATACACTTTGCGGGATATAGTTAAGGCCCTTTACATTCTTAGTTCAAATCTCGTCGAGGTTAGCTTTAGCTTTCATCCTTATGGGTTCCATAATATAAAGTACCAGTAACGTACTGGGGTCGATATAATTGACTTTCCCCTCCCCCACAAATGTTGGTCTGGTGCCTAAATCAGAAACCAATATTACCTGAGTTAGGGAGGGTATTATGTATAACTATAGAAGAGCACATTGATTCACTGTATCCACCCTCGTGGTGATGGTTATTGTGATTTACCAACTTCTGTGTATTATTAGGTCGGTGGATTGGCAGTATCGGTAGAGGGCCTGACGCCATACTTTGCAGCAAAGAGTTACGGCCCTTTATGTTCTGAGTTCAAATCTCGCCGAGTTTAACTTCGCCTTTCATCCTTACGGGGTTCGATAAAATGAAGTACCAGTAATGCTGCATTGGGTTTTTGCTGGCCTTGTGCCAAAAGTAGAAACAGTTATTAGGAGTTATTACAATGATAACAAGGTATAATCCTACAAGGTCTAATTTTAGCAGAGTCCACGGAACCCGTGGAAATATCGAAATTATTAAAATAAGATATAGTTTATCTAGTTATTATTATTATTTTTTTTTTTTTCTAGTAGTAGTAGTAGTAGTAGTAGCAGTAGTAGTAGTTGTAGTAGTAGTAGTATATATATATATTTGAAAAGAAGGAAAAGAATGACTTCACTTGTAGTTCTAAACAAATTGATATAATTTTATATTAAAATATTATGAGTTGGTAGATCTATATAGATATATGTGTGTGTGTGTGTATGTGTGTATGCCCCCCCCCACACATACACACACACACACACATATAGTGTCTAGCAACCATCGTTGCTCATTTGTTCAACACTGACAAAGGAACGCTGTACTAATTTCAAGCTTATTAGCTATCGTCAGCAACGTGTACCTTCCTGCCAGATGATTGAACGTCTGAAAGTATATACTTTCCTCATGCATATTAACGGCTGAGCAGCCTAATTTGCATATCGAGCGAGTTAATCGGCCGGGGTACCGAAAACGATAAACGTCAAAAGTGAAACGAAATTTCATTTCTCACTCTTAGTATGGCTGTTACTTAAATATAAGTATGTATACGTACATACATATATGTATACAGACGTACAGTAGTATGTATATATATATACAGACATGTACATATATATATATATATGTACGTATGGATTCACCGAACATTTATTATAATGCTCGGTGTGTTTGTAAACAAACATCCCGAATCAAGCCGTACAGTGTCTAGCAACCATCGTTGCTCATTTGTTCAACACTGACAAAGGAACGCTGTACTAGTTTCAAGCTTATTAGCTATCGTCAGCAACGTATACCTTCCTACCAGATGATTGAACGTCTGAAAGTATATACTTTCTTTATGCATATTAACGGCTTAGCAGCCTAATTTGCATATCGAGTGAGTTAATCGGCCGGGGTACCGAAAACGATAAACGGAAAACATGAAACGAAATTTCATTTCTCACTCTTAGTACGGCTGTTACTTAAATATAAGTATGTATACAGACGTACAGTAGTATGTATATATATATATATATACATGCACACATATATATATGTACGTATGGATTCACCGAACATTTATTATAATGCTCGGTGTGTTTGTAAACAAACATCCCGAATTAAGCCGTACAGTGTCTAGCAACCATCGTTGCTCATTTGTTCAACACTGACAAAGGAACGCTGTACTAGTTTCAAGCTTATTAGCTATCGTCAGCAACGTATACCTTCCTGCCAGATGATTGAACGTCTGAAAGTATATACTTTCCTTATGCATATTAACGGCTGAGCAGCCTAATTTGCATATCGAGTGAGTTAATCGGCCGGGGTACCGAAAACGATAAACGGAAAAATGAAACGAAATTTCATTTCTCACACTTAGTACGGCTGTTACTTAAATATAAGTGTTGTATTCCTCTCGGTACTCGCAGAGAAAACACAACGAGTTATATCAAATAATTTGTGTATTGTACGAAATAACCAAAATGCCCTCCTCACAGTAGCAGAATAACATAAAGTAAGTTAGTAGTCTGTGACCGTGTTTTTAATACCAATGCTGACTGACTGCCCAGGTCACGTGATTCATATGCAAATGTGTGAGCACGTGTAAACTGAACAAATCGAATTTAACAGTCCATACAACAACGAAAGGGAGTCGTTCCTGCAGGAGCACCCCACGGTGAGTGCTGAGTGCAAGCCTGCGTTGACTTTCTGGAGCCAGCTTGATCTGATTATAGGCATCAGCAAGATCAATCTTTGTGTATCCGAATCCACCCCCGAGCTTCTGCATCAGTTCCTCTGGGAGTGGCATTGGATGACGATGATCTGCAAGTTGGTCATTAATTCCCACAGAGTAGTCACCACAAATCCGTAGTTTGAGCTTCAGGTTGCCTGAAGTATGTGCTTTACGAATCGGTACCACTGGCGTTCCGTATTCGTTGAACTGTACTGGCTTCCAGATTCCTTTGGCGATGCCTTCTTCGTAACCTTTGGCCAGGTCATCACGAAGAGCAAACGGGACCGGGCGTGCCTTGTGAAAGACCGGTGTCGCGTCCGACTTGAACTTCACTTCCAGTTCGAAGTCATTAAGACATCCCAATTCCTGCTTGAAGAGATCTGGGAATTCATCACACATGTGACAATCTCGTTGCATGGAAATATAGGGCTCATTTGAGGTCTTTGGATGCATCACTTCTGCACCCTCACTCTTAGCCTGGCTGTCTATGCTTTTCAATCCTAGAGCATTGTCCACGGAAATTCCCAGAGTCTGGATAGCGTTTCGTCCCAGCAAATTAAGATCAGGGATCTTGGTGACGATGTAGAGTATTGAATTCCGTTTACCGGTCGTTGGATCCTTGGTTTGGCCCATGAAAGTTCCCAGAACGGGCAGGTCGTGCTTGCTGGCAGATTCAAACCGATGTTTGACATCTTGCAGCTTCGGTTTTCCTAATTGTTTCCAAACTGACAAGGAAACAAAATTGCCTGTAGTAGCTGTGTCCAATTCCATTGTGAAAAGTCTGTTCTGGATTGTTATTGGCACATTCAAACTATGAGTATCGTGGGGAACTTCACCAAGGATCGCCTTGACTAGCTCAGCTTTGGTGATTCTTTTCACGTAATTCTGTGAGCGATGATTATGTTGCTGATGTTGTTTCTTTCTACACACCGCTTGCAAATGTCCCTTTTTGTCACAAAAATGACATTTGGCTTCTTTGAAGGGGCAGTCTGTCGCTCTGTGGGCCTTTCCACATCGGTAGCACATCTCCTGGTCTGTGGAATAAGACTGCTGATGGTTCTTTCGAGGACCCTTGTTCTTGTTCTGCTGGACCTTGTAGACTTGCTTGGTTTTGGAACCGTAAACAGTTTCCTTCGCAACCTTTGCTGCGTCTTCGATCCCGATGGCAACTTGGACAGCACGGGCGAAATCTAGTTCTGTATCCTTGATCTTGAAAATAGCCTTCAACACAGCTTCATTATTGACAGAACATATAAATCTCTATCTTAGAGCTTCATCTTGTGGATTTGTGATCGAAGGAAAATCACAGGTAGCTGCATCCTGACGTATACGTGCTGCCAGCTCCTGGAGAGTTTCGCCTGGCTTCCGTTGCATGTCACTCCAGAACTTGAAACGTTCTCTCACAATGAAAAGTTTTGGGTCGAACTGTTCTTTCATGAAGTCAATAATTTCGTCCATTGTCAACTTGTTGATATCCTTAGGCGGATTTTGTTGAGCAGCCAGATTTGCAAGTTGTTTGTAGATAGCAGCCGTCTGATTAGTCAGGAACACTTGTGCCATGCGTTGCTCGGGTACAGCGTTAGCAGCCACAAACGTGCAGAATCTTGATCAGTAATCAGGCCATAGTTCTGTTGTTGAATCAAAAGCAGCAAATGGTGGGATGAATGCTGTTGGTGTCGAAGCAACTGGCGACGCCAATAAACTCTGTTGTTCAGAATCTCGATCACCAAACAGTTTTATCAGAGTGTCCATATCTTTCTTGTGTTGTTGCATTTGTTGTTCCTGTTGTTGCATTTGTTGTTTCATCTGTTCTCTAAACAACTTTATTAGCTCCGCTGTTTGTTGTTCCGCCATGTTTTTATGATAAACAATTTCCCGGCAATGTAGGTAAATCCTATCGGCAATGTAGGTAAATCCTATCGGCGACGCCAATAAACTCTGTTGTATTCCTCTCGGTGCTCGCAGAGAAAACACAACTAGTTATATCAAATAATTTGTGTATTGTACGAAACAACCAAAACGCCCCTCCTCACAGTAGCAGAATAACATAAAGTAAGTTAGTAGTCTGTGACCGAGTTTTTAATACCAATGCTGACTGACTGCCCAGGTCACGTGATTCATATGCAAATGTGTGAGCACGTGTAAATTGAACAAATCGAATTTAACAGTCCATACAACAATGAGGTTGTGAGTTCGATTCACAGTCCATACAACAATAAGTATGTATACGTAAATACATATATGTATACAGACGTACAGTAGTTTGTATATATATATACAGACATGCACACATATATATATGTACGTATGGATTCACCGAACATTTATTATAATGCTCGGTGTGTTTGTAAACAAAAATCCCGAATTAAGCCGTACAGTGTCTAGCAACCATCGTTGCTCACTGACAAAGGAACGCAGTACTAGTTTCAAGCTTATTAGCTATCGTCAGCAACGTATACCTTCCTGCCAGATGGTTCAACGTCTGAAAGTATATACTTTCCTTATGCATATTAACGGCTGAGCAGCCTAATTTGCATATCTAGTGAGTTAATCGGCCGGGGGTACCGAAAACGATAAACGGAAAATATGAAACGAAATTTCATTTCTCACTCTTAGTACGGCTGTTACATAAATATAAGTGTTGTATACGTACATACATATATGTATACAGACGTACAGTAGTTTGTATATATATATATAAAGACATGCACACATATATATATATGTACGTATGGATTCACCGAACATTTATTATAATGCTCGGTGTGTTTGTAAACAAACATCCCGAATTAAGCCGTACAGTGTCTAGGAACCATCGTTGCTCATTTGTTCAACCCTGACAAAGGACGCTGTACTAGTTTCAAGCTTATTAACTATCGTCAGCAACGTATACCTTCCTGCCAGATGATTGAACGTCTGAAAGTATATACTTTCTTCATGCATATTAACGGCTGAGCAGCCTAATTTGCATATAGAGTGAGTTAATCGATTAACTCACTCGATATGCAAATTAGGCTGCTAAGCCGTTAATATGCATAAAGAAAGTATATACTTTCAGACGTTCAATCATCTGGCAGGAAGGTATACGTTGCTGACGATAGTTAATAAGCTTGAAACTAGTACAGCGTTCCTTTGTCAGTGTTGAACAAATGAGCAACGATGGTTGCTAGACACTGTACGCCTTAATTCGGGATGTTTGTTTACAAACACACCGAGCATTATAATAAATGTTCGGTGAATCCATACGTACATATATATATGTGTGCATGTATGTATATATATATATACATACTACTGTACGTCTGTATACATATGTGTATGTACGTATACATACTTATATATATATATATATACATACATATATACATTCACACACACACATATATGCATACACAGCCACACACTCATATTCATATGTGTGTGTAAATTCATGTGTATATATATATGCAAACATACACACACACACACACACACACACGCACACACACACATATATATATATATGAAAACAGGGAGATAAAGACGATTATTAGGAAGAAAAAAAATATTTTTTTTTTTCCCCCTAATAATCGTCTTTATCTCCCTGTTTACATATATATATATATATATATATATATATATATATATATATATATATCCTAACTCGTGTGCTTCCTCTCCACATTTTATTATTATTATTATTATTATTATATATATATAAAATAAACTAAAATAAATAAGTCAAATATTTTAAATTTGGCTTCGTTTATTACTGCTATATTTATTTCGGTGACAGCCATCTTTGGCTGTGACCTCTTCAGGCAGTCCGAATTAGTGTGGTAGAGACGAGTACACATGTTGTTGAGGTGTTTAACTTTGTCAATACTCTGATATGCCCAGTTCCTGGTTGGGTTGTTATTTCACTGAGGAACTGGAATCAGCCAAAGATGGCTGTCACCGAAATATATATAGCAGTAATAAACGAAGCTACATTTTAAATATTTAACTTATTTATTTTAGTTTATTTTACATTACTCCGGAGTAACCAAACCAACCTGCGCACTTCGTCGAGTGCTCCAATCTGCATTCTGAGGTGTTGGTATGCAACCAACATATACTCAAAATATGTGTGTGTGTGTGTGTGCGCGCGCACAGACATGCACATATATATGTAAATATATATATGTGTGTGAGTACGTGAATACATTGATATGTGCATGTGTTTGTATTTATATATATATATACACACACACGCACTCACACACTCACACACATTTCTATATATATTTATTTTTAACGTATCTCTCATCACAAGAATTCGTTTAATTTTTCCCCTACATTTTTCTATCAAGTTTCTTTTTCTCTCTCACAAATTGTCAACTCAAATGAAAAGATACAGAAACATAATAAATATTTCAATTGGGGTCCTATTTTAATGGATTTTCAGTTTTTGCGTTTGAAATTAATTCATTTAAATCTATTATCTAACTTTCAGAATCGCTTACTATTTAGTCTTTCATTATGGACGCTTCAATGAAAGAAATCTGACTTTTTGAAGTATTTAAAAAATACAGAACAGCAAAATGGATGGCGGTAGTGAAGTTTGTGGTATAGGATTGGCATTACATCCGCTTTCTGGTTCTTTATTTCTGTACTGGGATTCTGTGTTAATACATCTACACAGAAATGCGTGGACGATACACGCACCCGCGCGCATGTACACGTGTTTAAACACGAAAACTTTGGCTCTCGAATTACTGCTGTAACTTCGCACATATATAAAATAATATAATTGTTTCTACATTAGGCACAAGGCCAGCAATTACCCAGTGCATTACTGGTACTTTATTTTATCGACCCCGTAAGGATGAAAGGCAAAGTTAACCTTGGCGGGATTTCAACTCAGAAAGGCAAGGGCCGTAACTCTATACGTCAAACATGGCGTCCGACCCTCTACCAATACTGCCAATCCCAAAATAATATACAAATGTTAAGAAAGTTTGTCTTATATGTAATGGTGGAAAGATCCACAATGTTTGGAGTGTTGTTGTTAACACCTGCTTGTGTTGCTAACACCTGCTTGTGTTGCTAACACCTGCTTGTGTTGCTAACACCTGCTTGTGTTGCTAACACCTGCTTGTGTTGCTAACACCTGATTGTGTTGTTAACACCTGCTTGTGTTGTTAACACCTGCTTGTGTTGCTAACACCTGCTTGTGTTGCTAACACCTGCTTGTGTTGTTAACACCTGCTTGTATTGTTAACACCTGCTTGTGTTGCTAACACCTGCTTGTGTTGCTAACACTTGCTTGTGTTGTTAACACCTGCTTGTGTTGTTAACACCTGCTTGTGTTGCTAACACCTGCTTGTGTTGCTAACACCTGCTTGTGTAGAAAACAAACCTAATGGTCAAATGATGGTTTCTGAAAGACCAATAATTCTGCGAGAGGTGAAAGTCAATTAAATCACTCTACTCGTGTATTGTTCCCAGTGTACTCAGAGTATCATCACACCAAATTAGTTTTGCCGGGTGATCCTGAACATTCAGGGTAACAGCACTAACCACTTGGCTGTAGTAAAGAATATATACTAGGCCAGCATCTACTGATACAACAACAACAACAACATATATATACAACAACAACAGACCACTATTGATCCCTCAAGCTAAAACAACAGTAAATACAACAAACACTATAGTTGTTATTGTTGACAATATAACTCTGACAAACATCTATAACTTTTGCCTAATTACACACACAAACCTATATACACACATACTCACACATACACATACACATACACATACACATACACACGCACACATATACACATCCACATACACATATATAATTCAAAATGGTTTTCCGAAGGTGAACAGAAGGTAACCGCAGTTAAGTAAAGTACTCAACACATTAGTAAGAAGATATATAATTATTTCATATAGAAATGACTTCTTCAGGTGTAGAATCATTGAAATGATTTCAAAAGAATGAAACAATTTTAGTCCGGTAGAAGTCATTTATATATATATATATATATATATACACACACACGCACACACACACACACACATATATATATATATATATATATATACATTATGAAGAGAGAAGAAACATTTAGATATAATTAGTAATAAAATGTATCAGACCTAAACTGCTCCTAGATTCCTCGACTACGTAGTTTCGTGGCATAAACAAAAACAATACATCATAAAGATATAGAGTCCTTGCGAGGTCTGCCGACTTATCAAGAGGATACCTCATTTTACTAGTTTCAAGAACGCGTATGATACATTTTATTACTAATTATATCTAAATGTTTCTTCTCTCTTCATAATGTATTTTTAACTCTGATACTGGTTCAGTCTAATTCAACCGGATTGGTCTGTCCCAGTCATTCATTGAGCAACATCGGTAAGGTTGGCACCATTAACTCACGGTTGGGTGTGGATGCATTCATGTATATGTGTGTGTCCGCATGTATCTGTGTGTTTCTAAATATATTGTTCATAACTCCCTCTGGTCGAGTAATCTTTGAAGTGTGGTGACTGCTGGAAAGCTGCCATTACTCATACTTCTCGCCTCCTTCACCACCTCTTCTACGGCTTCGATATATACCCCCTCCGCCTCCGTGGTATTTTCTTCGGGGTTATAAGAGGCTTAGCTCTGTTTCTCGACCGTTATATCGCGTGACTATCTCCCCCTCCGCCTTTTGGGATTCTTTCTCACGTCGTGTAGACGCGTTCTTGAAGCTAGTAAAATGAGGTATCCTCTTGATAAGTCGGCAGACCTCGCAAGGACTCTATATCTTTATGATGTATTGTTTTTGTTTATGCCACGAAACTACGTAGTCGAGGAATCTAGGAGCAGTTTAGGTTTGATACATTTTATTACTAATTATATCTAACTGTTTCTTCTCTCTTCATAATGTATTTTTAACTCTGATACTGGTTCAGTCTAATTCAACCGGATTGGTCTGTCCCAGTCATTCATTGAGCAACATCGGTAAGGTTGGCACCATTAACTCACGGTTGGGTGTGGATGCATTCATGTATATGTGTGTGTCCGCATGTATCTGTGTGTTTCTAAATATATTGTTCATAACTCCCTCTGGTCGAGTAATCTTTGAAGTGTGGTGACTGCTGGAAAGCTGCCATTACTCATACTTCTCGCCCCCTTCACCACCTCTTCTACGGCCTCGATATAAATACCCCTCCGCCTCCGTGGTATTTTCTTCGGGGTTATAAGAGGCTTAGCTCTGTTTCTCGACCGTTATATCGCGTGACTATCTCCCCCTCCGCCTTTTGGAATTCTTTCTCACGTCGTGTAGACGCGTTCTTGAAGCTAGTAAAATGAGGTATCCTCTTGATAAGTCGGCAGACCTCGCAAGGACTCTATATCTTTATGATGTATTGTTTTTGTTTATGCCACGAAACTACGTAGTCGAGGAATCTAGGAGCAGTTTAGGTATGATACATTTTATTACTAATTATATCTAAATGTTTCTTCTCTCTTCATAATGTATTTTAACTCTGATACTGGTTCAGTCTAATTCAACCGGATTGGTCTGTCCCAGTCATTCATTGAGCAACATCGGTAAGGTTGGCACCATTAACTCACGGTTGGGTGTGGATGCATTCATGTATATGTGTGTGCCCGCATGTATCTGTGTGTTTCTAAATATATATATATATATATATATATATATATATATATATTTACGTATATATATATGGGGATATTTAAACATGTGTTTGTGTGTATTATATGTTACGTCCCTTTATGATCAAATCCCGCCGAGGTTAACTTTGCCTTTCATCCTTACGGGGTCGATAAAATAAAGTACCAGTAATGATATATATATATATATACTTCCAACACATATACACTTTACATATTACACAATTCAAACAAACTACGACCCCCCCCCCACACACACACCCGCACCACCCACACCCCACACCCACCCACACACATACACATATATTAATTTAGTGTGCATGTGTTTACGTGTATGTGAGGTAAAATTGTCTATATGTATTTATGTATATATTGTGTATGTGTTATGTGTGTGTTGTGTATATATTGTGTATGTGTGTCTTGTGTATGTGTGGTGTGTGTTGTGTGTTGTATATATGTGGTGTGTGTTGTGTGTGTGGTGTATATATTGCGTGTGTGTTGTGTATATGTGGTGTGTGTTGTGTGTGGTGTGTGTGTGTGGTGTGTGTGGTGTGTGGTGTGTGGTGTGTGTGGTGTGTGTGTAGTGTGTGTTGTGTATATGTGGTGTGTGTTGTTGTGTGGTGTGTGGTGTGTGTTGTGTACGTGTTGTGTATGTTATGTATATGTGTGGTGTATGTGGCGTGTGTGTGTTGTGTATATGTGGTGTGTGGTGTGTGGTGTGTGGTGTGTGTGTGTGTGGTGTGTGTGTGGTGTGTGTGGTGTGTGTGTGGTGTGTGTGGTGTGTGTGTGGTGTGTGTGTGGTGTGTGGTGTGTGGTGTGTGGTGTGTGTGACGGCGGGGTGTTAATTGCACTAAATTCGGTCCTGATTGTAATCAGCCGAAAAGAACAAGAAATCGATATTAGCTGAGCTGATAATGTTGTAGAATGTCGGGAGATATGGATGTGTTTCTAATTCCAGCCACAATACACCATACTCCGTACAGCAGAGCATATTACCACCATCGTAATAATAACCACCAACACCTCCACCTCCACCACCACCGCCAACACCATAGGAGAGAGAGGGAGAGAGAGGGAGAGGAGAGCGAGGGAGAGGGGGGAAGGAGAGATAGAGAAAGGGAGAGAGAGGGAGAAGGAGAGCGAGGGAGAGGGGGAGAAGGAGAGATAGAGAGAGGGAGAGAGAGAGAAGGAGAGAGAGAATATATATACTTATATAAGAATATATAAGACTTGCGAGTAATCAACGTAACCAAACAGAACTTAACCTTAGTTAGGGTCACAGAAATAAGGTCAACCATACCTCGGAGGAAACTAGTGTAAATTTTCTCTCAAGACCAAAGAGAAAATTGTTGATGTTTTGGTTAGAAATACTAATTAGAAAGATGCCATCTCTTTTACCTGCTTCCTCTTCCCCTTCCTTCTTTTATTTTCAGTCTTTCTCCCTCACCTCCCATCCGCCCCTCTCTCTCTCTCTCTAATTTGATATGTGTATGTATATATATAAGTATGTATGTTTACTCACACATACAGACATATATATATATATATATATATATATATATATATATATATATATATATATATTATATATATATATATATATATATATATATATATATATATATATATATATAATGTAGGAGGTGAGTTTTATTGTAGCACAATAAAGCAATGCAAATATCGGATAAGTAGCACTCTACAGTTTGTAGGACTGGAGTATATATAATATAAGATCAAAAGATGGTTAAAAGAGTTCCAAGTATTTTATTATGCGTATTTCAAAAACAAATAGCATCATGGGATGATATCTGCGTTCTCATCAGATAAAATAGGGATACATGATATGAAGCTTAAAAAACACTTGTGAATAGTGAAGTTCTAAATCAACATAAATAAATACTTGGAACTCTTTTAACCATCTTTTTATCTTATATTATATATATATATATATATATATATATATATATATATATATATATATATATATATATGTGTGTGTGTGTGTGTGTGAGAAAAACCACAGACCCTCCATCTCAACTCTACTTTTGAAAAGCAGAAGAACTGCGAAACCGGTAAAGGAACCAAATAAATATATATATATTTTTATAAAATAAGACTCCAGTTGCATTTTCGATTTCATCTTTTTTTCTTTATACTTTCACTCGTGTAGGACACCTCGGTTATTTTTCATTTTGTAAAAAAAAGCCTCACTTTCTAATATATATATATATATATATATATATATATATATATTTAGGAAAATGTATGACCCGGACGACAGAGCTCAAGCCGTTTCGACAGCTATTCATATATATATATATATATATATATATATATAAACAGTATACTGAAAATAATTCAAGTCAGATTTGCAGTTTTTGTAGAAATTTTGTTTGCATACTACAATTGTTTCAATATCGATCAGCACGGGTGTGATCAAGGCGATCGAAGCCCGACTCTTCTTCGACATCTCCTCAGATATGTGACTTTACATGCGGGAACCATATCTAAACTATATATATATAGGAAAATGATTAACCACGACGGCAGAGCTCAAGCCGTTTCGAAGGCTATTTCGACGACTATTTGCGCCCAGAAATAGTTAATTCATTTGGTCCTCAATGTTTATCATTGACTGACTAAGGTGAAAAATACAGATATAATATAGATAAAAACACATATATATAGTCTAACAAAGTTCTTTCGTTGCACATCTGCAACATCACATCAGTGGTACTGTTATGTTCCTATCAGTGGTACTATTTTGTTCCTATCAGTGGTACTGTTATATTCCTATCTGTGGTACTATTATGTTCTTATCAGTAGTACTGTTATGTTCCTATCAGTGGTACTATTCTGTTCATATCAGTGCTACAGTTATGTTCCTATCAGTGGTACTCTTATGTTCCTATCAGTGGTACTATTATGTTCCTATCAGTGGTACTGTTGTGTTCCTATCAGTGGTACTATTATGTTCCTATCAGTGGTACTATTATGTTCATATCAGTGGTACTATTATGTTCCTATCAGTGGTACTATTATGTTCCTATCAGTGGTACTGTTGTGTTCCTATCAGTGGTACTATTATGTTCCTATCAGTGGTACTGTTATGTTCCTATCAGTGGTACTCTTATGTTCCTATCAGTGGTACTGTTATGTTCCTATCAGTGGTACTGTTACGTTCCTATCAGTGGTACTGTTATGTTCATATCAGTGGTACTATTATGTTCATATCAGTGGTACTATTATGTTCATATCAGTGGTACTATTGTGTTCCTATCAGTGATACTATTATGATCCTATCAGTCGTACTATTATGTTATTATCAGTTGTACTCTTATGTTCCTATCAGTTATACTATTATGTTACTATCAGTGGTACTATTATGTTCCTATCAGTGGTACTATTATGTTCCTATCAGTGGTACTATTATGTTCATATCAGTGGTACTATTATGTTCATATCAGTGGTACTGTTATGTTCATATCAGTGGTACTGTTATGTTCATATCAGTGGTACTGTTATGTTCCTATTAGTGGTACTGTTATGTTCCTATCAGTGGTACTATTATGTTCCTATCAGTGGTACTATTATGTTCATATCAGTGGTACTATTATGTTCATATCAGTGGTACTGTTATGTTCATATCAGTGGTACTGTTATGTTCCTATCAGTGGTACTGTTATGTTCCTATCAGTGGTACTGTTATGTTCATATCAGTGGTACTGTTATGTTCCTATCAGTGGTACTGTTATGTTCCTATGAGTGGTACTATTATGTTCATATGAGTGGTACTGTTATGTTCATATCAGCGGTACTATTACGTTCATATCAGTTGTACTCTTATGTTCCTATTAGTGGTACTATTATATTCCTATCAGTGGTACTATTATGTTCCTATCAGTGGTACTATTATGTTCCTATCAGTGGTACTATTATGTTCCTATGAGTGGTACTATTATGTTCATATCAGTGGTACTATTATGTTCATATCAGTGGTACTGTTATGTTCCTATCAGTGGTACTGTTACGTTGATATCAGTGGTACTGTTATGTTCATATCAGTGGTACTATTCTGTTCCTATCAGTGGTACTGTTATGTTCCTATCAGTAGTACTGTTATGTTCCTATCAGTGGTACTGTTATGTTCATATCAGTGGTACTATTATGTTCCTATCAGTGGTACTGTTATGTTCATATCAGTGGTACTATTATGTTCATATCAGTGATACTGTTATGTTCATATCAGTGGTACTCTTATGTTCCTATCAGTGGTACTATTATGTTCATATCAGTGGTACTGTTATGTTCCTATCAGTGGTACTATTATGTTCATATCAGTGGTACTATTATTTTCCCATCAGTGGTACTGTTATGTTCCTATCAGTGGTACTGTTATGTTCATATCAGTTATACTATTATGTTCCTATCAGTGGTACTGTTATTTTCATATCAGTGGTACTGTTATGTTCATATCAGTGGTACTATTATGTTCCTATCAGTGGTACTATTATGTTCCTATCAGTGGTACTATTATGTTCCTATCTGTTGTACTGTTATGTTCCTATCAGTTATACTATTATGTTACTATCAGTGGTACTATTATGTTCATATCAGTGGTACTGTTATGTTCCTATCAGTTATACTATTATGTTACTATCAGTGGTACTATTATGTTCATATCAGTGGTACTGTTATGTTCCTATCCGTGGTACGATTATGTTCATATCAGTGGTACTATTATGTTCCTATCAGTGGTACTATTATTTTCATATCAGTGGTACTGTTATGTTCATATCAGTGGTACTGTTATGTTCCTATCAGTGGTACTGTTATGTTCCTATCAGTGGTACTGTTATGTTCCTATCAGTGGTACTGTTATGTTCCTATCAGTGGTACTATTATGTTCCTATCAGTGGTACTATTATGTTCCTATCAGTGGTACTGTTATGTTCCTATCAATGGTACTGTTATGTTCCTATCAGTGGTACTGTTATGTTCCTATCAGTGGTACTGTTATGTTCCTATCAGTGGTACTGTTATGTTCCTATCAGTGGTACTATTATGTTCCTATCAGTGGTACTATTATGTTCCTATCAGTGGTACTGTTATGTTCCTATCAATGGTACTGTTATGTTCCTATCAGTGGTACTGTTATGTTCATATCAGTGGTACTGTTATGTTCCTATCAGTGGTACTGTTATGTTCCTATCAGTGGTACTGTTGTGTTCCTATCAATGGTACTGTTATGTTCCTATCAGTGGTACTGTTATGTTCATATCAATGGTACTGTTATGTTCATATCAGTGGTACTGTTATGTTCCTATCAGTGGTACTGTTATGTTCCTATCAGTGGTACTGTTATGTTCCTATCAGTGGTACTCTTATGTTCCTATCAGTGGTACTATTATGTTCCTATCAGTGGTACTGTTGTGTTCCTATCAGTGGTACTATTATGTTCCTATCAGTGGTACTATTATGTTCATATCAGTGGTACTATTATGTTCCTATCAGTGGTACTATTATGTTCCTATCAGTGGTACTGTTGTGTTCCTATCAGTGGTACTATTATGTTCCTATCAGTGGTACTGTTATGTTCCTATCAGTGGTACTCTTATGTTCCTATCAGTGGTACTGTTATGTTCCTATCAGTGGTACTGTTACGTTCCTATCAGTGGTACTGTTATGTTCATATCAGTGGTACTATTATGTTCATATCAGTGGTACTATTATGTTCATATCAGTGGTACTATTGTGTTCCTATCAGTGATACTATTATGATCCTATCAGTCGTACTATTATGTTATTATCAGTTGTACTCTTATGTTCCTATCAGTTATACTATTATGTTACTATCAGTGGTACTATTATGTTCCTATCAGTGGTACTATTATGTTCCTATCAGTGGTACTATTATGTTCATATCAGTGGTACTATTATGTTCATATCAGTGGTACTGTTATGTTCATATCAGTGGTACTGTTATGTTCATATCAGTGGTACTGTTATGTTCCTATTAGTGGTACTGTTATGTTCCTATCAGTGGTACTATTATGTTCCTATCAGTGGTACTATTATGTTCATATCAGTGGTACTATTATGTTCATATCAGTGGTACTGTTATGTTCATATCAGTGGTACTGTTATGTTCCTATCAGTGGTACTGTTATGTTCCTATCAGTGGTACTGTTATGTTCATATCAGTGGTACTGTTATGTTCCTATCAGTGGTACAGTTATGTTCCTATGAGTGGTACTATTATGTTCATATGAGTGGTACTGTTATGTTCATATCAGCGGTACTATTACGTTCATATCAGTTGTACTCTTATGTTCCTATTAGTGGTACTATTATATTCCTATCAGTGGTACTATTATGTTCCTATCAGTGGTACTATTATGTTCCTATCAGTGGTACTATTATGTTCCTATGAGTGGTACTATTATGTTCATATCAGTGGTACTATTATGTTCATATCAGTGGTACTGTTATGTTCCTATCAGTGGTACTGTTACGTTGATATCAGTGGTACTGTTATGTTCATATCAGTGGTACTATTCTGTTCCTATCAGTGGTACTGTTATGTTCCTATCAGTAGTACTGTTATGTTCCTATCAGTGGTACTGTTATGTTCATATCAGTGGTACTATTATGTTCCTATCAGTGGTACTGTTATGTTCATATCAGTGGTACTATTATGTTCATATCAGTGATACTGTTATGTTCATATCAGTGGTACTCTTATGTTCCTATCAGTGGTACTATTATGTTCATATCAGTGGTACTGTTATGTTCCTATCAGTGGTACTATTATGTTCATATCAGTGGTACTATTATTTTCCCATCAGTGGTACTGTTATGTTCCTATCAGTGGTACTGTTATGTTCATATCAGTTATACTATTATGTTCCTATCAGTGGTACTGTTATTTTCATATCAGTGGTACTGTTATGTTCATATCAGTGGTACTATTATGTTCCTATCAGTGGTACTATTATGTTCCTATCAGTGGTACTATTATGTTCCTATCTGTTGTACTGTTATGTTCCTATCAGTTATACTATTATGTTACTATCAGTGGTACTATTATGTTCATATCAGTGGTACTGTTATGTTCCTATCAGTTATACTATTATGTTACTATCAGTGGTACTATTATGTTCATATCAGTGGTACTGTTATGTTCCTATCCGTGGTACGATTATGTTCATATCAGTGGTACTATTATGTTCCTATCAGTGGTACTATTATTTTCATATCAGTGGTACTGTTATGTTCATATCAGTGGTACTGTTATGTTCCTATCAGTGGTACTGTTATGTTCCTATCAGTGGTACTGTTATGTTCCTATCAGTGGTACTGTTATGTTCCTATCAGTGGTACTATTATGTTCCTATCAGTGGTACTATTATGTTCCTATCAGTGGTACTGTTATGTTCCTATCAATGGTACTGTTATGTTCCTATCAGTGGTACTGTTATGTTCCTATCAGTGGTACTGTTATGTTCCTATCAGTGGTACTGTTATGTTCCTATCAGTGGTACTATTATGTTCCTATCAGTGGTACTATTATGTTCCTATCAGTGGTACTGTTATGTTCCTATCAATGGTACTGTTATGTTCCTATCAGTGGTACTGTTATGTTCATATCAGTGGTACTGTTATGTTCCTATCAGTGGTACTGTTATGTTCCTATCAGTGGTACTGTTGTGTTCCTATCAATGGTACTGTTATGTTCCTATCAGTGGTACTGTTATGTTCATATCAATGGTACTGTTATGTTCATATCAGTGGTACTGTTATGTTCCTATCAGTGGTACTGTTATGTTCCTATCAGTGGTACTGTTATGTTCCTATCAGTGGTACTATTATGTTCATATCAGTGGTACTATTATGTTCATATCAGTGGTACTATTATGTTCATATCAGAGGTACTATTATGTTCCTATCAGTGATACTATTATGATCCTATCAGTCGTACTATTATGTTATTATCAGTTGTACTCTTATGTTCCTATCAGTTATACTATTATGTTCATATCAGTGGTACTATTATGTTCCTATCAGTGGTACTATTATGTTCATATCAGTGGTACTATTATGTTCATATAAGTGGTACTATTATGTACCTATCAGTGGTACTATTTTGTTCCTATCAGTGGTGCTATTATGTTCCTATCAGTGGTACTGTTATGTTCATATCAGTGGTACTATTATGTTCCTATCAGTGGTACTATTATGTTCCTATCAGTGGTACTGTTGTGTTCCTATCAGTGGTACTATTATGTTCCTATCAGTGGTACTATTATGTTCATATCAGTGATACTGTTGTGTTCCTATCAGTGGTACTATTATGTTCCTATCAGTGGTGCTATTATGTTCCTATCAGTGGTACTGTTATGTTAATATCAGTGGTACTATTATGTTCCTATCAGTGGTACTATTATGTTCCTATCAGTGGTACTGTTGTGTTCCTATCAGTGGTACTATTATGTTCATATCAGTGGTACTGTTATGTTCCTATCAGTGGTACTATTATGTTCCTATCAGTGGTACTATTATGTTCATATCAGTGATACTGTTATGTTCATATCAGTGGTACTGTTTTGTTCCTATCAGTGGTACTATTATGTTCATATCAGTGGTACTATTATTTTCCCATCAGTGGTACAATTATGTTCCTATCAGTGGTACTGTTATGTTCCTATCAGTGGTACTGTTATGTTCATATCAGTTGTACTATTATGTTCCTATCAGTGGTACTGTTATGTTCATATCAGTTGTACTATTATGTTCCTATCAGTGTTACTGTTATTTTCATATCAGTGGTACTGTTATGTTCATATCAGTGGTACTATTATGTTCATATCAGTGGTACTATTATTTTCCCATCAGTGGTACAATTATGTACCTATCAGTGGTACTGTTATGTTCCTATCAGTGGTACAATTATGTTCCTATCAGTGGTACTGTTATGTTCCTATCAGTGGTACAATTATGTTCCTATCAGTAGTACTATTATGTTCCTATCAGTGGTACAATTATGTACCTATCAGTGGTACTATTATGTTCCTATCAGTGGTACTATTATGTTCCTATCAGTGGTACAATTATGTTCCTATCAGTGGTACTGTTATGTTCCTATCAGTGGTACTATTATATTCATATCAGTGTTACTGTTATGTTCATATCAGTGGTACTGTTATGTTTCTATCAGTGGTACTATTATGTTCCTATCAGTGGTACTATTATGTTCATATCAGTGGTACTGTTATGTTCCTATCAGTGGTACTATTATGTTCATATCAGTGGTACTATTATTTTCCCATCAGTGGTACAATTATGTTCCTATCAGTGGTACTGTTATGTTCCTATCAGTGGTACTGTTATGTTCCTATCAGTGTTACTGTTATGTCCATATCAGTGGTACTGTTATGTTCCTATCAGTGTCACTATTATGTTCATATCAGTGGTCCTGTTATGTTCATATCAGCGGTACTATTATGTTCATATCAGTTGTACTCTTATGTTCCTATTAGTGGTACTATTATATTCCTATCAGTGGTACTGTTATGTTCCTATGAGTGGTACTATTATATTCCTATCAGTGGTACTGTTACGTTCCTATCAGTGGTACTGTTATGTTCCTATCAGTGGTACTGTTTTGTTCCTATCAGTGGTACTATTATGTTCCTATCAGTGGTACTATTATGTTCATATCAGTGGTACTATTATGTTCCTATCAGTGGTACTATTATGTTCATATCAGTGGTAATATTATGTTCATATCAGTGGTACTATTATGTACCTATCAGTGGTACTATTATGTTCCTATCAGTGGTACTATTATGTTCATATCAGTGGTACTATTATGTTCCTATCAGTGGTACTGTTATGTTCATATCAGTGGTACTATTATGTTCCTATCAGTGGTACTATTATGTTCCTATCAGTGGTACTGTTACGTTCCTATCAGTGGTACTGTTATGTTCATATCAGTGGTACTATTATGTTCATATCAGTGATACTGTTATGTTCATATCAGTGGTACTCTTATGTTCCTATTAGTGGTACTATTATGTTCCTATCAGTGGTACTGTTATGTTCCTATGTGTGGTACTATTATGTTCCTATCAGTGGTACTATTATGTTCCTATCAGTGGTACTATTATGTTCATATCAGTGGTACTGTTATGTTCCTATCAGTGGTACTATTATGTTCATATCAGTGGTACTATTATTTTCACATCAGTGGTACAATTATGTTCCTATCAGTGGTACTGTTATGTTCCTATCAGTGGTACTGTTATGTTCCTATCAGTGGTACTGTTATGTTCCTATCAGTGGTACTATTATGTTCATATCAGTGGTACTGTTATGTTTCTATCAGTGGTACTGTTATGTTCCTATCAGTGTCACTATTATGTTCATATCAGTGGTACTGTTATGTTTCTATCAGTGGTACTGTTATGTTCCTATCAGTGTCACTATTATGTTCATATGAGTGGTCCTGTTATGTTCCTATCAGTGGTCCTGTTATGTTCATATCAGTGGTACTATTATGTTCATATCAGTTGTACTCTTATGTTCCTATTAGTGGTACTATTATATTCCTATCAGTGGTACTGTTATGTTCCTATGAGTGGTACTATTATGTTCATATCAGTGGCACTGTTACGTTCTTATCAGTGGTAGTGTTATGTTCCTGTCCGTGGTACTGTTATGTTACTATCAGTGGTACTGTTATGTTCATATCAGTGGTACTGTTATGTTCCTATCAGTGGTACTGTTATGTTCCTATCAGTGGTACTGTTTTGTTCCTATCAGTGGTACTATTATGTTCCTATCAGTGGTACTATTATGTTCATATCAGTGGTACTATTATGTTCCTATCAGTGGTACTATTATGTTCATATCAGTGGTACTATTATGTTCATATCAGTGGTACTATTATGTACCTATCAGTGGTACTATTATGTTCCTATCAGTGGTGCTATTATGTTCCTATCAGTGGTACTGTTATGTTCATATCAGTGGTACTATTATGTTCCTATCAGTGGTACTTTTATGTTCCTATCAGTGGTACTATTATGTTCATATCAGTGATACTGTTATGTTCCTATCAGTGGTAATATTATGTTCCTATCAGTGGTACTGTTATGTTCCTATCAGTGGTACTATTATGTTCCTATCAGTGGTACTATTATGTTCCTATCAGTGGTAATATTATGTTCATATCAGTGGTACTGTTATGTTCCTATCAGTGGTACTATTATGTTCATATCAGTGGTACTATTATTTTCACATCAGTGGTACAATTATGTACCTATCAGTGGTACTATTATGTTCCTATCAGTGTTGCTATTATGTTCCTATCAGTGGTACTGTTATGTTCATATCAGTGGTACTATTATGTTCATATCAGTGATACTGTTATGTTCATATCAGCGGTACTCTTATGTTCCTATCAGTGGTACTATTATGTTCATATGAGTGGTACTGTTATGTTCCTATCAGTGGTACTATTATGTTCATATCAGTGGTACTATTATTTTCCCATCAGTGGTACAATTATGTTCCTATCAGTGGTACTGTTATGTTCCTATCAGTGGTACTGTTATGTTCATATCAGTTGTACTATTATGTTCCTATCAGTGGTACTGTTATTTTCATATCAGTGGTACTGTTATGTTCATATCAGTGGTACTATTATGTTCCAATCAGTGGTACTATTATGTTCCTATCAGTGGTACTATTATGTTCCTATCTGTTGTACTGTTATGTTCCTATCAGTTATACTCTTATGTTACTATCAGTGGTACTATTATGTTCATATCAGTGGTACTGTTATGTTCCTATCAGTGGTACTATTATGTTCCTATCAGTGGTACTATTATGTTCCTATCAGTGGTACTATTATTTTCATATCAGTGGTACTGTTATGTTCATATCAGTGGTACTGTTATGTTCATATCAGTGGTACTGTTATGTTCCTATCAGTGGTACTATTATGTTCCTATCAGTGGTACTGTTATGTTCCTATCAATGGTACTGTTATGTTCCTATCAGTGGTACTGTTATGTTCATATCAGTGGTACTGTTATGTTCCTATCAGTGGTACTGTTATGTTCCTATCAGTGGTACTGTTGTGTTCCTATCAGTGGTACTATTATGTTCCTATCAATGGTACTATTATGTTCATATCAGTGGTACTATTATGTTCCTATCAGTGGTACTATTATGTTCATATCAGTGGTACTATTATGTTCATATCAGTGGTACTATTATGTTCCTATCAGTGGTGCTATTATGTTCCTATCAGTGGTACTGTTATGTTCCTATCACTGGTAATCTTATGTTCCTATCAGTGGTACTATTATGTTCATATCAGTGGTACTGTTATGTTCCTATCACTGGTACTCTTATGTTCCTATCAGTGGTACTGTTATGTTCCTATCAGTGGTACTGTTACGTTCCTATCAGTGGTACTGTTATGTTCATATCAGTGGTACTATTATGTTCATATCAGTGGTACTATTATGTTCATATCAGTGGTACTATTATGTTCCTATCAGTGATACTATTATGATCCTATCAGTCGTACTATTATGTTATTATCAGTTGTACTCTTATGTTCCTATCAGTTATACAATTATGTTACTATCAGTGGTACTATTATGTTCCTATCAGTGGTACTATTATGTTCCTATCAGTGGTACTATTATGTTCATATCAGTGGTACTATTATGTTCCTATCAGTGGTACTATTATGTTCCTATCAGTGGTACTATTATGTTCATATCAGTGGTACTGTTATGTTCCTCTCAGTGGTACTATTATGTTCATATCAGTGGTACTATTATTTTCCCATCAGTGGTACTATTATTTTCCCATCAGTGGTACAATTATGTTCCTATCAGTGGTACTGTTATGTTCCTATCAGTGGTACTATTATGTTCCTATCAGTGGTACTATTATGTTCATATCAGTGGTACTATTATTTTCCCATCAGTGGTACTATTATTTTCCCATCAGTGGTACAATTATGTTCCTATCAGTGGTACTGTTATGTTCCTATCAGTGGTACTGTTATGTTCCTATCAGTGGTACTGTTATGTTCCTATCAGTGGTACTATTATGTTCATATCAGTGGTACTGTTATGTTTCTATCAGTGGTACTGTTATGTTCCTATCAGTGTCACTATTATGTTCATATCAGTGGTACTGTTATGTTTCTATCAGTGGTACTGTTATGTTCCTATCAGTGTCACTATTATGTTCATATGAGTGGTCCTGTTATGTTCATATCAGCGGTACTATTATGTTCATATCAGTTGTACTCTTATGTTCCTATTAGTGGTACTATTATATTCCTATCAGTGGTACTGTTATGTTACTATCAGTGGTACTGTTATGTTCATATCAGTGGTACTGTTATGTTCCTATCAGTGGTACTGTTATGTTCCTATCAGTGGTACTATTATGTTCCTATCAGTGGTACTATTATGTTCCTATCAGTGGTACTATTATGTTCATATCAGTGGTACTATTATGTTCATATCAGTGGTACTATTATGTTCCTATGAGTGGTACTATTATGTTCATATCAGTGGCACTATTACGTTCCTATCAGTGGTAGTGTTATGTTCCTGTCCGTGGTACTGTTATGTTACTATCAGTGGTACTGTTATGTTCATATCAGTGGTACTGTTATGTTCCTATCAGTGGTACTGTTATGTTCCTATCAGTGGTACTATTATGTTCCTATCAGTGGTGCTATTATGTTCCTATCAGTGGTACTGTTATGTTCATATCAGTGGTACTATTATGTTCCTATCAGTGGTACTTTTATGTTCCTATCAGTGGTACTATTATGTTCATATCAGTGATACTGTTATGTTCCTATCAGTGGTAATATTATGTTCCTATCAGTGGTACTGTTATGTTCCTATCAGTGGTACTATTATGTTCCTATCAGTGGTACTATTATATTCCTATCAGTGGTAATATTATGTTCCTATCAGTGGTACTGTTATGTTCCTATCAGTGGTACTGTTACGTTCCTATCAGTGGTACTGTTATGTTCATATCAGTGGTACTATTATGTTCATATCAGTGATACTGTTATGTTCATATCAGCGGTACTCTTATGTTCCTATCAGTGGTACTATTATGTTCATATCAGTGGTACTATTATTTTCCCATCAGTGGTACAATTATGTTCCTATCAGTGGTACTGTTATGTTCCTATCAGTGGTACTGTTATGTTCATATCAGTTGTACTATTATGTTCCTATCAGTGGTACTGTTATTTTCATATCAGTGGTACTGTTATGTTCATATCAGTGGTACTATTATGTTCCAATCAGTGGTACTATTATGTTCCTATCAGTGGTACTATTATGTTCCTATCTGTTGTACTGTTATGTTCCTATCAGTTATACTCTTATGTTACTATCAGTGGTACTATTATGTTCATATCAGTGGTACTGTTATGTTCCTATCAGTGGTACTATTATGTTCATATCAGTGGTACTATTATGTTCATATCAGTGGTACTATTATGTTCCTATCAGTGGTACTATTATGTTCATATCAGTGGTACTATTATGTTCATATCAGTGGTACTATTATGTACCTATCAGTGGTACTATTATGTTCCTATCAGTGGTGCTATTATGTTCCTATCAGTGGTACTGTTATGTTCATATCAGTGGTACTATTATGTTCCTATCAGTGGTACTTTTATGTTCCTATCAGTGGTACTATTATGTTCATATCAGTGATACTGTTATGTTCCTATCAGTGGTAATATTATGTTCCTATCAGTGGTACTGTTATGTTCCTATCAGTGGTACTATTATGTTCCTATCAGTGGTACTATTATGTTCCTATCAGTGGTAATATTATGTTCCTATCAGTGGTACTGTTATGTTCCTATCAGTGGTACTGTTACGTTCCTATCAGTGGTACTGTTATGTTCATATCAGTGGTACTATTATGTTCATATCAGTGATACTGTTATGTTCCTATCAGTGGTACTATTATGTTCATATGAGTGGTACTGTTATGTTCCTATCAGTGGTACTATTATGTTCATATCAGTGGTACTATTATTTTCCCATCAGTGGTACAATTATGTTCCTATCAGTGGTACTGTTATGTTCCTATCAGTGGTACTGTTATGTTCATATCAGTTGTACTATTATGTTCCTATCAGTGGTACTGTTATTTTCATATCAGTGGTACTGTTATGTTCATATCAGTGGTACTATTATGTTCCAATCAGTGGTACTATTATGTTCCTATCAGTGGTACTATTATGTTCCTATCTGTTGTACTGTTATGTTCCTATCAGTTATACTCTTATGTTACTATCAGTGGTACTATTATGTTCATATCAGTGGTACTGTTATGTTCCTATCAGTGGTACTATTATGTTCATATCAGTGGTACTATTATGTTCATATCAGTGGTATAGTTATGTTCCTATCAGTGGTACTATTATGTTCCTATCAGTGGTACTATTATTTTCATATCAGTGGTACTGTTATGTTCATATCAGTGGTACTGTTATGTTCATATCAGTGGTACTGTTATGTTCCTATCAGTGGTACTATTATGTTCCTATCAGTGGTACTGTTATGTTCCTATCAATGGTACTGTTATGTTCCTATCAGTGGTACTGTTATGTTCATATCAGTGGTACTGTTATGTTCCTATCAGTGGTACTGTTATGTTCCTATCAGTGGTACTGTTGTGTTCCTATCAGTGGTACTATTATGTTCCTATCAGTGGTACTATTATGTTCATATCAGTGGTACTATTATGTTCCTATCAGTGGTACTATTATGTTCATATCAGTGGTACTATTATGTTCATATCAGTGGTACTATTATGTTCCTATCAGTGGTGCTATTATGTTCCTATCAGTGGTACTGTTATGTTCATATCAGTGGTACTATTATATTCCTATCAGTGGTACTATTATGTTCCTATCAGTGGTACTGTTACGTTGATATCAGTGGTACTATTATGTTCCTATCAGTGGTACTATTATGTTCCTATCAGTGGTACTGTTATGTTCCTATCACTGGTACTCTTATGTTCCTATCAGTGGTACTGTTATGTTCCTATCAGTGGTACTGTTACGTTCCTATCAGTGGTACTGTTATGTTCATATCAGTGGTACTATTATGTTCATATCAGTGGTACTATTATGTTCCTATCAGTGATACTATTATGATCCTATCAGTCGTACTATTATGTTATTATCAGTTGTACTCTTATGTTCCTATCAGTTATACTATTATGTTCATATCAGTGGTACTATTATGTACCTATCAGTGGTACTATTATGTTCCTATCAGTGGTGCTATTATGTTCCTATCATTGGTACTGTTATGTTCATATCAGTGGTACTATTATGTTCCTATCAGTGGTACTATTATGTTCCTATCAGTGGTACTGTTGTGTTCCTATCAGTGGTACTATTATGTTCCTATCAGTGGTACTATTATGTTCATATCAGTGGTACTCTTATGTTCCTATCAGTGGTACTGTTATGTTCCTATCAGTGGTACTGTTACGTTCCTATCAGTGGTACTGTTATGTTCATATCAGTGGTACTATTATGTTCATATCAGTGGTACTATTATGTTCATATCAGTGGTACTATTATGTTCCTATCAGTGATACTATTATGATCCTATCAGTCGTACTATTATGTTATTATCAGTTGTACTCTTATGTTCCTATCAGTGGTACTATTATGTACCTATCAGTGGTACTATTATGTTCCTATCAGTGGTGCTATTATGTTCCTATCATTGGTACTGTTATGTTCATATCAGTGATACTGTTATGTTCCTATCAGTGCTACTATTATGTTCCTATCAGTGGTACTGTTATGTTCCTATCAGTGGTACTGTTATGTTCCTATCAGTGGTAGTATTATGTTCCTATCAGTGGTAGTATTATGTTCCTATCAGTGGTACTATTATGTTCATATCAGTGGTACTATTATGTTCATATCAGTGATACTGTTATGTTCCTATCAGTGCTACTATTATGTTCATATCAGTGGTACTATTATGTTCCTATCAGTGGTACTGTTATGTTCCTATCAGTGGTACTATTATGTTCATATCAGTGGTACTGTTATGTTTCTATCAGTGGTACTGTTATGTTCCTATCAGTGTCACTATTGTGTTCATATCAGTGGTACTGTTATGTTCATATCAGCGGTACTATTATGTTCATATCTGTTGTACTCTTATGTTCCTATTAGTGGTACTATTATATTCATATCAGTGGTACTGTTATGTTCCTATGAGTGGTACTATTATGTTCATATCAGTGGTACTGTTACGTTCCTATCAGTGGTAGTGTTATGTTCCTGTCGTGGTACTCTTTTGTTCCTATCAGTGGTACTGTTACGTTGATATCAGTGGTACTGTTATGTTCATATCAGTGGTACTATTCTGTTCCTATCAGTGGTACTGTTATGTTTCTATCAGTAGTACTGTTATGTTCCTATCAGTGGTACTGTTATGTTCATATCAGTGGTACTATTATGTTCCTATCAGTGGTACTGTTATGTTCATATCAGTGGTACTATTATGTTCATATCAGTGATACTGTTATGTTCATATCAGTGGTACTCTTATGTTCCTATCACTGGTACTATTATGTTCCTATCAGTGGTACTATTATGTTCCTATCAGTGGTACTGTTATGTTCATATCAGTGGTACTGTTATGTTCCTATCAGTGGTACTATTATGTTCATATCAGTGGTACTATTATTTTCCCATCAGTGGTACAATTCTGTTCGTATCAGTGGTACTGTTATGTTCCTATCAGTGGTACTGTTATGTTCATATCAGTGGTACTATTATGTTCCTATCAGTGGTACTATTATGTTCCTATCAGTGGTACTATTATGTTCCTATCTGTTGTACTGTTATGTTCCTATCAGTTATACTATCATGTTACTATGAGTGGTACTATTATTTTCATATCAGTTGTACTGTTATGTTCATATCAGTGGTACTGTTATGTTCCTATCAGTGGTACTGTTATGTTCCTATCAATGGTGCTGTTATGTTCCTATCAGTGGTACTGTTATGTTCATATCAGTGGTACTGTTATGTTCCTATCAGTGGTACTGTTATGTTCCTATCAGTGGTACTGTTGTGTTCCTATCAGTGGTACTATTATGTTCCTATCAGTGGTACTATTATGTTCATATCAGTGGTACTATTATGTTCCTATCAGTGGTACTATTATGTTCATATCAGTGGTACTGTTGTGTTCCTATCAGTGGTACTGTTATGTTCCTATCAGTGGTACTCTTATGTTCCTATCAGTGGTACTATTATGTTCATATCAGTGGTATAGTTATGTTCCTATCAGTGGTACTATTATGTTCCTATCAGTGGTACTATTATTTTCATATCAGTGGTACTGTTATGTTCATATCAGTGGTACTGTTATGTTCATATCAGTGGTACTGTTATGTTCCTATCAGTGGTACTATTATGTTCCTATCAGTGGTACTGTTATGTTCCTATCAATGGTACTGTTATGTTCCTATCAGTGGTACTGTTATGTTCATATCAGTGGTACTGTTATGTTCCTATCAGTGGTACTGTTATGTTCCTATCAGTGGTACTGTTGTGTTCCTATCAGTGGTACTATTATGTTCCTATCAGTGGTACTATTATGTTCATATCAGTGGTACTATTATGTTCCTATCAGTGGTACTATTATGTTCATATCAGTGGTACTATTATGTTCATATCAGTGGTACTATTATGTTCCTATCAGTGGTGCTATTATGTTCCTATCAGTGGTACTGTTATGTTCATATCAGTGGTACTATTATGTTCCTATCAGTGGTACTATTATGTTCCTATCAGTGGTACTGTTACGTTGATATCAGTGGTACTATTATGTTCCTATCAGTGGTACTATTATGTTCCTATCAGTGGTACTGTTATGTTCCTATCACTGGTACTCTTATGTTCCTATCAGTGGTACTGTTATGTTCCTATCAGTGGTACTGTTACGTTCCTATCAGTGGTACTGTTATGTTCATATCAGTGGTACTATTATGTTCATATCAGTGGTACTATTATGTTCCTATCAGTGATACTATTATGATCCTATCAGTCGTACTATTATGTTATTATCAGTTGTACTCTTATGTTCCTATCAGTTATACTATTATGTTCATATCAGTGGTACTATTATGTACCTATCAGTGGTACTATTATGTTCCTATCAGTGGTGCTATTATGTTCCTATCATTGGTACTGTTATGTTCATATCAGTGGTACTATTATGTTCCTATCAGTGGTACTATTATGTTCCTATCAGTGGTACTGTTGTGTTCCTATCAGTGGTACTATTATGTTCCTATCAGTGGTACTATTATGTTCATATCAGTGGTACTCTTATGTTCCTATCAGTGGTACTGTTATGTTCCTATCAGTGGTACTGTTACGTTCCTATCAGTGGTACTGTTATGTTCATATCAGTGGTACTATTATGTTCATATCAGTGGTACTATTATGTTCATATCAGTGGTACTATTATGTTCCTATCAGTGATACTATTATGATCCTATCAGTCGTACTATTATGTTATTATCAGTTGTACTCTTATGTTCCTATCAGTGGTACTATTATGTACCTATCAGTGGTACTATTATGTTCCTATCAGTGGTGCTATTATGTTCCTATCATTGGTACTGTTATGTTCATATCAGTGATACTGTTATGTTCCTATCAGTGCTACTATTATGTTCCTATCAGTGGTACTGTTATGTTCCTATCAGTGGTACTATTATGTTCCTATCAGTGGTAGTATTATGTTCCTATCAGTGGTAGTATTATGTTCCTATCAGTGGTACTATTATGTTCATATCAGTGGTACTATTATGTTCATATCAGTGATACTGTTATGTTCCTATCAGTGCTACTATTATGTTCATATCAGTGGTACTATTATGTTCCTATCAGTGGTACTGTTATGTTCCGATCAGTGGTACTATTATGTTCATATCAGTGGTACTGTTATGTTTCTATCAGTGGTACTGTTATGTTCCTATCAGTGTCACTATTGTGTTCATATCAGTGGTACTGTTATGTTCATATCAGCGGTACTATTATGTTCATATCTGTTGTACTCTTATGTTCCTATTAGTGGTACTATTATATTCATATCAGTGGTACTGTTATGTTCCTATGAGTGGTACTATTATGTTCATATCAGTGGTACTGTTACGTTCCTATCAGTGGTAGTGTTATGTTCCTGTCGTGGTACTGTTTTGTTCCTATCAGTGGTACTGTTACGTTGATATCAGTGGTACTGTTATGTTCATATCAGTGGTACTATTCTGTTCCTATCAGTGGTACTGTTATGTTTCTATCAGTAGTACTGTTATGTTCCTATCAGTGGTACTGTTATGTTCATATCAGTGGTACTATTATGTTCCTATCAGTGGTACTGTTATGTTCATATCAGTGGTACTATTATGTTCATATCAGTGATACTGTTATGTTCATATCAGTGGTACTCTTATGTTCCTATCACTGGTACTATTATGTTCCTATCAGTGGTACTATTATGTTCCTATCAGTGGTACTGTTATGTTCATATCAGTGGTACTGTTATGTTCCTATCAGTGGTACTATTATGTTCATATCAGTGGTACTATTATTTTCCCATCAGTGGTACAATTCTGTTCGTATCAGTGGTACTGTTATGTTCCTATCAGTGGTACTGTTATGTTCATATCAGTGGTACTATTATGTTCCTATCAGTGGTACTATTATGTTCCTATCAGTGGTACTATTATGTTCCTATCTGTTGTACTGTTATGTTCCTATCAGTTATACTATCATGTTACTATGAGTGGTACTATTATTTTCATATCAGTTGTACTGTTATGTTCATATCAGTGGTACTGTTATGTTCCTATCAGTGGTACTGTTATGTTCCTATCAATGGTGCTGTTATGTTCCTATCAGTGGTACTGTTATGTTCATATCAGTGGTACTGTTATGTTCCTATCAGTGGTACTGTTATGTTCCTATCAGTGGTACTGTTGTGTTCCTATCAGTGGTACTATTATGTTCCTATCAGTGGTACTATTATGTTCATATCAGTGGTACTATTATGTTCCTATCAGTGGTACTATTATGTTCATATCAGTGGTACTGTTATGTTTCTATCAGTGGTACTGTTATGTTCCTATCAGTGTCACTATTGTGTTCATATCAGTGGTACTGTTATGTTCATATCAGCGGTACTATTATGTTCATATCTGTTGTACTCTTATGTTCCTATTAGTGGTACTATTATATTCATATCAGTGGTACTGTTATGTTCCTATGAGTGGTACTATTATGTTCATATCAGTGGTATAGTTATGTTCCTATCAGTGGTACTATTATGTTCCTATCAGTGGTACTATTATTTTCATATCAGTGGTACTGTTATGTTCATATCAGTGGTACTGTTATGTTCATATCAGCGGTACTATTATGTTCCTATCAGTGGTACTATTATGTTCCTATCAGTGGTACTGTTGTGTTCCTATCAGTGGTACTGTTATGTTCCTATCAGTGGTACTCTTATGTTCCTATCAGTGGTACTCTTATGTTCCTATCAGTGGTACTGTTATGTTCCTATCATTGGTACTGTTATGTTCATATCAGTGGTACTATTATGTTCATATCAGTGGTACTATTATGTTCATATAAGTGGTACTATTATGTTCCTATCAGTGATACTATTATGATCCTATCAGTTATACTATTATGTTACTATCAGTGGTACTATTATGTTCATATAAGTTATACTATTATGTTCCTATCAGTGCTACTATTATGTTCCTGTCAGTGGTACTGTTATGTTCCTATCAGTGGTAGTATTATGTTCCTATCAGTGGTACTATTATGTTCATATCAGTGGTACTATTATGTTCATATCAGTGGTACTGTTATGTTCATATCAGTGGTACTGTTATGTTCCTATCAGTGGTACTGTTATGCTCCTATCAGTGGTACTGTTATGTTCCTATCAGTGGTACTGTTATGTTCCTATCAGTGGTACTGTTATGTTCCTATCAGTGGTACTATTATGTTCATATCAGTGGTACTGTTATGTTTCTATCAGTGGTACTGTTATGTTCCTATCAGTGGTACTATTATGTTCATGTCAGTGGTACTGTTATGTTCATATCAGCGGTACTATTATGTTCATATCAGTTGTACTCTTATGTTCCTATAAGTGGTACTATTATGTTCATATCAGTGGTACTGTTACGTTCCTATCAGTGGTAGTGTTATGTTCCTGTCCGTGGTACTGTTATGTTCCTATCAGTGGTACTGTTACGTTGATATCAGTGGTACTATTCTGTTCCTATCAGTGGTACTGTTATGTTCCTATCAGTAGTACTGTTATGTTCCTATCAGTGGTACTGTTATGTTCATATCAGTGGTACTATTATGTTCATATCAGTGGTACTATTATTTTCCCATCAGTGGTACAATTATGTTCCTATCAGTGGTACTGTTATGTTCATATCAGTGGTACTATTATGTTCCTATCAGTGGTACTGTTATTTTCATATCAGTGGTACTGTTATGTTCATATCAGTGGTACTATTATGTTCCTATCAGTCGTACTATTATGTTCCTATCTGTTGTACTGTTATGTTCCTATCAGTGGTACTGTTATGTTCATATCAGTGGTACTATTATGTTCCTATCAGTCGTACTATTATGTTCCTATCTGTTGTACTGTTATGTTCCTATCAGTGGTACTATCATGTTACTATCAGTGGTACTATTATGTTCATATCAGTGGTACTGTTATGTTCCTATCAGTGGTATTTTTATGTTCATATCAGTGGTACTATTATGTACATATCAGTGGTATAGTTATGTTCCTATCAGTGGTACTATTATGTTCCTATCAGTGGTACTGTTATGTTCCTATCAATGGTACTGTTATGTTCCTATCAGTGGTACTATTATGTTCATATCAGTGGTACTATTATGTTCATATCAGTGGTATAGTTATGTTCCTATCAGTGGTACTATTATGTTCCTATCAGTGGTACTATTATTTTCATATCAGTGGTACTGTTATGTTCATATCAGTGGTACTGTTATTTTCATATCAGTGGTACTGTTATGTTCCTATCAGTGGTACTATTATGTTCCTATCAGTGGTACTGTTATGTTCCTATCAATGGTACTGTTATGTTCCTATCAGTGGTACTGTTATGTTCATATCAGTGGTACTGTTATGTTCCTATCAGTGGTACTGTTATGTTCCTATCAGTGGTACTCTTGTGTTCCTATCAGTGGTACTATTATGTTCCTATCAGTGGTACTATTATGTTCATATCAGTGGTACTGTTATGTTCCTATCAGTGGTACTATTATGTTCATATCAGTGGTACTATTATGTTCATATCAGTGGTACTATTATGTTCATATCAGTGGTACTATTATGTTCATATCAGTGGTACTATTATGTACCTATCAGTGGTACTATTATGTTCCTATCAGTGGCGCTATTATGTTCCTGTCAGTGGTACTGTTATGTTCATATCAGTGGTACTATTATGTTCCTATCAGTGGTACTATTATGTTCCTATCAGTGGTACTGTTGTGTTCCTATCAGTGGTACTATTATGCTCCTATCAGTGGTACTATTATGTTCATATCAGTGGTACTATTATGTTCATATCAGTGGTATAGTTATGTTCCTATCAGTGGTACTATTATGTTCCTATCAGTGGTACTATTATTTTCATATCAGTGGTACTGTTATGTTCATATCAGTGGTACTGTTATTTTCATATCAGTGGTACTGTTATGTTCCTATCAGTGGTACTGTTATGTTCATATCAGTGGTACTGTTATTTTCATATCAGTGGTACTGTTATGTTCCTATCAGTGGTACTATTATGTTCCTATCAGTGGTACTGTTATGTTCCTATCAATGGTACTGTTATGTTCCTATCAGTGGTACTGTTATGTT
>OZ024742.1:16192607-16195107 GCA_964016885.1 Eledone cirrhosa
CTGAAGCTCGCAATTAAGAAATAAATCTAAACTAACTTTAAGGATATCAAAGATAGACGATAATGCAATAAAACCTAACCTGCTATACTCGTACAAAAGGACAAACTTCATCAGGCCACAATTGTCGTCAATATCCAGGTTCCATCAAATGTTGTGACTCCTGGATAAATTATCACCATATACTCTGTAGAGTACTTAATTATAAACTTACCAAACCAGACATAGAAATACTTAGCTACTAGCACCACTTTTAACATAATAAAACACCGTCTACCACAAGTAAATCCACCATATTTGGTGGCTGTCATCCATGCATCCGAAACCCCACTGACCACTAAGAAAAGAAAATTAAACTAAATTAACCGAAACCTGAAATAACCGCTCCCTAAACCGAGTAAATATGATGTAATTCAGAATCAATCATTAGATTCAGAACCAATAATAAAGTAAATTTAACCAAACCAACGATAGAATCCAAATACATTAAACATATGACTGAAGGGCAGTGGATTGGCAGTATCGGTAGAGGGTCGGATGCCATGCTTTGAAGCATAGAGTTACCTCCCTTTATGGTCTGAGTTCAAATCCCGCCGAGGTTAACTTTGCCTTTCATCCTTACGGGGTCGATAAAATAAAGTACCAGTAATGTACTGGGTAATTGCTGGCCTTATGCCAAAAGTAGAAACAATTAAACATATATACAGGGTGTCCCCAAGAAATATATACATACTTTGATTACTTGTACAGGCTAGAATGCTGTTGAAGTGTGTATACATTGTTTGGGGACATATATACGTACATTAAATTATTTCTTTGAAATATATATTCTTTGTTTATCAATGAATAATTGTTTCTACTTTTGGCACAAGGCCAGCAAATACCCAGTGCATTACTGGTACTTTATTTTATCGACCCTGTAAGGATGAAAGGTAAAGTTAACCTCGGCGGGATTTGAACTCAAAATGGCAAAGGCCGTAACTCGATGCGTCAAAGCATGGCGTCCGACCCTCTACCGATACTGCCATTCCACCGCCCAATAGAATGAATTTATCAATGAATAATGTTTATTGAATTAAAGAGCACAATCGATATGTTGAAGGAGAGATTTTGTTGATTAGAGTCGATGGATTCAACATTGAAACTATTTCACTTCACGTACGTAGTTAACTCCGAGGAAAGTAATATTCCGTATAAATAGCTTCTTCTTGATTTCTACATAGAATTGTGGTTTTATGATTCAGTAGGAAACCAATACTCTCATATGTCTGTGTGTGTGACAGCTCATACCTATGTGTGTGTGTGACAGCTCACACCTATGTGTGTGTGTGTGACAGCTCACACCTATGTGTGTGTGTGACAGCTCACACCTATGTGTGTGTGTGTGAGAGCTCACACCTATGCAGGTTTAGCTGGCCTCCTCCAAGGTATATCTCGTTGGAGGTGTCTTGGGTGATTTAATGATAGGGACTCCAGTCCTATCATCTCAATTCTACAGCTGAGTAAACTGGAGTAACGTGAAATAAAGTGTCTTGCTCAAGGAAACAACACATCACCTGATCCGAGAATTGAACTCACAACCTTTTGATTGCAAGTCTAATGCTCTAACCACTCAGCCATGTGCCTTCACAATACTCTCATCTAGGGTTAAATAACCTGGTTAAGGCAGTGGAATGGAAAGGACCTCTGTCGGTTTCGATTATGAATGATCCAGTTGTTCGATCAACATGGGTGGGTCATTGCATGCTCATAAATATATCGTGCAAATAGCTGAACATTCCACAAAGACGTGTACTTTTAATGTAACTTTCAAGGAAATTCAGCGTGACAGCGTGGGACAAAGCTGATATTTTGAATGAAGTAAAAACAAGTAAAATCCATCCAACGGCATTCCAAACAGTGTCTGTCTACTCAATTTCTATCACAAGTCATGGGTCAACCCGAGGTTATGGTAAACAACACTTGCCCAAGGTGCCATGCGGTGATATAAAACATTGAAGCGAATGATTCGATTTATCTTTATCTGGAAACGTGGTAAGGCCTATATATTACCACTGCTTTCAATAACATAATTGTTGTTTAACACACACACACACACACACACCTGTATATATTCACAAATATCGAAGATGTTTCTGTACGCGAGGCAGTATGTCTGTTTAAGTATATAAACACACACAAAATATATTAATGCTCAGTGCACGCTTGTGTTTCAGGTGTATTTTGCGGTTTAGAAGTGTTCGTAAACGTGTGTGTTTAGTTGTGTAAATGACTTGTGTGGTTGATATATAATTTTAGACGTTAGTAATATTTAAGAACTGCTATAGAAAGACGCCAGGGAAGACAAAAAACAAATTCTCTGTAATTGAAGTAAACTATACTGAAAATACAATCGGGGAAAGTTTGTACGACCCCAAATACTCTCGGGAAAGGTTTGTACGACCCTAAATACTCTTGGGAAAAGTTTGTACGACCGCAAATACTCCCGGAAAAGGTTTGTACG
>OZ024742.1:16202607-16232607 GCA_964016885.1 Eledone cirrhosa
AAATTAAGTATTTGAGTAGCATAAAGGGTAAAGGAATTTTTTTGAGAAACGTTTCAAGAAAATATTTGATGGAATTTTGAGAAAAACGTTTAAGAAAGACTTAATGAAGATTTTTGAAGAATAGTTTTGTGTTTGGATAGAAACAAATTAAAATTACTTTCACTGATCATGGTGGAGGTGATAATAGAGGAAATAATGGGGATGTGGTAGAGTTGATGGTGGTGGTCGCAGTTAGAAGAGTGAGATAGAACAAAACGATTGTTTGGGTTATGCGAATGTAAAATTTGTAACGTGTAAAAAAAAAAGCATTCATTAAAATTTTCTCAAAATTAAAAAAAAAATCTTTATATAGTTTTTCAAGAATTTCATAAAAGTTTTCATCAAATGTGTTCTCAAAATTCACAATTTTCACAAAAACTTTCTTAGAAATTTTTCCTATAAAAATTTCTCAAATATTTTCAAAATTATAGTCAAAATTATTTTCACCATTTTCCAAAAATTCTTTTTAAAATTAAAAAAAATTTTTTTCTAAACTTTGAAAAGTTTCCTGAAAAATATTCTTGAAAACATCAGCAAAATTTTAGGAAAACTTTTATGCAATCTTTGAAAGATTTTCGTGAAATTTATTCGAAAACCTTTTGATAAACATTTGAAGAAAGTTTTGAGGGAAATATTTGAAAAAGTCTGAAGGAAATGTTTTTGAAAACATTTGAAAAATTTTGAGAAATATTTAAAAAAATATGAAGATTCTTTCAAAATTTTGAGGAATATTTTTTAGTAAACATTTTAGATCTTAAACATAATTTTAAAGCAAATATTTGAAAATCTTGTGAAGAGTATTTTTGGTGAAATATGGAGTAAAGATTTCGATTGTTTAGGTTATGCGAAAGTAATATTTGTGAAAGAAGCTCATGGAACGTGTACAAATTACCCCCCCCCCCCCCCCCCCCAAAAAAAAAAAAAAAAAAAAATTAAGCCATTTTCTTCGGATTCCGTCAAAAAACTTCAACAAAATGTTTTCAAATTTTACAAAAATTTTTTACAAACACTTTTTGAGAAAATTTTCAGTAAAAAGTTTGAAACGTTTTAAAGATATTTGAAAAATTAAAACATTTTGAGAAAATTTATCGGGAAATTTTGAGGAATATTTTCGAAAAAATTGGGGAAACTTTTTGAGAAAATTTTAACTGAAAATTCTTCGGAAATATTTTGATTAATTTTTTAAAAGAAAACATTGAGGCACACTTTTGCGAAATGTTTAGGAAAATAAAAAAAAAAATGCGAAGAAAACTTTACGAAATTTTTACGAAAACGTTTGATGGAAAAAAAAAAAAAAGGATCGATCTACGTTCGTCAAATCGGACCGAGGAAGCAATGTTTCCGTTGGTCTTTCCAGTTGCTAATACTATTTATCGGTCGCAACTCCATATAGAAGGAGCAGCGTGAAATAAAGTGTCTTGCTCAAGGACATAACACATCGCCCGGTCCAGGAATCGAACTAACAACGTCAAGATTGTGAATCCAATTCTCTCTAACCACTCATCCACACGCCTTCACTTTGATGAAAATGCTTGCAAAATATAGAACAATAATACAATTATTGATAAATAGTCTAGGACCGTTACACCCATTCACTTTAAATTATCTTTCGAATCTAACCGTCTGCATGCTCTGGTACAGTCTATCGCTGAATCACTGTTATTCAAATGTACGTTTGAATAGAAACAACTTAAAATTTCTTTTGATGATCGAGAGGAGATAATGGGGATGTGGTGCAGGTAGGGGTGGCATCCGTGGTGAGATGAGGGAAGCAGGAACGAAAACGTTTGTTCGTTTTATGTTAAAGTAAAATCTGTAATGTGGATAAAAATTGGGTTAAAACATTTCTGAAAAATTGAGAAAAATTTATGCGAAATGTTTTTAGCAAAATTGTATTTAAATTTCGAAGAAAATTTGGTGAAAATTTGGAAAATTTTGTAAAGTCAAATACAAACATTAATTATCTGAAAAACAGGGCGGTGAATTGGCAGTATCGGTAGAGGGTTGGACGCCACGCTTTCTAGCATAGTTACGTCCCTTTACAGTCTGAGTTCAAATCCCGCCGAGGTTAACTTTGCCTTTCATCCTTACGGGGTCGATAAAATAAAGTATCAGTAATGTACTGGATAATTGCTGGCCTTGTGCCAAAGTAGAAACAATTAATTATCTGAAAAACAGTTTTAGTTCATTATACATCCCCACTTTAAATTATCATCTCATTCCATAAATGATGTTCTTGTTAAAACATGTTCCAGTCAGTCTAAACAAGATGTTTCCACAGCTCTATAAATACTGTGGAGAAATAAAATCGTCAATGGGTCTCCGGCTTTCAGATACATAAGTTTTAATTTTTTGCTTTTATAATCATTCATGAAAATGGAAGTCACAGAAGGGCACATAAGACACGCCATGATTTACAAGTTCAAAAAAGGCAACAGATATCACGAATACCGTAGAAAAATATCGAAGGTGAAGGTGTTTTGATTGTTCGTAAGTGTCAACATTGATTTGGAAGATGGCCACCGCTCTGGGGGACCTGTCACTTTTGACAATGCTACACTGAAAGCTGCTATTGAAAGAAATCCTTATTCAACTGTGAAAAGGTTAGCAGAAGCGGTTAATCCAGCATCATCAACCACCCATCGCCATTTACAGGAACTTTTCTCCAGGTTTTTCTCTAACCACAGCTTGCCCACGTCAGACAGAAATAAAACAACAGAACTTTTCTCTCAGAATATAGGAAAGGTCTTGCCTGTGAGAGGTAACATAAACCTCTGCTAACTATTCATGAATTATTAAAAACAGCTAACATAATTTAAAGTAGATAAACATTAAATAAAAACATCAAAAGGGTTAAAATTTAAGATGCGAGTCAAGGATCAAGTTTAACATATAATCTGTCATTTTTTATGTATAGCCTCACGTGAGCTCTGATCAAGTAGACCTATAATCAAACACAATTCAACTGTAACTTTCCCCATTTTTTTCAGACGTACTATATCTAAAACTACATTACCCAATGAGTTCTTCTTTATATCGAACACTGGAGGGAGGAAATATGATATGAAGAGGATTTGAGTGCTAGTTTTAGCTGTTTGGGCGGATCGTTGATACATTTATATGCTTTGGAGCTTAAAATGTAAAAAGAAAAACAACTAATACTACCGAACTGTTTCTCAATAAAAATCTAAGATGGACAAGTTTTATCTCAGTTAATGCGTCTCTAGGTAGCTGCTAAACATTTTAAAGTAGGGTAAAATCTGAGTAACATGTACTAATGCAATATTGAAATGTTGAGAATCATACACAAACATAGATAAAACATACAAAACTACACACAAGAAAATATACTCAGTTATAGACGAATACATATATATATATATATATATATATATATATATATATATATATATATATATATATTACATACACACACACACATATATATATATATGCATAAATGCGTGCATGAATGCATATGTACGCATATATATATATATATATATATATATATATATATATATACATGTATACATGTATGCCTACATATGTACACTCACACAGACGGAAAGACACATACAGAGACTCAATAAGATGCTGATTAACACACACACACAATTATATATGCCAAAAAAGTAACTTTTAATCCGTTGTCATCAGATTTCTACTTGGTTTCTTTATAATATATTTTATATTAGAAATCAATCTTCAGTACAACTCTTACAATGGAAACGATAACAAAAGTAACACGTTCACACGTAAGAATCTGTGAAAAATCCATAAATTTCTCTCCATTAAAGCTTTCTCGCCGAGACATTAACCTACTTATGTTTCTTCCACTTTAATATTATTTAGTCCTCAAAAATCGATTTCCATATCAATTAATTGAGAGAAATCTGACCTGATTAACTTCGTTCTAGAAATTATTCGGTCTTACCCAACGACGTTTCTGTTCCTTTAATTATTTACATCAGAATTTCTTAGAGTCTATATAAATACACACTATGGCTGACATAACGTCCTGGACCACATGGAAGTCTTCTTCTTCTTCTTCTTCTTCGCCCACATATTCCTGAGATGTGTGTGTGTGTGTGGTGGGGCAGAGTGCTCAGACACTCCTTCCAGCAAGTCTTGTCAGAAGCAACCATCCCCAATTGATCCGGCTATATATAAACGCTCGGATAAATATAAACAAATTTATAAAGTCACATTTTTACTCTTCACATACCAGTTCTGTACTGAGGGTCGATTCTTCCCGTATATTTCTCTCTCACTTTATATAACTATTTCATTGGAAGAAATCAGTTGCATTCAGATCTGAAGATGGTTGGGATTTTCCAGACTAAAATACTGAAGACACGCCATACCTAGAATTCAGGACCAATGTATTGTTTGATGGAAGTACTTATATGTTTATTTAGATGTATTTCTAATTATTATTATATAAATATGAGTATACAGAATATATTCTATGTTTGTTACGAGTAAGATTTAAATATCTTTTTTTTTTGTTATAGTTCAGTTTCTTATAGTCTTTAAAATTATGTTTTCGAAACAAGTGTTTATACTTATATTCAATAAAGCAAACCTATCAACCTCTAAAAACCCAAACGGGGAGTACTATGAAAAGAAGTGCCCCAAAATGGGGAGAAATGAGGGAAAATGGGGAGATTTTACATAATGAAAGCTATACCCATTTTCACAAGAGAAGACATCTCTCAGCCACCCCAAAGTGGGTGGGATATCTGCCCGTCTGACGGGGAGAGTTGACAAGTCTAAATAAAGGATAATGCAATTTGTTTATAAACCCAAAGCATCCTATTTCCATTCCAGTGAATTATTATTTTTAATAAGTTTCCAGTGTCCTCGCTATGCCCGGAGACCTATACGGAAAAAGACTTTCCTGATGACGGAATGATTTTCTATATGTTTCTTCAGAAAATATATTTACTCCATTCCAGAAACTAATTAGTTGGAAGTGATTTTTTAGTAAGTAAGTTAATTTTATAATTTTCTTATTTTACGTCTCTCATATTATTGTTCTGCAACCCCATGCATTGAACCACATTGTTAATAAGACAAAACCTATATATTTGCTAGCATTGATATGCATCTGTGTGTATATAAATGTTACTAGATATAAATTCCTTATAATTATCTCCAATTCATTTGTGGAGCAATATTTGGCCATGACTGCTACTATGGTAGTAAGCTGGCCGCTGTCTTAATAACCACTCGCTTTCCACTGATTGACCTCGATGTCACGTGATTGATTCTTTTTGAATTTGCCACAGACGTAGAGGCAGTGATTTTCTCAATGGCTTGGAATCCAGTCCACGCTTCGCTATTTCCATTCCATTGAATTATTTTTTTTAATAAGTTTCCAGTGTCCTCGCTATGCCTGGAGACCTATACGGAAAAAGACTTTCCTGATGACGGAATGATTTTCTATATGTTTCTTCGGAAAATATATTTACTCCATTCCAGAAACTAATTAGTTGGAAGTGATTTTTTAGTAAGTAAGTTAATTTTATAATTTTCTTATTTTACGTCTCTCATATATATATATATATATATATATATATATATATATATATATATATATATATATATATATATATATATATATATATATAAATATATATATATATATATATATATATATATACATAATATATGTATATATATATATTTGTAAATCACTAATATATATTCATATTAGTGATTAGTGGAGATCAATAGATGTAATTACTTGATGTTTTGGTGATTAGAGTTATCCATCAAAGGAGAAAGGGGAGAAAATCGATTATATAAACCTCCATTGGTATTAATTTAATTGACCACGGAAGAATGAAAGGCAAATAGAATTTGACGGAATTTGAAATCAGGAAGTAAAGAGAGAGCCATGAATAAATACGATACACATGCGATATGCTAACGATTCTGTTAATTCAGTACAATATGTTTATTTAACAGATTAACCGTTTACATAACTCTTAGCTCTGTTTGTTTTATTTCAACTTCTCTGTTTCCATGTCCTCTTATTGGTTGCCTATCAACCCCAGAAAATGTTTTAAAAATACAACAAAGTCATTCTTGCTGCTCATCTTTGATCAAGCAGATCCTTGTGTACCTTCCGAAATGTCGAATGTTTCCTTTCTTCTAAATTTTCGTTGATTTTAAAGTATTTTTGGGAAATATAAAATTTTACAAACTTTGATACTTTAATTCTATGTCCACTATTTTAATTATTTTTATAATCATTTAAATAATTGATTTTTGATCTTTGTAATAAAACAGGAGTTATATTTTTCTATTTTAGGGAGAAAAACTAAAATTTGATTAGATCAGAGAATTTTGTTAAGCACCATCTTTCAAAATAAAATTTAAGTAAAGGGAAAAGAATTGGTTTAATAGAGACACTTAATATTCGGTCTGTTTACACACATCTTCAGAATTAAAAGAAAATCAATATATATTCTCATTATATTGTTGTTGCTGTCATCTCTGATAAATCAAATCTATAATCAACGTCAGTCCAGCCATATTAAACACATTAGTTATTCAGACACAATGTAGCTAAGGCTTATCCAATGTACCATTCTTTTTTTTAAATAAAAATATCAGGGAGTGACTTGTGGGAGATTTGTCTGCAATTATCTGCAAACCGAGAGACAACATAGACACTACCCTCGTTTGTTCACTTTTCTTGAAATCTTGACGGCCCATTACGCTCGGATGTGTATGTATGGTCCCGTAACTCCTGATAGAGCCGTAGGGGCGCCGTATTGACATACAGCGTTTCTTGAGCATTTTAATCCTGGCGAAGCCCTTCCCTCTCCAGGCCTGGGTACAGCAGATTTCTTCCAGAGAGAGAGAGAGAGAGAGAGAGAGAGAGAGTGAGAGAGTGAGAGAGAGAGGATCAACCCCAGTATTAGACTAGCACTTTTTTTTATCGACCTCGAAAGGTTGAAAGGCAAAGTTGACCTCGGCGGGACTTGAACTCGGAGAGTCAGAATGAATACCATAAAACATTCTATCCGAAGTTCTAACGACTTTGACAATTCGCTCGGATATATATAAACAAATTTATAAAGTCACATTTTAACTCTTCACAAACAAAGCAAGCCACAGTAATTATTTATTTACAATAGTTTATAACTTTGCCTATTAATCCGTATGGTGAGCAAATGGGGTCCCACGTGCTGGCCTCCCTACAGCCCCAGCGGACAGGATGGAGAAGGCGTTTCGCGGGAGGATGGTAAGGGAGATGCGCTGGAGGAGCCATTCCAACTCGCGAGGCTCACACCTGCGGCTGGCCAGCTCAGCGCCTATGCAGGTGTATAGGGAGGTAGCCCTAGGGCCAAGGACACCAGAAGTCTCCACTGCCAAGGGCACGACCACGAACCTGTCGGAGAGTGACCGGCACTTTAAAATGGAGTTCTCTCAAATGTAATGGATACTCAATATGCTACCATGTTACATATATAAGAGGTTGTTCAAAACATTGTCACTGGTTCGGTGATACTTGGAAGTAAACAGTCATTATTGATGAAAAATATATAATATTAACTCTACAAACAGTATATGTGTTCTCTAAAGGTATGTTTAGTGTATCTGTAACACTAAGCACTAAGCCATGCGCCTTCACATAACATATGTTAATAATAGTTTCTACTATAGGTACAATGCAAACAATTTTGGGGGAGGGGAAAGTTGATTAAATCGACTCTAGTGCATTATTGGTACTTTATCGAGGATAAAAGGCAAAGTTAACCTCAGTGGGATTTGAATTCAGAACGTAAAGGGCTGCAACTATTCTACAAAGCATGGTATCCGATGCTCTACTGATACTGCCAATCTCCTGTAATAATGAATGAAATAGGTGTAAATTTTACCTGAACAATAATCTCAGAAATACTTTAAGCTGCACTGAAGACTTTACAAGTTATTATAGGACACTCTCCTAACATTTCTCCTTTGATACACATTTAGTAAACCTAGATGAAATATGAAAGTTAAGTAATTACACTACTTATAGGTTAAACTGTTATTTGAATTGAAAGTTATTGTGAAAACAATTGATCGTAGGAGTTTCTGGCTACAATTCTAGAAAATTACGAATTATTTGACCAGAAGAAATAATTATTTCTTTGTCCGAAATCTAATGATTGAGTTGCACGTGTTGGCGGAAAATAGGAAATTTAAGCATTAATAGTTTTTCTCAAGATAATCAACATATAAGCAAATCCCGGAGCTTGTCTGACCGCTTCCTCTTTGTAAAGATCGCAGTCGAGACCTCAGGCACCTTCGGACCCTGGTAAGCTGACCCCCTCCGTAAAATCGGATCGATAACAGCCCGTCTGAGGAAGGAGTTTTGTCCGTGGAGTGCAGCCGAAACACCGCCGCGCCAAAGGCATAGAGCACGCCACCCTCTTCGCCCCTCTCTTACTGTGGCCTCATAGTCCTTGCTTTTTTCCTATTTTTCCTCTCATTCATGTCATTTATAGTCCTTTCCCATACTTTCCTATATAGCCAGATCTGTCCTTCGTTACCCCTTCCCCCCTTTTTTTCATTACTTAATTTTGTTTTTATCTTTGTTCTTTTTTTATATTTCAATCATTGTTCGTATTTTATAGCAAAAAATACGCAGTGCCACGGACAAAACACTTAATCTACATTGGCTCAGTTGAGTCTCACCTTTTGCTGTAGTTGAACACTGAATCAGGAACAAATGTTGAGCTTTCTTTCAGTGCTAGGTTCAAGTAATGTATACTCTGAGCCACTGTTTATCCAACTACATTACCACTGTCTCAAACAAGAATCGATGAGAATAACTACATTACAATAGATTTATAATCATTAATACTAGACATTCTTTGAATGAAACTACTGCGATTAGTAAAATAAACATATATGCTTATTTGATTTATTAAAAACAATATACGATTTCATAAGTTTTATATCGAATAATAGTAATATTCGATTCGTTTGCTCTGTTTTTTTTTAGATGACCATCGCCATCCTTTTGTTTTAGCAGTGACTCTATAAAACTCACGAAAAAATTCTAGTTTTGTTTTTAATATACGATTACTTATAGGAAAATAAAGGATATATATATATAATCCATTATAAATATTTCTCATTTTATTAATTTCGTTACTATTTAAACATAAACATATTTCATATAAAAAAGAATTATTTAAAAATTTATGTAAACGAATATACTTATATAAATAATATTCTTATATTTCCGTAAGATTGTATTTCCTCTCATGATATGAAATCAGAGTTTGTTTTATATTCTCTGTAAGGCTTAGGTAAGACTTACGAATTTTTTCCTTAAAACAATTTCTATTCGAAATGTTTTATGGAGAAGAATTATTTAAAAAAGAGGATTTCTTTTAAGAGCAAACATATCTAACTAAAACGTAATATCAATATTGACTAAAACGTAATATTAACTATTGGTCCAATGCCATATCCAGCCTAAACTTTAGCTGTAACTGGATATTTTAAAAGACATGGTTACATGGTATTAAAGAAAAATGGAACTATATTCGTGACGACTGTACAAATTCTTCCTACGTATCTCGGAATAAGTCTCTCGATACAAAACAATATACACTAAATGTCTTGAAGTAGAGTCATAGCCAATGCATGTTTCTATCTATGCTATGTTTCAGTCAATACACCCTCTTGTCGTTTACAATTGGCATAGATACACACACACACACACACACACACATACACACACACTCACATACACACACACTCACACATATGTGTATATACACACACATTCACCTACATACACACACATAGACTCATACATTAATTAGTTTTATATCGAAGTGTAAATATGAATATGTTGTGATTGGAGATACGCTTCCCTGTCGACTCATTTGTGAATGCACCAAAGAACCTTTCCAAGGTATTTAGTGTAATCTTTTAGTATACGTAATTGATGTCGACTACGACTACACGTGAGATATTAACATAACACTTTTATCGTGAAATTATAACGAAGAACGAGGAAAATATTTAAGTGTGCTTAACTGCTGAAATCCAAACTGCTGAAATATCTGCATCAGTATGTTCGGTGGTAATCCTACTAATAAATCAATAAAGTAAGGGAAAATATCGATTTACAAGAAGGGATAATAAGTTCAGGGCTTAATAATAAAGATTTCTCATTGAGACACAAGGCCAACAATATTTGGGGGAGGGAAAAACAGACTATATCGACCCCAGGTTATTTTTTACTAGTACATTATTTTATCGACACCAGAAAGATGAAAGGCAAATTTGACCCCAAAACGTACAGTCGAAACAAACGCTGCTAAGCATGTTGTCCGACACTCTAACCATTCTGCCAATAAACCTCGCAGCCCGGCTTAAAAACAACCAAAACTATAAAAATGGTAATAATAATAATTGTTTCTACTTTTGGCACAAGGCCAGCAATTATCTCAGTGCATTACTGGTACTTTATTTTATCGACCCTGTAAGGATGAAAGGCAAAGTTAACTTCGACGGGATTTGAACTCAGACAGTAAAGGGACGTAACTCTACCGATACTGCCAATTTACCGAATGGTTTCTTATATAGGCACAAGGCCAGCAATTTTTGGGGAGGGGAAAGTCGATTAAATCGACTCCAGTGCGTGACTGGTTCTTTATTTTATCGACCCCGTAAGGCTGAAACGCAAAGTTAACTTCGGAGGGTTTTGAACCCAGAACGTAAAGGGCCATGACTCTTTGCTGCAAAGCATGGTGTCTGACGCTCTACCGATACTGCCAAACCACTAGGCTTAGTAGTTAGAGCGTTGGGCTTGCAATCGGGAGATTGTGAGTTCTATTCACAAACGATGATGCGTTGTATCCTTGAGCAAGACACTTTATTTCACGTTGCTCCAGTTTACTCAGCTGTAGAAATGAGTTGCGACGTCACTGGTGCTAAACTGTATTGGCCATAGCCTTTCCCTTGGACAACATCGATGGCAGGGAGTGGGGAGACTGGTATGTATGGGTGACTGCTGGTCTTCCTCAAACATATATTTCAGGTTTTTATTCATTCTTACATAATTTTATAGTAAATATATATATATTATACATATGAAAGTATTTATATGTGGGCATGTGTTTATGCATGTATGTTATATATCATATCTTATGTATATAAATATGGTTTATACACACACACACACACGCACACACACACACACACACACACACACACACACACACACATATATATATAAGATGACCGGAAGTATACCAACTGGATACCTATCCTTATTCTGGATATAGAATTAACCACATTCGAGCTTTAAATAAATATATGAACGCCTTACTGTTGTTTTATCAATTTATAGAATGAATGTATATATATATAAAAACATGAGAAGAATGAATACTGCGTGGTTGCACATGGGTTACATATGATAATAATAGTCCTTCATCGGTGATTTTCCAACCTTCATTGGTATTTGATCGCTTTAAAAATAGCATATGCCTCCGGTTGGTGCGAGCAATAGCTAAATAAAGCTATTGGGACAAGTAAATCGCGTAAAGCGAGCGAGACAAGTAAACAAACATAAAAGGATAGCAACGCAAAGATAGGGAAAACAAGCACATGGGGTCCGATCAGCTTAAGCTGTGTGGATTTCATGAGCGAGAGACAACAGACCGTGCGACGCGAGTGAGGTGTGAGCAAGAAAGGACCCCACTCCAGGCCAAACGGGAGGAAGTGAGAAGGGGAGAAGCAGAGAGTGAGTGAGTGGACGTGCGAGGAAGAGGCCAGTCGAGAGAAAGTGTAACTGAAAGAAGGTGAGAGAAACAGAGAGAGGGGGGAGCAGTAAGAGAGAAACAGACAAACACAGCTGGGGAAATATATATAAAAAACATGAGAAGAATGAATACTGCGTGGTTGCACATGGGTTACATATAATAAAAAATAGTCCTTCAACAGTGATTTTCCAACCTTCATTGGTATTTCATCGCTTTAAAAATCATATACCTCCGATTGCTATCCTTCTATGTTTGTTTACTTGTCTCGCTCGCTTTACGCGATTTACTTGTCCCATTAGCTTTATTTAGCTATTGCTCGCACCAACCGGAGGTATATGATTTTAAAAGCGATGAAATACCAATGAAGGTTGGAAAATCACTGATGAAGGACTATTTTTATCATATATATATATATATATATATATATATATATATATATATATATAGTTAAAAGAATAGAGGTGTAACACACAAGTTATTATATATTGGTAAACGGAATAGAAATTGCTGACAAATTGTTCACAGTTGAAAAATAGTTTAATTAGGAATAAAAGAGTATTAGTAATTGTATGGGTTAGTATTCAGTTGTGGTTTAAGTTTTTAAGTTTTTACCGGTTGCGCATTTCTAAATGCTTTTCAAAAATAATTTTTGAGATAGAGCGTCCAACACGGACGCTCTATCTCAAAAATTATCTTTGAAAAGCATTTAGAAATGCGCAACCGGTAAAAACTTAAAAACTTAAAACCACAACTGAATACTAACCCATACAATTACTAATACTCTTTTATTCCTAATTAAACTATTTTTCAACTGTGAACAATTTGTCAGCAATTTCTATTCCGTTTACCAATATATATATATATATATATATATATATATATATATATATATATATATAAAACATTTGGCTCTACATGATTGAATACAATAAATGTAATCTAAGTTTTTCGAATATTAATAGTAATATTCGATTCGTTTGCAATTTTGCAAACAAGCCTCATTTTTAAAGCCATGTCAGTAGAATGAACCCCTCATTCTTGCTCTTGTGTTGGCATGTAAACAGAGCTTCAGACACTAATGTTTCTGGGTATAACCCTTCATCAGTACAGTTCACTGTTCCCCTGCCAACTGTCAGAGCTAGTGAAAATATATGCTATTTTCTAAAATATACAGTGACTGATTGGCCTGATTTGCATATTAGCCGACTGGCTGATCAGTCAGAAGAGCAAAAATGAGGGGCTCATTCTACTGACATGGCTTTAAAAATGAGGCGTGTTTGCATAATTGCAAACGAATCGAATATTATTATTAATATTCGAAAAAATCAGATTACATATATATATATACGTCGTGTATAAGATAGAATGTAACTAGTGCAACCAATACTATATAGGTAGCACAATCCGGCCGCTGCACATCCGGATCAAGGAGCACACTAACACCAGGCCCTCGTCTTTTCGGAAACATATAGCCAAATGCTGAAACAAAGACGGAAGGCCTATTGTCACAATTCTAGCGACAGAAAGAAACGTCGGCACATTACGCATCAAGGAAGCACTTTGGATCAAACGCCTAGGGCCACAATTAAACAACCGATCCGAGAGAAGCGAAATGAGGTGGTTGTTTTAAGTAAACAAACGATGCAGCAACACACGCACACACACACACACAGTATTATTCCACCATACGAACATACTACACTGCCAATACAGAGGAACAAGGCAACAACACACGCACACACACACTTAAGCGAGACAACAACACACGCACACACACACACAGTAACATTCACCAAACAGGCAGAGAATACTATGGACTGACAGCTAGCGCCACCTCACTCCCACAATTGAAAGAACTATTTCGGCCGCCGACCTCTGCTTGACCGACCCCATTTCACGCGCATGCGCGCTCTGCTGAATACCTCAGATATTCAAAACAACGAACAGCGGAGGACACGTTTCGCACCTTTCCGACAGGCAACCTCCCCCCCCGGAAAAAACCCCAGTTGATGGATGTGAATCCGAAATATATAGGGACAATTAAATCCCTCCCAAGGTAACTCTATCTCGTGTTATTATTTTTATTTTTATCATTTACGCTCTTTCCTACATTCTTCAACACGCTACAGTCTTCTACACGCCACGCATCTCAACGTACACCCACTTACACCTCTCTCTCCACCACCGGATCTTGTTACCCGGAAATTTACCCATCTGCATTGTCGAGGCTTTCAAATGACTTAAAGAAATTTACCTTATTATTCCACAATGCTTCAAGCAAACTACAATACTCTCTTATATATATATATATATATATATATATATATATATATATATATATATAAATATCCCAGTCTGTTGATCCAGTTTCAAAAGGGGAGACAAGTCCTTTACAGTGAATTACTGTCCAATCTCACTCACCTCTCATATCATTAAGGTATTTGAGATGGTGGTGAGATCACGAATAATTAACCTTCTTGAAAGGAACAATCTGCTGAACTCCAACCAACATGGGTTCCGTAATGGAAAGGATTGCCTAACACATCTACTGCATCACTTTGATGGCATTTTGAGAGCTTTGGGAAAGGGCTCCAACACTGATGTCATCTACCTTGATTTCAGCGAGGCCTTTGACAGGGTTGATCACAACATTCTACTGAGAAAACTATCCAACCTTAGGGTGACTGGAAAGTTGTTGCAGTGGATCAAGTGTTTCCTGTAAAACAGAGCCCAACATGTTTTAGTCGAAGGAGCACAGCCAAAGTCAGTAGTGGTGTCCCACAAGACACTGTGTTGGGCCCACTTCTTTTCATTATCTATATTAAAGACATTACTGACATCATGAAGCACAGTAACATAAGAAACTTCGCAGATAATTCTAAGCTCCAGACGGTCATCAATGGTGTGGGTGACCGGATATGCCTCCAATCTGATCTACTGGCTGTTATCCAATGGGCGGAAAAGAACAATATGCTGCTGAACGAGGATAAATTGGAGTTAAACTACTTTTGAAAATATGATGCCCTGAAACTCATATACACCTTTTCTCCAGGTGAAATTCTCGTGGCATCCAACAACATCAGAGACTTGGGAGTAATTGTGGACAACAAGATACGCTGGGCCACTCATATAAACAGCAAAGTTGACATGGCCCGAAGAATGTGTTCCTGGTTTCTCAGAACATTCCAGTCGAGAGATATCCACACTATTATTCGTCTCCTCTCCACTTTTTCCCGACCCCACCTTGAATACTGTTGTCCACTGTGGTCTCCCCACACGAAACAACGTATCATGAGAATTGAAGCTCCTCAAAGGTAAATCACGAAAAAGATAGATGGCATGTCAGGCCTTGACTATTGGGGTAGACTAGAAAAACTCAAACTTTATTATCTCCAACGTCGCCGTGAACGCTACATTATCTGCATGACGTGGAAGATATTCCATCATCATTGCCCAAATGATATTGGCATCACCTTTAAACTACACCCAAGGCTTGGGCCCCGTGTTATCCACGCACAACAAAATTCTCACTCGCATCTCATAACAACAATAATATTTCACCTCAATTGGCCTTGCTCTCTTTAACATTACAACAAAACACATTAAAAGAGAAACAGACCCCATAAAGTTCAAGAAGTCTTTGGACAAATTCCTTCAAGAAATCCCGGATAAGCCTCCTACACCCGGATATGTCTCCGTAAATAATAACTCTCTACTTGAGTGGACCATGGTGTCCAAATCCTGATTTGAAAATCTTCACCGGGTGGTGCTGTTAAGTTACACATGGCCTGGACCAATACTCGCCTAAATCTATCAAAGTGATCAAAGTTATATGTATATATATATATATATATATATATATATATATATATATATATATATATATATATATATATATATATATATATAACTTTTATAACTTTGATATATATATATAGTATTAAGGATACTATTTATGGTTATGTATATACTAAAACCTTTTATAGTTATATATATTTTATGCCCTAAATAGTGAAAGACAGTAATTTATTACTACCTTATTACCAGTAAGATAAATAGCTCAATGTAACAACATCAGTTGTTTTACAGAGCAGTTATATAGAGATTGAATGAATCAAAGTTGTTTAAATCATTTATTTGCTTACAATTGTTTCTTCCAAACCGAGGTTTGGAGTCTTCGGAGCAATTATTCAGTGATTTTTAACATACTTGACCTCCTTTTCAACACAAGAGACATATAGAAACATATGTATATATTGACCCACAGTGGATTGACATCCATTATTATAATATAGCATGGTAATTTACATACAAAGATTACAGTCATATTAAAGGACAAAATTAAAGTTAAAATTAAAATTAAAATTGAAATAAAACATTGGCAGTTTACTAAGATAAAGCAAGAAGAAAGTTTGGAGTAGCCAGTGTATGCAACAGTCACACTATAATCTTGTATAAATAGGACACGCGTGTATGCCACACGTGTGACTGTTGCATACACTGGCTACTCCAAACTTACCTCTTGCTTTATCTTAGTAAACTGCCAATGTTTTATTTTAATTTTAATTTTAACTTTAATTTTGTCCTTTAATATGATTGTAATCTTTGTATGTAAATTACCATGCTATATTATTATAATGGATGTCAACCCACTGTGGGTCAATATATACATATGTTTCTATGTCTCTTGTGTTGAAAAGGAGGTCAAGTATGTTAAAAATCACTGAATAATTGCTCCGAAGACCCAAACCTCGGTTTGGAAGAAACAATTGTAAGCAAATAAATGATTTAAACAGAACTTTGATTCATGTAATCTCTCTCTCGATATATTTATAGGAACGAGTAGGACCCCGACGGCTGAGCTGAAGCCGTTTCGTCGGCTAATTCTGGACTAAATGAACATTTTAATCCTGGTATTTGAATACCCGAGCTTCTCAGGGGGTAATTCCATATATGGTAAAAGTGATTGTCACAAGGATTGGTCAAAAGTTTGTTGTTGAGACATAATAATTCTATGATGGCAATTTGTGGAGGGAAGGGGTAGCTGAACCAGCTAGTAGGAGAAAGAGGGAGAGGGGGTGGAGGAGACCCATTCATGCGTTGATAGTGCCGACTACAGCTGGGCATGAGGTCAAAGAAGATACTAGGACGGGGAGGGGGAGGAAGTCGAAACAATAAGTAGAACAATATGAGGTAAATATATAGAAAAATACCGAGAGTGTTAAAAAGTAATTAAATGTAAAAAAAAAGAATAAACAATTTCTGGTTACTACGACCTAAGTCTCTCACTGGTACTGCTAGGCTAAAGAAAGGTATACTAGGTGGGACGGAATTATAATGAGACTCTTTTAAGAGTTATAAGTAATAAACCGATTATATATTACGGTGACGGGTCAACAAGTGAGGGGCAAAAATACTAAAGAAACTACCACGAAATAATAAATAAAGGTTTCTAGCCCAGGCACAAGGCCAGCAACCACCCAGTGCAAAAAAGTAAACTAATACGAAATAATAATTCAGAGTCCCGAAAAAGAATGCTAATACTATCTCTAAGGGTGCCGCCACGATACAAAAGTTCTAGTACAAGCTACATAAGAGCTAGTACGAAGTACATGTAAAATTTGATATGGAAAATTAACTCAGAATGCCCCCCCCCCTACAAAAAAAAATACTGATATACGAGAATAGAGATAGTATTAGTAATCTTTTTCAGGACTCCGAATTATTATTTCGTATTAGTTTACTTTTTTGCACTGGGTGGTTGCTGGCCTTGTGCCTGGGTAGAAACCTTTATTTATTATTTCGTGGTAGTTTCTTTAGTATTTTTGCCCCTCACTTGTTGACCCGTCACCGTAAGATATACTCGGTTTATTACTTATACCTCTTAAAAGAGTCTCATTATAATTCCGTCCCACCTAGTATACCTTTCTTTAGCCTAGCAGTACCAGTGAGAGACTTAGGTCGTAGTAACCAGAAATTGTTTATTCTTTTTTTTTACATTTAATTACTTTTTAACACTTTCGGTATTTTCTATATATTTACCCTATATAGTTCTACTTATTGTTTCGACTTCCTCCCCCTCCCCCGTCCTAGTATCTTCTTTGACCTCATGCCCAGCTGTAGTCGGCACTATCAACGCATGAATGGGTCTCCTCCACCCCCTATCCCTCTTTCTCCTACTAGCTGGTTCAGCTACCCCTTCCCTCCACAAATTGCCATCATAGAATTATTATGTCTCAACAACAAACTTTTGACCAATCATTGTGACAATCACTTTTACCATATATGAATTACCCCTTGAGAAGCTCGGATATTCAAATACCAGGATAAAAATGTTCATTTAGTCCAGAATTAGCCGTCGAAACGGCTTGAGCTCAGCCGTTGGGGTCCTACTCGTTCCTATTACCCACTCTACTACCCTAAGTATTGAGTACTTTGGTGCGTTATGGTCAACCTGGTTCCTTACCACATTTCGTCCGTTATATATATATGTATATATATATCACATAAGAAACGGAGAATCAATGGTCCGACGAATTAAAATTATATATATATATATATATATATGAAAAAATGGGGAGAAGAATGCTGCTGGTTGCACATGGATAACATGTAATAAAATAAGTCCCTCATCAGTGATTTGCCGACGATCATAGATATTTCATTGCATTAAAAATCATATACCTCACGTCGGTGCAATAATAACTAAATTAAGTTATTAGGACAATTAAAACGCGTAAAGCGAGTGAAACAAGATAACAACAAAGAGGATAGCTAACCGTAGAAGGAAGGGAACAAGCAGCTTCATAGTTATTCTGTTAGCATAAGCTAGGTGAATATATGAGCGCTTAGAAAAAAGACCTTTCAGGAGCGAATTCAAATGTGAGAAAGAGAGAAAATGATTTCGTCGCGAACGGGGTGAAGTGAGAAGAGGAGAAACAGTGAGTGAGTGAGTGGAAGTGTGAGGAAGAGTTAACTGACATGACAGAGGGGGCGAAAGAAAGTAGGAGAAACAGAGAGAGCGAGGGAGCAGTAAGAGAGAGAGAGAGAAAAAAACAGAATCGCAGTTTAGGTAAATATATGTGAAAAAATGGGGAGAAGAATACTGCTGGTTGCACATGGATAACATGTAATAAAATAAGTCCCTCATCAGTGATATATATATATATATATTTAAAAGAATAGAGGTATAACAACTCTCGCTTCCACAATACACAACAAACCCACACCACACGATACAACCAACAACGTAGGCCACCTATAACACCACAATCCAACATGACACATAGAAACATACATCCATACTCGCAATACAGGAACACCCCATTCAATCTACAACCTCGAACCCGAACCACATTTTACAACATCAAGGAATATAACAAACACAGGAGATCACTTAACATCAGCAGAGAACCCCTCTACCCCAACCATTTTTTAGACACAGCACACAGATACAGGCAAACAAAATAACACAAGACAGGGAGGAGAAACCGAGAGTAATAACAATTATCAATCTAACTAGTGCAGAACCAACACCCAACCTTATCAACTTACTCTCCAAAGGTCTTAAATTCACACCGACCCCACTACGTCCTAACTACTATGAAATGAAAGAAGACATCACAGACTTCTGTAGAAAGTTATGACTCAGTAAAGAACTATTCGCCCAATACAATGAGGATGAATCATTAGCCAGAAATAGAAGCAATTACACCCCATCAAAAGGTAGAAATAAAATCCTGGACGAATTCTGTGAACACATCACAAACTTCCCTTACCAACACTTGCACGGACAAAAACACAAGCCAAACCTCAACAAGAAAGAATGGAAAGAATTAAATAGATTAAAAACCGACAGAACCATTACAATTAAAGAGGCTGATAAAGGGAGTACAGTAGTCCTAATGGAGACAGAATTCTATATCAACTTAGCGCTCTCCACTTTGGAAAACGAAACATACTACGAAAAGGCTGAACACTACAATCAACAGAAAATTATGAGAAACCTAAAAACTCTGATCAACCAATACAAAGAAGAACTCACTAACAAGGAATTCAGCTTCATCACAGACTTCAGAAGTAAATCCAGCCTTTTCTACGGTATCCCTAAAGTACATAAAAGCGAATTAATAAGTAAGGCATGCAAAGAAGCCACAGACATAGCTATCAATGTCCCCTCACCTAATGATCTCAAATTAAGACCTATAATAGCAGGCCCCGCTTGCGAAACCCACCGCCTTAGCAACTTCATTGATACGCTTCTCAAGCTTTTTGTTCAACACATCAAAAGCTATATAAGGGACGACCTAGATATGCTCAATCACCTCCCTAATATGCCCCTTTCTGAAAAAACCCTACTAGTGACGTTCGATGTAGTCAACTTATACTCCAACATCCCCACAACCTAGGAATAGAAGCTATCCAATTCTGGCTGGATAATTACCACAATGAACTCCCACAACGCATCAAAAAGGAATTCGTGATAGAGGGACTCAAATTTATCTTGGAGAACAATTACTTCGTTTTCAATAACAAACCCTACAGGCAGAAATCTGGGACCGCTATGGGAACGAAAACAGCCCCCACTTATGCCAACCTAGTCATGGGATACCTGGAAATCACCCTCTACACTAAAGTACTAAACACATTTGGAAACACTCTCCACTTACACATAGAAAGGAACTGGAAGCGATATCTAGATGACAGCTTCATCATTTGGCACGAAAACATCGAGAAACTTAAAGAATTTCACACCCTTATAAATGGGCTCAACACGAATATTAACTTCACGATCGAATACAGCCATCAACAACTCCCCTTCCTCGACATCCTCATTAAGATCCATAAAAAAAAAATAGAAACAGACATATACTACAAGCCCACAAACTCCAAGCAATATCTTCCTTTCAACTCTTGCCACCCTAGACACGTTAAAATTAATATTCCCTACAACTTAGCCAAGAGAATCTGTACTATAGTCTCCAATAAAAACACCTGCTACTTACGGCTACAAGAACTAAAGGACACACTCATAGGCAGGGACTACTCTGTATCACTAATTGACAATGGAATCCAACGTGCCCTAAAACTCAGTACCCAGGACCTTAGACACCCTAAAGTAAATCAACCGAAACTAAAAGCTCTTCCATACATCTCCACACACAACCCCCTCAACAATGACGCCTTTGACACCATCCTCCAGAACATCCCTGTGTTGAAATAGGACCATAAAATGAACCAAATCCTACGAACACACGATATCATAAAGAGCAAAAGAAATCTAAGTCAATGAAAAACATCCTAACACATGCCAAAGTACTGCCAACCACAACAACGAAACCCACAGTAAAAAAATGCGATAGACCCAACTGTGGCATATGCATCAACCTAATAGAGGGTTCGGAATTCTATTTCAAAGAAGGACAACGTTTTATAGTAAAACACAATTTCACATGCGCATCAGAAAATCTAATATATGTATTAACTTGCTCAGGTTGTCGAGAACAATACATAGGCCAGACCAAAAACAGCCTACGCCAACGCATGACTGTCTCTAGATCCCAAATTAAAATACGGGAATACAGGAAAATACCACTGAGTGAACACATTGATACCTGTGCCGCCCAAAACCATCCCAACTTCAGAATCTTTCCACTCTACAAATTTAAAGATAATGCCACCCACACCCAGCGCATCAGCAAGGAATCTCACTTTATTAACAAATACGGACCCCGTCTAAACACTTCTCCCTAAGACGAACCCACAACATACACACGTCAACATACATACCTACATCAGCATACATCTCTATCCACATATAAACACAATGACATACGTAAACACACATGTTCTATGGTGCAACACAAATATACACAAATTTGCATACCTTTTGATGTCTATAGATATAAACGTGCCGACACACACACATACATATACGCACACATGCATTGCACACTGATGGGCACATACATATTTGTACACAAGTATTCCAATACAGCAAGGCCTAATGGATTCCCCTTGCAGTACGTACAATCTGGACACTCACACACACCTTGGTATTATGCCAATGCTATATATCATTTCACACCTTTTATTATTAAGGTTTTTGATGTTCTATTGAGAGAATCGTTTTTACTGAAAATATCGAATAATGTACACCATTTTTACCAGTATCACAAAAATACTGGTCCACCAGACACACACACACATTCTCACACACACACACACACATATATACACACACACATATATATACACACACACACATACACACGCGTACATTAACATACAAAGAGACATATACACACACACACACACACTTCTCCGTATAAGACAAGAGCTGAAAAATATCTTTTAACATGTTAAAATATCCCCCACACACGTACACATTCCTACTGACCATCCATCTACAACGAATTACTCTGCTACACACACACACACACACACACACACACACACACACACACACACACACACACACACACACACACACACTTGTCTTAATAGGCATTTGAACTGTCCAGAGGCTGCGGTTCGTACACACATCCCTGTTGACCATTATCACAACAACGAACCTCTTTACTACTACTACTACAGACACACATATATTTGTCTTGAAAGACTTATTTTTCAGTGACTTCTCAATCAGCCGAGACAAACCTACATTTGGCGCAAAATCAATTTTTAACATTCACATGAACTCTACCGACCAATCAAAATTGTTTTGACCACAAGAATTTTTTCATACATCTGGAGCCACTTTTTTTACATAAAACAGGTAGAATTTCCAAAACGAATCAGATTAGAGCAAACATCACGGGCGCTGTATCTCAAAATTATTTTTGAAAAAAATTAGAAATGCGCAGCCGGTAAAACTTAAAACCAAAACTGAATACTAACCAATACTATTACTAATTTTTACTTATTCCTAATTAAACTATTTTTCACTGGGAACAATTTGTCAGCATTTTCTTTTCCTTTTCCCAATATATATATATATATATATATATATATATATATATATATATATATGTTTACACGCACACATATATATATATACTGTGTATATATATATATATATATATATATATATATATATATATATATATACTTGTGTATAATGGTAGCTATGGTGCTTCCATAGGTGGTATACCAAAATTAGCACTCAATATTCATACAGAGCAGAGAATTGTTTCGCCGGCAGGTAGCTCGAGACATGGTCCCTGTATGGATCTGGCTGATTCTACGGCTGCAGGTTCCTTCGGACACGGGCATTTCGTTCGGAGCAAATTTTCTCACTGGGGTGTTATCGTAAAAAAAACACCTTCCAAAGAAAATCTTCCACTCTTGTCATGCCATTGGCTGTTGTTATTCCACGTCATCTTAAGTTCTGGTCACTATTTACTGCTACACGGGTCATCAGCCATTTTCCGGCCGATACATTTCAATGGAGTCATGCTGGGTTCGATATCTCACGCGTCTGTTCACACTCCAGAGTATGTACCCACACATACACACACATATACACACACACGGGCAGGCACAGACACATGCATGCATAGACATATGTACGCATACATGTGTAGACACACATACCCCATGCACATATATATACACACACGCACACACTTTCCCTCTCTTCCACAAACCCAGGCTCACCCACTTCTAGATACTGACCGCCACAAACCTATTAGAGCCTGCCTAAATAGCGCCATACATCCGGTCCCACACGCACGCAAACGTGCACACACGCGCAGACACACACGTCCACGCCTACAAAAGCGCATAACGGCGTTCAGGCACATCAGCACATATATACACAAACACTCTCATACACATACACGCATATCCTTATTGATACGCATCAAGGACAGACACGCTTCCAAAGACATAAGCACACATACACACATATACACACACCTGTACATATATCTACACACAAGTACATATACCCGTATATAAACCCATAGACAAACCCTGTCCTATGTGTGTGTACGTACGCGCCCACAGACACACAGACACATATGCACACGCATGCAGACGCAACCGTATACATATATACATATATGTATACGCACACATACATACACATACACATGTATACACGCACATACACATACATACTTATACGCACATATGTCCATATGTGTACGCACACCCACGCAAACATACACATATACACACACATACGCGCGCACACATACCTACGCACAACCTGAAATATATATATATATATAAATATATATATATATATATATATATAGTGGTGCAACACTGGAAGGTAATATCCGTAGTGGTAGAGCACTCAGTCCAGGGGACGAGTTATGTAGAAGTGGTTACACAACAGTTAGTTCACCATACCCAGAAAAATTGTTTCACCTTAGCGGATCTTCAGTTCGGGATGGGCATGGTTATAGGAACAGGAAGGACAACCGTACGAACAAGCCGTAAGCCTGAAGCTTGCCCCCTTAAACAGCAATGCAATACACCAGCTGTAATCTATGAAGCTGGGGTCACTTCCAACCGACCAAACGAAGCACAGGTGGTCAAATCCTATGTGGGCATGGCGGGGGCCGATTCAAGGAACGTTTCCTGAACCACCAGTCTACCTTCAGATACTCGGATAGACGTTCCTCCACGAAACTCGCGAGCCACGTATGGTCTCTCAAGGACTCAAGTACAGACTATGGAAAGCCATCAATAAGTCCAAACCATACGCAAGGGGAAATCCGACGTGTGGATTATGTATTGACGAACGAATAACTATTCTAAAGAGATTACGCAATAGTGATTGCCTACACACGAGGGTTGAACTTTTCACACGTTGTCCACACGTCGCCAAACACCTATTACATAACTACAAGGCTCCGGACTGAATCTTTGTAATTTTATTTTATTTTCAACCTGAACACTTTTCGGACTTTCGCAGTTATCTCCCTTACACCTCCCGCACGCAGTCTAGTATTGCCTGTGTGAAGTGACCGGGTTTCTGCGCATGCGCGTTCGTGCATGATGAATATAAGTCGCAGAAGTCGTAGACTAAAATTCTAACTAGGAGACCGAATGAATCTCCAATTATTTATTTATTTGTATACACGCACACACACACACACACACACACACATATTTATATGTGCGTGGTTTTGTATACCTATGGTAAGTGTTTTCGCGTATGCTTGTGTATGTACGTATTTGTATGCGTGTATGTATTTATTTAATTTCTATTACCTCTGTATTGTATTTATTTACTTTATTCTTAACTGTGAAGTGGAGATTCATTCGGTCTCCTAGTTAGAATTTTAGTCTACGACTTCTGCTATACCATTTACGCGGTTTTGTCTTTGCGTGCAATTGTTCTCCACGCTCCACATATGACGTATTATCTTCGTTTTTTCCGTTCATTGCCAGAGAACGTCTCTATGAAACACCTAAGAGAACATTAGTCTACGACCTCTTTTATACCATAAACGTGGTTCTGTCTTCGCGCGTAATTGTTTTTCATCGCTCCTATTAATGACGTATTATATTCGTTATTTCCCTATCTTTGCCAGGGAACGTTTCCACGAACCAAAGTATCGTCTTCCTGTCTTCCTCCGGTTGCAACGTTTTTTGAAATATCCACTTCTGCGTTTACAGATTGACTTTGTTAGTTTCAGATGATCCCGTTAAGGGTGAAAGCAGCGATTCTTTGCTTAAACTTTAATGTGTTATTTTAATAAATATTTGCTCTACGGTTCTTATATATTTGATATATATTTATCCTTATCGAGCCCTCTTTGGATTTTAGTCTTCAAATTTATTATTATTACTATTTGGCTCCCTCGGTTGAGCACTCTATTGACTTATATTCATCATGCAGAAACAACATCTGATTATTTCTACAAAGAATATACCCGTACCAAGCAGGAAAACACACCTAAAACTCCTGATACATAAAACAGACGCGTTCATTAAAAGGTTGCGTTGGCGTGCCTTTTATTTCGATAATCCGCGAAAAGCAGACAACAAACAGGATAAATTTGGGTTTAAAACCTATAATAACCCCCCGTGTAACCTAGCATTGCTACCCTTCGAAAATGATGTCTTGGAACTCATACGGAGTATCAAATTTCGGAATAGGAGCAATTCGTTCCAGCAGGACCTGAAGAATAGAATTCGTTCTATTAAGGATTCTAATGCCGTGCGCGTCCATTCCGACAAAACTGCAACATATATCAAGTGGAGCGCAGTACTTACCATCAACTACTACATAATGCTGTAACTAAGGATTACCGTAAAACTAATCGGTGCGTCATCAATGAAATCAACGATGCTGGGTTTAAAATCACATCTGATCTCAACATCCTGGACCGGACCGAACCTCTGGACCCTATTTCTCCCCACTTTACCCTGAAGGATCACAAATCCAATTTTCCGAACAACCCATCTATTCGGCTTATTAACCCTACGAAGTCCGATTTAGATAGACTTAGTAAAACGATTCTTGATAGAATTATACCTGAAATTAGAAGTTTGGCCCCTCTTGCACTGTGGAACAATTCTTTCGTGGTGATTGATTGGTTCAACGGCATATGTAACAAGGAACATTGCCGTTTTATCCAATTCGACATCAACAATTACTACTCCTCCATCACTTTACCACTTCTCCTTAGAGCTATCAATTTCGCTAAAACATTCACAGTGGTTAAGGATTTCGAAGTTGATGTCATCCTCAATGCCCGTAAGTCGGTGATTAATTTCGACGACTCTATTTGGATAAAAAAATCCAATAGTACCCCATTCGACGTGAGTATGGGCGCCAGCGATTCTGCGGAGGTTACTGATCTTATCGGCCTTTTCCTTCTTTTCTCTATCAAGGACGAATTCCCCAACGCGGGCGGTGGTTTGTACCGTGATGATGGTCTTTTGACCATGACTAAGTGCGGACCTCGTGCTTGCGACAGGTTCAGAAAAGAACTTACAGCCTTCTTTAAAGGCTTCAACCTCTCTATACAGGTTGAGGCCAATCTCTCGGTCGTTAATTACCTCGACGTTACCCTCAATTTATCGAATGGGTTGTATTACCCGTATAGAAAGCCGAATGACACGCTTAATTACATAAGTAAGCATTCCAACCATCCTGTCAGCATAACCAAGAACCTGGTAAGAAACGTTTCGTTGAGGCTTTCCCGTTTATCTACTAACGAGCATATTTTCAACGACCATTCCACTTATTACAATGAAACTCTTGCTCGGAGTGGATTTGTCGATAAGGTAGCATATACAGAGTACGAAAATAGATCTAGAAGAAATAGATCCCGTCGCATTTGTTGGTATAACTCACCATATAATATGGAGGTGGCCACACCATTAGCTAAGATCTTTCATTCCCTTATTACGAAGCATTTTCCCCCTACACATAAAATAGAACATTTTTAATAGAAATACTATTAAAATTTCTTACTCTACGACTCCTAACCTTGCACATAACATCACAGCTTCAAATTTATCTAAACTACCTAGCCGTAGGAACACGTGCAACCCTGTAGTTAGTACTAACTGTAATTGTAGGAATCGGGTTGATTGCCCCCTATCCAGGAAATGCCTCTCTAGTAACATTGTCTACAAATGTAAGGTTTAAACACCCACGTCCCGTAGGGCCTATATAGGGTTAATCGCCAATAGATTAAAGCAGCGTCTTTACATGCATACCCATTCTTTTCGTTACCCTCTAAGAAGGAATATGACGTCACTTTCAGCTTATATCTGGAGTCTAAAAGACAACCACACCCAATATAAGTTACACTGGGAGATCCTAGCTAGGGCTAGATCGTATAACGGAAATAAAAGACCATGTGACCTCTGCGCCGCTGATGCCTTATGCTATTATCTTATAGTAGTGACAGTCTCACTTACTTTAATTTTCAGCAAACACGGGAGATAAAGCTGACAGGGCCCTGTTTCGCATTTTTTGATGCTTATCAAAGCCAACTACTCCTCCTGTTTGCTGAAAATCAGGACTATAAAATAATCACTACTATAAAACAATAGCATAAGGTCTTCGAAATGCTTTTAATTAAGCATACAGTGTATTGCAAAATACACTATATATACATTCATATATATATAGCTATTTCAGAGCACCAATTCTAATTTTCAATTTCTGCTTGACCGGCAACCGCTCTGTATAATCAGTCCCTGATTATTTACTAGAATTCTATAAGAATCAAACATCCATGATTTCAGCAAACAGGAGGAGTAGTTGGCTTTGATAAGCATAAAAAAATGCGAAACAGAGCCCTGTCAGCTTTATCTCCCCTGTTTGCTGAACATTAAAGTAAGTGAGACTGTCACTACTATAAAATAATAGCATAAGGTCTTCGAAATGCTTTTAATTAAGCATACAGTGTATTGCAAAATACACTATATATACATTCATATATATATAGCTATTTCAGAGCGCCAATTCTAATTTTCAATATAGTATACAATATAATATACATATATATATATACATGCATACATATTCATACATACATATACACATATATACAATGGATATATGATAAAATAATAATAAAATGAATATATAATACATCCGTACACATTCCTGTGGGATGTTCACACATATATATATACACATAAATACACATACATATAGAGTCCCACATATACATACATACGCACACACACATATATATACACATACGCACCCACATACACACACATACTCATACGCAGCTATACGTCCATATATGAACATATATATATATATAGACTCAGCCACATATGTGCATACATGTACATGCATGCACACACACACGTATAAGCTCATGCATATACGTACACATGCACACATACACATCCCCATACACACCCACGTGTATATATATATATATATATATCTACACACACATACATATCCCTACGCACAGGTCTATACATACAAACACACATAAACACAATAGGATAATAAAATAAAATAAATAAATTTACAATATGTTAAAATACATTAAAATCTGTATGTAACTTCACAAAGAGATAAATAAAAAAGGGGTAAATTAAAAAGGGAGAGGTACATGAGAAGGTGCGTGTATCCATGTGATATATTACACACAGGTAGTATGAGGTGCAAACTTAGGTCCGTATATGGAACAAGTAAAAATAACAAAATAATAATAACAGTAATAATAATTGTTCCAAGGTGGAACATGTGGAGAGTATATATTCACGATTGACGGTGTACACATTCAAGGGGACGCTTGGCCCGGTCACCATGGGATATGCCACCGTGGCTGGGGTGTGCTGTTCTATATGTTGGGGTATTTGACTGGACGACCGTGGACCTCGTGTTAGCCAGTCCCGGCATAGGCGATGTACCTGCCCAATGTTGCGTGCTCGGTCAGGTGCGCACCCTGGTTTACTTATGTTTGCCACACGGGTCGTACAATGTCATCAAGGCATGGTGTCAGGTCCCTTAATCCTGTTGGGCCGTTCGGGTCCGTGCGTACCCGGTCCCATGCCCCTGGCCTGTGCCACCCGGAGGATTCCATGCTGCAAAAGTGCATCTTCTCTGGTGTCTGCAGGTCATGATAATTTCAGACTTCAGGTTGACCGCATCATCTTTCAGTTTGACTATCTCCATGACCTCGTGTAGGCATGATCGGCACTTTCTACTTCCAGCAGAATATGCCCTCGCATGGCGAACGATACTCCATTCCAGAGCGTACGGAGTGCCTTGGTCTTTCAGGTCCCACACCAGGTCCGCTAACCTAGTGGAGTGCCTTTTGCTACGGTCCCTGAAGGAATTCGTGTGATTATACATCCGCAATTTAAAGGTCGTGGATGTTGCGCCGATGTAGGTGCGATGCGCATTTTGGGTTTTAACCACACACCTGTATATCAGGTCCTTCGTCAGGCATTTTCCCTGCAGGGGGCACTGGGTGCCCGCTCTGCAATTACAAGTTCTGTTGTCAGTTCTTACGCATCTGATGTCTGGGCATTGATCTGTTATGGCCCTCTCAGGGTTCCCAGAGTGTTGTTCCGCCGATTCTGTGGTCTCCCCTATATATATATATATATATATATATATATATATATATATATATATATACAATGATATTAAATAAATGGAAACTATATATATATATATATATATACATATGTATATATATACGTGTGTGAGTGTGTT
>OZ024742.1:16235107-16245107 GCA_964016885.1 Eledone cirrhosa
CATGTACTATATACACCATGTACAATATATACCATGTACTATATACACCATGTACTATATATACCATGTACTATATACACCATGTACTATACACCATGTACTATATACAATGTACTATATACACCATGTACTATATACCATGTACTATATACACCATGTACTATATACACCATGTACTATATACCATGTACTATATACACCATGTACTATATCCTATGTACTATATACCATGTACTATATACCATGTACTATACACCATGCATTATATACACCATGTACTATATACACCATGTACTATATACCATGTACTATATACCATGCACTATACACCATGTACTGTACACCATGTACTATATACCATGTACCATATACCATGTACTATACACCATGTACTACAAACCATGTACTTTACACACCATGTACTCTACACACCATGTACTATATACACCATAAACTATATATACCATGTACTATATACCATGTACTATATAGCATGTACTATATACCATGTACTATACACAATATACTATACACCATGTACTATACACCATGTACTATAAACCATGTACTCTACACACCATGTACTATATACCATGTACTATATACACCATGTACTATATACCATGTACTATACACGACGTACTATACACCATGTACTATATATACCATGTACTATACACCATGTACTCTAAACACCATGTACTATATACCATGTACTATATACCATGTACTATACACCATTTACTGTACACCATGTACTATATACCATGTACCATGTACTATACACCATGTACTACACACCATGTACTTTACACACCATTTACTCTACACACCATGCACTATATACACCATATACTATATATACCATGTACTATATACCATGTACTATATACCATGTACTATACACTATGTACTATAAAACATGTACTATACACCATGTACTATAAACCATGTACTCTACACACCATGTACTATATACCATGTACTATATACACCATGTACTATATACCATGTACTATACACCACGTACTATACACCATGTACTATATATACCATGTACTATACACCATGTACTATATACACCATGTACTATATACCATGTACTATATACACCATGTACTATATATACCATGTACTATATATACAATGTACTATATACACCATGTACTATACACCATGTACTATATTCCATGTACTATATACCATTAACTATATGCACCATGTACTATATACCATGTACTATATATATACCATGTACTATATATACCATGTAATATATACCATTAACTATATACACCATGCACTATATATACCATGTACTCTATACACCATGTACTATATACACCATGTACTATATACCATGTACTATATACACCATGTACTATATATACCATGTACTATATATACAATGTACTATATACACCATGTACTATACACCATGTACTATATTCTATGTACCATATACCATTAACTATATACACCATGCACTATATATATACCATGTACTCTATACACCATGTACTAAATACACCATGTACTATATACACCATGTACTCTACACACCATGTACTATATACACCACGTACTATATATACCATGTACCATATACACCATGTACTATATATACCATGTACTATATACACTGTGTACTATATATACCATGTACTATATACACCATGTACTATATACACCATGTACTATATACACCATGTACTATATACCATGTACTATATACAACATGTACTATATACCATGTACTCTATACACCATGTACTATATACATCATGTACTATACACACCATGTACTATATATACCATGTACTTTATACACCGTGTACTATATACACGATGTACTATATAACATGTACTATATACACCATGTACTCTACACACCATGTACTATATACACCATGTACTCTACACACCATGTACTATATATACTTTGTGCTATATACACCATGTACTATATACACCATGTACTATACACCATGTACTATATACACCATGTAATCTACACACCATGTACTATATACACCATGTACTATATACACCATGTACTATATACCATGTACTATATACACCATGTACTATATACACCATATACTATATGCACCATGTACTCTACACACCATGTACTATATACACCATGTACTCTACACACCATGTACTCTACGCACCATGTACTATAAACAATACTTCAATCAAACTACAACGTGTGTGTCCTTACTCTCCTCGATCTTGCTATTTCTTCTTTAATTTCTCCTTCTTTCTTCTGATGAAGGACTAGCGTCCGAAAATTCAGGAGTCTTCCTACTACATTAAGATAAAACTAATATTGAACATCAGCGTCTGTTGAGTTTTATGTATATATATAAATATATACATATATGTATATATATATATGAATATATATATGTATATATATGAATATACATATATATATGTGTATATATATATATATATATATATATATATATAATTACATATATATCTATATGGATATATATATATATATATATATATAACGGAGGAAATGTGGTAAGGAACCAGGTGGACCATAACGCACTAAAGTACTCAATACTTAGGGTAGTAGAGTGGGTAATAGAAACGAGTAGGACCCCGACGGCTGAGCTCAAGCCGTTTCGACGGGTAATTCTGGACTTTTAGTCCAGAATTAGCCGTCGCAACTGTAGAGTGATTCTTATCCGATATCTGCATTGCTTTATTGTACTACAATAAAACTCACCTCCTACATATATATATATATATATATATATATATATATATATATATATATATATATATAGAGAGAGAGAGAGAGAGAGAGAGAGAGAGAGAGAGCGAGAGAGAGAGAGGAACGAGTAGGACCATATATAGGAACGAGTAGGACTATATATATATATATATATGTAGGAGGTGAGTTTTATTGTAGTACAATAAAGCAATGCAGATATCGGATAAGAATCACTCTACAGTTTGTAGGACTGGAGTATACATAATATATAAGATCAAAAGATGGTTAAAAGAGTTCCATTACAATATATTCTTACCTTATATCATCTTGAAAAAATCCTTCGTAAACATAAACACATTTTTTTGACGTTAGATTATTCATCCTCAATTCATTATTTTTTTCTCCCTTCCATCTAACTTATTCATGCTCATCTCACAATATATCCTTACTTACATTACTTTTGTTTTTTTTAATAATACATATCAACATTTTCTTTCCATCGCACATATTATTAAACCCTTAAATATTATTCTTAATACATATTAACATTTTCTTTTCATCGCACATATTATTAAACCCTTCAATATACAAACCTTAACTTTACATTATTTTTTTCTTCGTTAATTTTCAAATTATTTTAATTTATACATTATCTTCTTCCAACGGTTTCTCAACCTCTCTATGTAAAACAATATATTTTTCTCAGTTATAAAAGCTATCTCTCTCTCTCTCTATCGCCCATCTCTCCTCCTATCTCATCCTTCCCATTATACTCCTCCCACTCCACTTTTTACTCTCATCTCCTCCTCTTTTTCATCCCCCCCCCCTCGAAATTTTTTTTTCGCAATATCACACATCAATCTAAAACTACTTTTCATATGTTGATTCAAAACTGCACTATTCACAAGTGTTTTTTAACTTTCATATCATGTCTTCCTATTTTATCTGATGAAAACACAAATATTATTGCATGATGATATTTGTTTTTGAAATGCGCATAATAAAATACATGGAACTCTTTTAACCATCTTTTGATCTTATTTATTATATATATATATATATATATATATATATATATATATATTATTAGAAAGTGAGGTTTTTTTTTTTTTTTTTTTTTTTACAAAATGAAAAATAACCGAGGTGTCCTACACGAGTGGAAGTATAAAGAAAAAGGGATGAAATCGAAAATGCAACTGAAGTCTTATTTTTTTAAAAAATATATATATTTATTTGGTTCCTTTACCGGTTTCGCAGTTCTTCTGCTTTTCAAAAGGTGAGTTGAGATGGAATAAATACATAATCGGAGAAAGCTAATAGTTATACTCCGGCCAAATCCCAACTCACTCAACAAACATTAGTAAATGCCTGAGTATATTCCTAATTAAACATTCGGGGTGCTAACTAATTGTATTGTGTGGAAAATTGGTTGTATCATTTCATGTGAGATATATCAAATATATCCCTTTCCAGACGGACGTCTCGTTTCATTATAAGATTTCTACAAGTTGGGTGAAATTATACCAATTTATGTAGAAGCTTGTATAAGATCAACAGATACTTATTCAGTGGGCTCTTATAATTCTTAAGTGGGTGTCCAATAATATTAATATTGATAACGAAATCAACATCAGTATTTAGCGATAATCACCATCAGTGCTTGAGGTAGCTGCTAGGTTGTTAGCCCAGCAGTTATAAAGAAAATCTCATACTGTCTCAATAAAGGAGGAAGGGGATTACCGCCAAAAAACAATACATGCGCAGGTCAATGAATTCTGAAAAGAATTCAAGCCACGTGCCAGAACTCAATTGGATTTGCAAAAATTATATATATTTATAAAAGAAACATTTCGCTCTACATGACTGAATACAATAAATGTAATCTGAGTTTTTTGAATACTAATAATAACATTCGATTCGTTTGCAAGTTTGCAAACAAGCCTCAATTTTATAGCCATGACAGTAGAATAAACACTTGATCAGCCAGTCTGCTAATATGCTAATCAGGCCAATCAGTCATTGTGTATTTTTGAAAATAGCATATATTTTCACTAGCTCTGACAGTTTGGCAGGGGAACAGTGAACTGTATTGACAAAGGATGATACCCAGAAACATTAGTGTCTGCAGTTCTTTTCGCATCCCAACACAAGAGCAAGAATGAAGTGTTCATTCTACTGAGATGGCTATAAAATTGAAGCTTGTTTGCAAAATTGCAAACGAATCGAATGTTATTATTAATATTCGAAAAACTCAGATTACATTTATTATATATATATATATATATATATATATATATAATAAATGTAATGTGAGTTTTTCGAATATTAATAATAACATTTTCACTGAAAAGTTTCGTGAAATAGTCTTTTTAAGACTATATAGAACATTTGTAGTTTTTCCAAATTGAAGGATGAGTATTTAAACTTTATTTTATTCTGAGTTAAGACTCTATTGGGTTTTTCCCTGGATTTCACAAAATCTGTGGATAAAATCTCTGTCTTGATTTTTTTAAAATTGAGTTTGAATTATTTTCCCATATCTTACGTTAAATATTTTCCATTTTGACGTTATAGTCAATTATATTACGAAATACTGTTGGCTTCTTTCTCACATTAATTTCTCTATTTTCATTTATATATATATATATATATATATATATATATATATATAATATAAGATCAAAAGATGGTTAAAGGAGTTCCATGTATTTTATTATGCGCATTTCAAAAACAAACATCATCATGCAATAATATTTGTGTTTTCATCAGATAAAACAGGAGAACATGATATGAAGGCTAAAAAACACTTGTGGATAGTGCAGTTTTAAATCAACATATGTTGATTTAAAACTGCACTATCCACAAGTGTTTTTTAGCCTTCATATCATGTTCTCCTGTTTTATCTGATGAAAACACAAATATTATTGCATGATGATGTTTGTTTTTGAAATGCGCATAATAAAATACATGGAACTCCTTTAACCATCTTTTGATCTTATATTATGTATACTCCAGTCCTACAAACTGTAGAGTGCTTCTTATCCGATATCTGCATTGCTTTATTGTACTACAATAAAACTCACCTCCTACATTATATATATATATATATATATATATATAAACGGAAAAAATGAAACGATATTTCATTTCTCACTCTTAGTACGGCTGTTACTTAAATATAAGTATGTACACGTGCATACATATATGTATACAGACGTACAGTAGTATGTATATATATATACATACATGCACACATATATATATGCACGTATGGATTCACCGAACATTTATTATAATGCTCGGTGTGTTTGTAAACAAACATCCCGTATTAAGCCGTAGTGTCTAGCAACCATCGTTGCTCGTTTGTTCAACACTGACAAAGGAACGCTGTACTAGTTTCAAGCTTGTTAGCTATCGTCAGCAACGTATACCTTCCTGCCAGATTGTTGAACGTATATACTTACCTTATGCATATTAACGGCTGAGTAGCCCAATTTGCATATTGAGTGGGTTAATCGGCCGGGTGCACCGAAAACGATAAACGGAAAAAATGAAACGATATTTCATTTCCCACTCTTAGTACGGCTGTTACTTAAATATAAGTATGTACACGTGCATACATATATGTATACAGACGTACAGTAGTATGTATATATATATACATACATGCACACATATATATATGCACGTATGGATTCACCGAACATTTATTATAATGCTCGGTGTGTTTGTAAACAAACATCCCGTATTAAGCCGTAGTGTCTAGCAACCACCGTTGCTCGTTTGTTCAATGTATATAAATGAAAGGTATAGAAAACATTGTAGTGAAAAGCCAACAGTATTCCATAATATATAAGTGACTATAGCATCAAAATGGGAAAAATAGTTAATGTAAGATGTGGGAAAAATAATTCAAACTCATCTCAAAGAGAATCAGGATATAGATTCATCCACAGAATTTAGTGAAATCCAGGGAAAAATCAATAGAGCCTTAACTCATGATAAAATAACGTTTAAAATACTCATCCTTCAATTTGGAAAAACTTCAAATGCTCTGTATAGTCTTAAATACTATTTCACGAAAACTTTCAGTGGAGATGGTCACGGTTGGAATTCGATCCTCAGCAGAGCTCAACTCGTTAACCAGGATTCTCACAGATTAATATGCCAAAAAGGGAATTGTAAAACAGGCTAGTTCACCATGATGCGTGATTATGAAAAATAAAACGCACATGAGGAAAGACAGGGCTGGTGACGTCAGAATGAGACGAATGTTTGTTTACAAGAAACAACAATCAAAAAACATTCCGAAAAAACTCTACAATAAGGAGTTCAGCAAAAAGCAATATTATCGCGGTTTTTTATAAAAAAATACCGGGATTAGTCACAAATAATTTAAGCACTCTAGGAAAGAAATCCGAGAATAAATATATAAATGAAAGGTATAGAAAACATTGTAGTGAAAAGCCAACAGTATTCCATAATATATAAGTGACTATAGCGTCAAAATGGGAAAAATAGTTAACGTAAGATGTGGGAAAAATAATTCAAACTCATCTCAAAGAGAATCAGGATATAGATTCATCCACAGAATTTAGTGAAATCCAGGGAAAGATGAATAGAGCCTTAACTCATGATAAAATAACGTTTAAAATACTCATCCTTCAATTTGGAAAAACTTCAAATGCTCTGTATAGTCTCAAAGACTATTTCACGAAAACTTTCAGTGGAGATGGTCACGGTTGGAATTCGATCCTCAGCAGAGCTCAACTCGTTAACTAGGATTCTTACAGATTAATATGCCAAAAATATATATTATTCAGAATATTAATAAAGGAAGACATTCACATAATCAAAATATACGTTTTATTATATATATTTCGAAGGTACTGTGCTGTTTTTTCAGTACGTCCTCGTCAGATAAAATATCTGAATGATGTATGACATACCTCAACGGTCTTGATAGTTCAAATCCAGTATTGGCAGTAATTCCAGTACTGGCAATACTGAACCATCAAGACTGTTGAGGTATGTCATACATCAATTCATGTATTTTATCTGGCGAGGACGTACGGAAAAAACAGCACAGTACCTTCGAAATATATATAATAAAACATATATTTTGATTATGTGAATGTCTTCATTTATTAATATTCTGAATAATATTAATAACTCCAGAAAACTTCCTTGTAGAGTGCTTTTAATCTATTGTAAAACTATATTAATTGAGTAATCAATGAACCATATTAATCTTTGTTATATATATATATAATGAGTGTGTGCATATATATATATATACAACAATTGAGCCGTCTGTATATAATATATATATATATATAATATATATAATATGTAGATAAATCTACCAAGAGTTTACGGTAGTGTCCAATCCGTATGAAGAACTCAATGTAATCCGGATATCATGGAAAGAAGAGATGCATTCAAAAATCACTTTCGGTGAAAGATAAACGGAATACAGAGTCAAGATAAAGTATTAAGAAAATAATGAATAAAACAATGAAACAGTTCCTTATATTAAACAAAAAAAGTTCATTATTTAACGATCGTTTCTAGGACATATATGTGTTAGAATTGGCATGCATATTCAACAGATCTATGTACAAAATTATACAAAATTATACAAACTATCAAATCTAATATACATACCAACACATACATATGCCGTCTTCAGAAATAATGAAATATATTTATTGATAATAACAACAATTCAAAATTACAGGTCTGTTTGGGAACAGAGTTCAAATTGACCAATGAAATACACAAAAATATATCAAGAAAATACAGTTAAGTGTGTGTATATATGTAAGTAACTTCGTTCACGGATATGTATAAAAATATATGTTCACATGCATACGCATGTCGAAAAAATGTATGTAAATACAAAAATTCAGGGCTAATGTAACTTAACTTTGGATGACATTAATATTATTACACATGCTAGACTAACACTTATTGAATTTCAGAATGAATACTGGACCAGAAACACATATAGTAATCTATTTGATATTACTATGGGTTCAAGCGATTCTGCCCAAATTACTGATCTTGTGGGCCTCTTTCTTCTTTTCAACATAAATGCTTCCTTTCCCCACCTTAAAGGTGGTTTATATCGTGATGACTGTCTTCTTCTTTCCAACAACCTTAACCTCTCAGAAATAGTAAAAAACAAAAAGCTTATTAGAACTTTCCTTAAAGACTATTATAGTCTTCATATTACTTTTGAAAACACAAGTAAAGTAGTTAATTTCCTAGATATAACCTTAGACTTAGCTACGAGTATCTACCAACCTTACCATAAACCCAACCAAAACTTACACTACATACACTCACAATCTAATCACCCTAAATCTATCCTTAAAAACCTTGCATATAATATATCACTTAGAATTTCTAACCTTTCGTCTAACCAAGATGTATTTGATAAAAATGCGACCTTCTATAACGAAGCTCTAGATAGAAGTGGCCACAAAAATAGATTAGAATATATACCTTCTACTAAATATACTATAAACATACAACCTAATATTACCAACAAACACCAAATGAAAAGTACACACCTAAATGCCACCCACACTATACCCCAAAATACCAACAACTCCTCTAATATAAAGTATAGTAACTCTCAAAAAACTACTCATCATACAACTCTAATAAATGTTAATAATAAAACTCTTAATAAACAAGATAAAACACCTAAATCAATAAATCTAACTAAAAATGTGCGTGGTGAGGTCATTAACATTAATCCTCCTAGTAAACATCACGATACAACCTATAAAAATAATAAACAACATAGAAACCGTAATAGACGAGTTACTTGGTATAATGCTCCATTTAATTTACAAATTAAGGATAATATTGGTAAAAAAATTTTTTATATCCTAGAGAAAAACTTCCCGCCAAACCACAAATACCATCAAATCTTAAATAGGTCAATAGTTAAATTCTCATACTCAACAACCAAAAACATAAAACAAAATATAAGTGCCTATAATGCATATAAATGTAAAAATACCATAAGTATACCACCAATACATCAAACTAACCATAATATCTCCTCAAATACAGAATTAACGAAACAAAGCAAACTGCCCATTAAAAGGAAATTGTCTTGTTAACAACATAGTTTATAAATGTAAAGTTAAAACTAAAGATTCTATTTGCTCATATATAGGAGCTACTTCTAACAATTTTAAGGTAAGGTTTAATACCCACAAACATAGTTTTAAAAATGCCGCACTGGCT
>OZ024742.1:16250107-16260107 GCA_964016885.1 Eledone cirrhosa
GTGTGTGTATGTGCATGTATGTGTGTGCATGTGTGTGCATGTGTATGTATGTGCATGCATGTGTGTGTGCATGTGTATGCATGTGTGCGCATGCGTCTGCATGTGTGTCTATGTGTGTGTATGTGTGTGTATGTGCGTGTATGTGTGTGCATGTGTGTGCATGTGTGAGCATGTATGTGCATGTGTCTGCATGTGTCTTCACGTGTGTGAATGTGTGTGAATGTGTATGTATGTGCATGCATGTGTGTGCATGTGTGTGCGTGCGTGTGGATGTGTGTGGATGTATGTGCATGTGTCTTTATGTGTGTCTATGTGTGTGTATGTGTCTGCATGTGTGTGAATGTGTGTGTATGTATGTGTATGTGTGTGTATGTGTGTGCATGTGTGTGTATGTGTCTGAATGTGTGTGCATGTGTGTGTATGTGTGTGTATCTGTGTGCATGTGCATGTATACGTGTGCATGTGTGTGGATATGTGTGGATGTGGATGCATGTGCCTGTATGTGTGTCTATGTGTGTATGTGCATGCATGTGTCTGCATGTACGTGCATGTGTGTGCATGTATGTGCATGTGAGTGTAACCACTAAACAGAACTATTCAGTGCTGCCAGATTCTAAAATGTCGCCCCGTATGATTGTCGTGTGCGTTCAGTACTAACTTTACTGATTACTAGTTCATTTATAGAATATGTCCAGAACAGTCTTTAACTTCGAGAAGAAATATCTATTAGTGTTCATATAAGATTACAGAAGTTATGTGTCTCATGTGGCTTCAGCTGTCATTAGAATACAATCAATTGATATTTATATCAATATATTCGAAATCGCCTGCAAATTTATTGCAAATCATATAAGTGAAACTGTTTTTAATGTAATGACTTTCCATCTGTTAAAGCTGAGATCTCTTCGTTTATCTGACAAATGTCTGGTACTGTTGGCTTGATGGTCATATTGATTCTGTTGTCCATGATGATGCCTGAATACGCAAGGGATACGCACACACACACACACACACACACACACACACACACACACACACACACACACACACACACACACACACACACACACATACACACACACACACACACACACACATAAATATATATGTGTGTGTATGTGTGTGTATGTATGTATGTATATATATATGTGTGTATTTATGTGTATATATATATATATATATATATATATATATATATATATATAGAAGTGGTTAAACAACAGTTAGTTCACCATACCGAGAACAATTGTTTCACCCTAGCGGATCCTCAGCTCGTAATGGACATGGTTATATGGAAGAGGAGGGACAACCGTACGAACGCGCATGCGCAGAAACGATCACATCATACAGGCAATACTAAATTGCGTGCGAGAGGTGTAAGGGAGATAACTGCGAAAGTCCATACGTATTGTCTCTCAAGGACTCAAGTATAGACAACTCCATTCAATGGAAAGCCATCACTAAATCCAAGCCATATGCAAGGGGCAATCCGTCGTCTGGACTATGTATTGATGAACGAATAAATATTCTAAAGAGATTACGCAATAGTGATTGCCTAAACACGAGAAATGAATTCTTCACACTTTAGGCGGGGTGGTCAGACATCCCGTCTAACTGGATATACTGGCACATGGTCAAACAAGGAAGAAGGAACATACCTCAATATTATGTTATAAACATTTTTAATTAGAGCAATTAAAGAATATATTCAAATACATCAATGCTCCTAGGTTGGGATATTTTTCAATCGTCATATACTGCCGCGACCGCATGGTGTGATGTCGCCTTTTGGTCACTGCGTGGAAACACGTCTATTCCCTCCGAGGTATCCTCGTCAGAACTAAGGGCAGTTAATCAACTGCCTTCACAGTCGACGCTAGATGGCGTGATCTTCTACAACACGTTGTCCGCACTTCTGGAAACACCACTTACATAACTACAAAGCTCCGGATTGAATTACAACAACATCCTAATTTTCTTATCAACTAGAAACTTTTCGGACTTTCGAAGTTATCTCCCCTACACCTCTCGCACGCAATTTAGTATTGCCTGTATGAAGTGATCGTTTCTGCGCATACGCGTTCGTACGGTTGTCCTTCCTGTTCCGTATAACCATGTCCATTACGAACTGCGGATCCGCTAAGGTGAAACAATTGTTCTCAGTATGGTGAACTAACTGTTGTGTAACTACTTCTACCTAACTCGTCCCATGGACTGTGTGCTCTACCACTACGGATATTACCTTCCAGTGTTCTACCACTATATATATATAGTAATGGTTGCATTCTTTAAGGGTATGTCAATATTTATTTATAAAACTGGTCTATATTATATTTAATCTGATGAAAGCACACCATAATTTAATTTGGTGTCCTTGAAATATGTATAATGAAATAAATATGGTTTTATAAATATAGTTTCAAATTTGTTAATATCGTATTTTTACTCCAATTATTTGTTGAGTGCTTTATATCAGTTATAAAAATATTTGCTTGTTGTATCCAAACAATTTAAATAGAACTTCTACATATATATATATATATATATATATATATATAAATGAAAGTATATGCGTTATGGTCCATCTGGTTCCTTACCATAATTCCTTTGTTATATATATATATATATATATCATAAATCGTGTCTATAGAATCAATCAGATATTAAAATATATACTATTTCTTTTTCTAATCAGCAAAATTAACCATATACATAATCAAATCTAGCAAGCTTTAAGAATAAATTTTCTAACGGGGAAATCTCCGACAAATAATTGACCGCAGCTAGTTCGCGATAACTCCGTCCCATTATTTATCAAACACTTCGGCAGCATGCAGTATCCGATCAAATACATCGTCAACCGCACGTAATTAGTAGTAAAATTAAACTTAGAAGAAATGCGCACATACCGTAATTATATCTCTACCATGGTTTCTTCCTTGTTTAGGACATCCAAATAATATGGACTTGCTATGAGTCAGGAATCATCAGGAGACAAACTCAGAAATAGACATTTAATTTCTCAAACCGACCGCGCCAAATTTAGATTAAAAAATGGCTAAGATCGCTATGTAGCTGTGTACCAGCCAGAGAGAAAGCGTGTGATTGGCTGCTTACGCCGGGTAGGCATGCTGCTAGAAAGCGCAGCCATATATCGCCAAATTTAATCTCAACCGATAGGGAGATTATTAAATATAGAGGTTATCACATACATAAAATTAAATTCAATTAAATCAAAGATACATATATGTGTTGCAACTGTTCACTTTTAAGCTCAATGAAGAATTAATAAATTAAAATAAAAAAATCAGAGCATTATATCATAAATCGTGTCTATAGAATCAATCAGATATTAAAATATATACTATTTCTTCTTCTAATCAGCAAAATTAACCATATACATAATCAAATCTAGCAAGCTTTAAGAATAAATTTTCTAACGGGGAAATCTCCGACAAATAATTGACCGCAGCTAGTTCGCGATAACTCCGTCCCATTATTTATCAAACACTTCGGCAGCATGCAGAATCCGATCAAATACATCGTCAACCGCACGTAATTAGTAGTAAAATTAAACTTAGAAGAAATGCGCACATACCGTAATTATATCTCTACCATGGTTTCTTCCTTGTTTAGGACATCCAAATAATATGGACTTGCTATGAGTCAGGAATCATCAGGAGACAAACTCAGAAATAGACATTTAATTTCTCAAACCGACCGCGCCAAATTTAGATTAAAAAATGGCTAAGATCGCTATGTAGCTGTGTACCAGCCAGAGAGAAAGCGTGTGATTGGCTGCTTACGCCGGGTAGGCATGCTGCTAGAAAGCGCAGCCATATATCGCCAAATTTAATCTCAACCGATAGGGAGATTATTAAATATAGAGGTTATCACATACATAAAATTAAATTCAATTAAATCAAAGATACATATATGTGTTGCAACTGTTCACTTTTAAGATTAAATTTGGCGATATATGGCTGCGCTTTCTAGCAGCATGCCTACCCGCCGTAAGCAGCCAATCACACGCTTTCTCTCTGGCTGGTACACAGCTACATAGCGATCTTAGCCATTTTTTAATCTAAATTTGGCGCGGTCGGTTTGAGAAATTAAATGTCTATTTCTGAGTTTGTCTCCTGATGATTCCTGACTCATAGCAAGTCCATATTATTTGGATGTCCTAAACAAGAAAGAAACCATGGTAGAGATATAATTACGGTATGTGCGCATTTCTTCTAAGTTTAATTTTACTACTAATTACGTGCGGTTGACGATGTATTTGATCGGATTCTGCATGCTGCCGAAGTGTTTGATAAATAATGGGACGGAGTTATCGCGAACTAGCTGCGGTCAATTATTTGTCGGAGATTTCCCCGTTAGAAAATTTATTCTTAAAGCTTGCTAGATTTGATTATGTATATGGTTAATTTTGCTGATTAGAAGAAGAAATAGTATATATTTTAATATCTGATTGATTCTATAGACACGATTTATGATATAATGCTCTGATTTTTTTTATTTTAATTTATTAATTCTTCATTGAGCTTAAAAGTGAACAGTTGCAACACATATATGTATCTTTGATTTAATTTAATTTAATTTTATGTATGTGATAACCTCTATATATATATATATATATATATATATATATATATATATATATATATATATATATATATATATATATATAGTTAAAAGAATAGAGGTGTAACACACAAGTTATTATATATTGGTAAACGGAATAGAAAATGCTGACAAATTTATCAGAGCAAACAGCACGGACACTCTATCTCAAAATTATTTTTGAAAAGCATTTAGAAATGCGCAACCGGTAAAAACTTAAAAACTTAAAACCACAACTGAATACTAACCCATACAATCACTAATACTCTTTTATTCCTAATTAAACCATTTTTCAACTGTGAACAATTTGTCAGCATTTTCTATTCCGTTTACCAATATATATATATATATATGCGTGTATGTATAAATATGTATATATGCAAGTATATATTTATATATATATATATATAAATATATATATAGATGCATATATACGTAGATAGAGATAAATAAAGATACATAATTACACACACACACACTCACACACACACACACACACACACACACATATATATATATATATATATATATATATGTATATGTATACAAGTATATATATATATATATTAATTCCAAATATTAACAAAACAAATATTCTTGTGATCAATTAAATGTTATTATACATTGGTAGATGGTTAAGATTTAATCAAGGTAGTCCATCTACCATGTCAGGGTATGTCATGTATCATTTTATTTTATCTGATGAGGACGTACTGTTGAACTTAATTAAGTACCTCTGAAATATGTATAATAAAATTTAATTGATCACAAGAATATCTGTTTTGTTAATATTTGGAATTAATATTAATATCCCTGGAAAATATTTTCTTGTAGACTGCTTCCGATCTATTGTAAAACTCATTCTTTGATGTACTCATTGCTTCTTGTTTAACTCTTAAATATATATATATATATATATATATATATATATATATATATATATATATATATATATATATATATATATATATATATATATATATATATATATATATATACAAGTATATATATATGTATATAATATATATATATATATATATATATATATAGATACATATAATGATATTCAGAAACCGTATGTTTGATGGCGTGAGCAACATTTTATGATTGGATGTAAATTTCATATATGAATTCAACGATTTTCAATGGCTGTAAGAAAGTCTTTTACCTGGTTGTATTTCTTTTCCTTTTCATTCATTTATAATCTATTTTGTTACTCTCAACTATATTGATGTAGGGTAATGTCTTATTTTCCTAACATGAATTACATTTAACATACGTAAATTTACATAAACAATGGTGCTTTTCCTTTATATAGATAATTATTCTGGGTTGTTTGTAAGTGATCAATCGTTTGTGATTAGATATTTCAATGTTTTTAAATTACTAAAAACAACACGAATCTTCTTCGTTAATATTAGTCCAGCCCATGTCTCAATAATCCCACTTGGTGATGTCTCTTAAGTCATGTTTCGTATTAATGTCATATTTCGGACACCATAACCCAATTAAGTTAGCAGCAGTTGTTGTTGGCTTAATCATATGAGTGTCAGTGGTTAACCTGGCATGTTTCGAATCTAGGTATCTTTTGAAAGGTGATGGGATCTTGTTCCGTCTTGATTTATTTCAGTATGATGTTGGAGAGATATGAGTTGATCGGGCATGAGTTGATCACTTCGGTTATGCATTGATAACAGAGATTCACTCGATATAGCGACAACTGTACGATGGAGAGATAAGAATGTGCATTAGTACGATTAAGTCTGATTTTGAATTGATGCTCGTCTCTGCATCTTTGCAAACTCTGATCATTTGTCGATTTCTGTTCATCATTCTGAGGATTCACTGGTCGAAACCGGTTCAATCTGCACCAGGTAAACACTTTCACAACTACAACAGCAATTACAACGTAGTACACGAACTTATATCATTAGTATAACTAGCACCTTCGGGTGGTTTTCTGCTAGCATGTGTAGTGTTCATATTGATATTATACACACATATATATGCATGTAGATATTATACATCAAATAAAATCGTAATTAACAATATACACAGAAATTGCACGAAGACTGCATTACACTGTCTTATGTAATCAGTAACGTAATCCATGATACATTAAAAAAAAGACGATATTATATATAAACTGTATTAGGAGAAAATTAGTGACAGGAATATATGAATGTTTATTTAAGCGATCGCTAACCGGAAGTGTTGACATTTGAAAATTTTAAAGAAGTGAATCTTAAAATAAGCAACAAAATTATTTATATTTAATCAAGAATAACGAAATTTAGTAGACAAATTATGTAATATTCATTCATTATTTATTCAAAGTAATCCAACTTATTTTATAAACGGGATAAACAAATATATTATGGACGCAGTCCCGCACTCCTTACTTTATTATAGTTTAGATTATTAACGGGGACTGTGTAGTGAAACGGAGTCAACAGAAACCAATTCTGCTACTAAATGTTGATTGCTATTTGTAGTTACGTTAGGTGGCTCTCAATATCCTTGTCAAACATCATGGCCGTCTCAACATTCCATTTTCTCTTTCATAAATCGACATTGATTTCAAAAGTTTATCGTAAATATGTAGATATCCATATAGAATTGTAGAAAGGCGCAAGTTCCTTGTAAACCAAGATAACAATCGGGTACGATAATCAGTTGAGACAATTTCGTTTTAGACACGTCATTGATTGAAAGAATTTCATTTGTACTCGTTAATACACCTAAGGTATTGTTATTAACTTTAAGTCATTGAATATATTTGTACAGTATATTTAGTTATCTAGATATTGTTTTGTGTCAACAGGTACACTTTCATCGAAATGTAATTAAATAAGTGGCTATGTCCTGTTTAATAGAGAAATAATTTATTAGAGATAGGTATTAAACTACAATTGTTTTAAATTCTTAATCGCAAATTGTCTCAGATATTCTTTGATTTAGTGCAGGCACACGGTACATAAACATAAAACAGTGTTCAACAAACTTTCTACATTATTATTAAGTTAACATTATTATTATAACTACTTTTTAGAGCTGTCGATGTCAGAGTCGATAAGGTGTCGAACAAAATACTGTGGTATATATTTACGTCACGTTAAGCTTTGGGATCAAATCCCTCTATGGTTTAATTCGCTCCTTATCCTTTCGGAGTAAAAAAAATAAAATGAAATAAGTACCAGTCATGTAGTAAGGTCGATATAATAGAATGTTCCTAGCCACCTTTTGTCTGGCTGTTCCACAGTTAGAGCTGAAGATAATGATGAATATTTCCTAAGCCAGAAAGTTCCTTTCTCTAGAGACTATAATCTAAAGTCTGTCTTAAACCAGGAGGCTAGTCCGGTCGGTGCTTATCCTGGTTTCATGCCTTGAAGTTACTGAGAGTACAAGACTTCCTCCCCTGGACAGGACGCCAGTCCTTCGCAGGGTTAAACCTCCCAGCTATTGCTGATACTCATTTTCAGCGGAATATATTGTAGCCACGCGAAATGACGTGTTTTGTTCACGAACACAATACAACACAGGAATCGAACCCATGATGTTATGATCGTAATTCCAACACCCTTACCACTAGGCCACACGGCTCCACAAACATTGTAATGGAATCTATTATTGATACATGTAAATTATACAGGCGGGTTATTGTTTAGTTAATTTGCTAATTCTATCATGTTCTTACAAATAAAACACTTTTCGCTAAACACATTACGATTTCTTCATAATATTTGTTCTCCTTTTCATCTTGCTTCACACGAAACAACATGTGTTATAGTGATAAAGTTAAATTCCATTTCAATTGCATATACGAATATTCATATATTATTCATATAAACATTCATTGTTCTTCGTCTGAATTAAAAAAAAAAAGATACATTTCTCATTCTCTCTTTAACTTATAAAACCAACGTCCACAAATACATTTAATGTATAGAAATGTGTTCTTCGAAGAGAATTATTACTGTAATTTGATAACAATTTAAACAAGTATAACATTTATTAGCTCAGTTTCATGAAGATAGTCTTAAAGTCTTCCTATCCATTGTAGGAAATTTAGAAAGACAGAGTAAAAGTATTTTGTGTTTTTCTCCTTTCCTTCTCTTTCCTTTTCTCTCACCTTTTTTCTCCACTTTTTTCTCTCTTTCTCTCTCCTTTTCCACCTGGCCTTTTGATTAATAAAAGGCCTCGGGCGCACCCGAACTACACCGATGTCCTGTAATTCAGGGCCGAAACATCGGTTCGGAAACATTTACAGCTGACAATGGAAATTCCTTTCTTCCTTTCTCCTCCTGTTCCGTCCTATCCACCATCCTAAACCTTGTTTTTAGTAACCATACAGCTCCTTTCGTAGCTCCTTTCGTTTCATAACTTTATATATATATATAAATTTGATTAATATAACAAGTGGTAAATCGCTAAACAAATGTATATATATATGTATGTATGTGTATGTATATATAACTTGTTATCTCTTTATTTTGATTAGTTTAATTTTCCTCTTAATAATTCTTCTATCATTACAAATGAAGATATGAATTAAGCATATTACTGGTGCCAGTTATGAAGGAAAATTAAAGTAGATTAGCTAAAGCATCCAATATTTCAATTTCTACAATCTTACAATTTCGACGCTTCCAAATCCTCCCGGGTAGGCTTTCTATTTGGCTCAGTAATAAACATTTCGTTCATCAACACAAAGTAACTAGAAATTCTTTCATATGTACAAAAGAAGGATATTATATTTCCTCATGTGGTGAGACTTTTAGGAGAAAATAAATGTGTCCATGTAGAAGATTGAAGAACCGGTAGCAAGTATCTAGAACAACCTAGTTGAATCATATAAACTCCTTGTACCTATTGATTGTGAAGGCCTGTAGCTAAGTGGTTAAGGTGTTTGGCTGACGATCGCAAGGTTGTGAGTTCTATTCCTGGCCGTGTGTTGTGTTTCTGAGTAAGACACTTTGCTGCTGTCCGCACTGCTGGAAAATAAAATGAGTTGTGTCTGTAATTTGAGAAGCCAGCCGTGTCACACCGTGTGGCATCTCAGGAAAGTGTATTTTACCATAGCCTCAAACAGACCCAACTTTGCCAGTGAAATTGTGTAGACCGAAGATTGTATTGCCGTTGGATGGACTGTACCTGCAATTAAAAGGTGACTGTACCTGCAATTAAAAGGGCCACCAGAGCCAAACAGTGTGACACATTGAATCTTTAAGAATTACATTACGATAACAGGTGTCTGTGGAATGCTTAGACACTTACACGTTAATTTCACAAGCAGGATGCTCCATTCCGTTCTATGACGTATTATATCGTTAACTACCCCATAATACCACTGGTATCAGTTAATTTCACTTGC
>OZ024742.1:16265107-16280107 GCA_964016885.1 Eledone cirrhosa
GTTAAGGATGAAAGCAGCGATTCTTTGCTTAAACTTTAATCTATTATTTTAATAAATATTTGCACTACGGTACTTATATATTTGATATATAATTATCCTTATCGAGCCCTATTTGGATTTTAGTCTTCAAATTTATTATAATTACTATATATATATATATATATATATAAATATATATATATATATATATATATATATAGGAAAAGAGTCAGAACCAAGCCGTTTCGACAGCTATTTCTGGACACCTACTTCTGTCCAGAAATAACTATCGAAACGGCTTGAGCTCTGCCGTTGGGGTTCTGATTCTTTTCCTATTACCCAATCTACTACCCAAAATATCGAGTACTCTGGTGCGTTATGGTCCACCTGGTTCCTTATCACACTTTCTTGGTTATATATATATATATAAACAAAGAAAGTGTGGTAAGGAACCAGATGGACCATAACCCACCTGAGTATTCGATTCTTAGGGTAGTAGAGTGGGTAATATGAAAAGATTCAGGACCCCGATGGCAGAGCTCCGGCCGTTTCGACAGCTAAATCCGTTTGGATCTAGCTGTGTCGAAGCGGCCGGAGCTCAGCCGTCGCAGTCCTGAATCTTTTCACACACACACACACACACACACACACACACACACACACACCCACACACACACACACACGCACACCCATACACAAATACACACACACACACACATATATATATATATATTTATTAAAATAACAGATTAAACTTTAATCTGTTATTTTAATAAATATTTGCTCTACGGTTCTTATATATTTTATATATATTTATCCTTATGGATTTTAGTCTTCAAATTTATTATTATTACTATATATATATATATATATATATATATATATATATATATATATATATATGCATATATATAGATATATTTGAAAGTATAATGTGCGTATGTTATGTTATTTATAAGAGACACAAGTTAATTTAAAGTTCCGAACCATTTTTTGTAATCGAATAGCGGAACTTGTATAGAGCAATCAACACTTGTCAGACGGAACCATTTGTCAAACAATGAACACATTCTACCATATCTAACAAAACAATTACCTTGAATCTAAGGAACGGTTAACCATAATGTTTTTGTCATTTCAGTGTGAGGTGATGTTTGTCATTAAAATAAATACATTATTTTGATTTAGTTCTTGTAATTGATACATATAAGATTTCTTCCAAAGTAATGTAGATCCGATAAATGGATGTGTCAGGGGAGAGATGTGTAAAATAAGGAGAGGAAGGGAAATCTACAGAGGGAGAGAGAGAGGGATGGAGGGAGAGAGAGAGAGAGAGAGAGAGAGGGGGGGGATGGCATATCTAAGTGTTTGTGTGGAGAAAATAAACAGCAAATAGAGAATGAATTGGCAGAACTATTTGAGTGGTGGAGGATAGATCAGTGAGTTCAAATCTTGTGCAAGTCGATTTTCTTTTTTATCTTTTTGAGTTGGATTAAGAAAGGATCACAACACTGCTGAAGCAGCTTTGTCGCGCCACATCACGTCATCTTGGATGTTTCGCTGAAACAAAGAAACGAGAATTGAGAGTGTTCCTGTGTCTGTTAACGACTGGATTGGCACGAAATCGAAATGCATACTACCAAGTTATACTCGATTTCAGTTGTATACTCGAGTGACAGTTGTATATTAGCTAGGAGTTACGGGGCTTTTTGACACATTAAATAGTGCTCAATATAAATGATTGCAGAGTTAAATTATGTATATCTATGAATAAAAAACTTGTCAATTCAGATGTTCAATTGTATTTACATATATATATATATATATATATATATATATATATATATATATATATATATATGAACATATGTACATATATATATACATATGTATGTACACATATATGCACATACATATAAACACACAGACACATATATATTATATAAATTATATCTTATGTAGATAGTTAGGGAATATTTATCTATGTACATATCTCTCTCTCATATATATATATATATATATATATATATATATATATATATATATATATATATATATATAATTAAGGACAAAATGAAAACACACACGCACATAGAACAAACAACCAACCAGTAACATGTAAATAAACAAATAAATAAACAAATATAAACACACACAGACACCCGGATGTAACACACGCGCAAACTAAGCACACAACACACACAAAAACAATATGGCGTAGAACAGAACAAAGGAGAGGCACAAAAACAAAGAAAAGAATCCCCAGTCACTGAAGAGGTAACATAATGTGTGACGAAAGAACTTTGACAATATATGAACAATCGTCCGGTTGTGGAACCAACCAACCAACCGGAAATTTATAAATTCTTAAATTTATAAATTTAATTTATAATAAATTGGAGTGAAAGGAACTGGTGCGTGTGTTTCTTATTGGCAACATGACCCTCCCAAAGTATAACTATATCGGTATCAACACGTTTTCAAATAAAGAATCTTGCTAAACAAATTCAGAAACGAAATATATATATATATACAGTATATATATATATATATAAGCGATATACTTAAATACTTAGAAAACACACATATAATGTACGCAGATATTAGAGCCGACGGTCCATGAATAACAACTAAGAGAATAGAAAGAGAATAGAAAGCTGGAAGATCACCAGATTGATGAGGGAAAAAAATAAACAAGGGAGATAAATCATGTGTCCACCATTAAATATAATTATACTTTATATAAGATTTTAGTGACGTTATTCAAATGATATATATCAGAAAATATCGTCGATGTGACAGACTTCAGAAATAATTAGTTGTTAGTCGAGAGATCTTTGTAGAAAACTATGTTACTGAAATATATATCAATAATGATATAAATGATTTCTAACAGTGGCTGTGAACTACAAATTCAGAGGAATATGTGTAATTTATTTAATCCTTCTCTGTATTTCACTGGTTTCTATATTATCGACCCCAATATAATGAACGGGGTGGTTTTCTTGACGTTCCAATTCTATATATAATGTTATGAGAAATAAGTTAGTGTTTGTGGAATTTGAAGTCTTGCGTCCTACCGACTGTCTTATCACATGGTAACAACAACAACAACAACAACAACAGTAATGATAAAGGTTTCTACTTTAGGCACAATGCCAACAATTTGGGGGAGGGGAAAGTCGATTAAATCAACCCCAGTGCCATACTGGTACTTTATTTTATCGACCCCGTAAGGATGAAAGGTAAAGCTAACCTCGGCGGGATTTGAACTTAGAATGTAAAGAGCCGTAACTCTATGCAGCTAAGCATAGTGTCCAACGCTCTACCGATTCTGTCAATCCACCGCCCTTATAATAATAATGATAATGAATGTCTTCTAATTGACGTATCTATCATTCCAGACGGCAATATAACTACCAAGGAAACGAAGAATTTATCCAAATATAAAGATCTGGAGAAATAACCAAAATGTGGTGGATGAAAACAGAGACAATACCTATAATAAAGGGTGGTAAGGGGATGATAAAACAAAACAAAACACACAGATACACACACACACACACATATATATATATATATAAGCATTTGTGTGTGTGTGATAACAATTGTAATAATTTCATGCTATGGCAGAATCTGCACAATTTTGGAGACAGAGTATAACTCATTTAAACTACTCTTGCTAGATATAGCAGCTAAATTTCCCTCAAATAACACCTGCCATCTTAAAAAGGAAGGACACATAGCTGGAATGATCATTGGTTACGTGGATCATGACTGGCTTGTGACTAAATGATAACAACATCATCAACAACATCAATAATATTCTGTATTTTAAAGTAGCCTATGTTATCATAAGAGTTAAATAACATCAATGACTGGGATATCAAAGTACTACCAATAATAATAATAATATTTACAACAACAATAGTTTCTACTTTTGGCAAAAGGCCAGCTATTACCCCAGTGTATTACTGGTACTTTATTTTTTCGACCCCGTAAGGATGAAAGGCAAAGTTAACCTCGGCAGGATTTGAACTCAGACCATAAAGGGCCGTAACTCTTTGCTGCAAAGCATGGCGTCTGACCCTCTACCGATACTGCCAATCCACTAAAAACAAAGTTCAGCATCTATTAGAGTGACATTAATGTATAAATATAATCCTCATAGTGAACAATGTAACAGGGAAAAAACTGCAGATACATTGAAATAATATATGGTGCTACAATATAAATTGTAAATGAGAGAGAAAACGGGTGAAAGAAATAATAAAGAAAAATATTAACATTTCAATTATTTTAATCTTTATGCAGAATTATGGTCAAGTTTAATAATGGAAAATTTTAGAAAACATCCAAGACCATTAATAAATGGCCGCTAGAACTGATAAAGTTGATATTTGATTTTTATCTATCAAGATAGTTTATCACTTCACTAACAAGTTGAATCCCAAACCGCCTTCAAATAACACACAGTCATCTTAAAGAAATGAAGGAGATAGTGAATCTTGCAACCTCACCTATTGACGAATTGGCAGTATCGATAGAGCGTCATACACCATGCTTTGCAGCATAGAGTTATGGCTCTTTACGTCCTACGTTCAAATCCCACCGAGGTTAACTTTGCCTTTCAACCTTACGGGGTCGATAAAATAAGGTACCAGTAATGCACTGGGGTAATTGGTGGAATTGTGCCAAAAGTAGAAACAATTATTATTCAGTGGGTTGGCAGTATTGGTAGAGGGTCGGACGCCATGCTTGCAGCAAAGAGTTACGGCCCTTTATGGTCTGAGTTCAAATCCCGCCGAGGTTAACTTTGACTTTCATCCTTACGGGGTCGATAAAATAAAGTACCAGTAATGTACTGGGTATTGCTGGACTTGTGCCAAAAGTAGAAACAATTATTAAACAATATAAGTAAGTATGTTTTGAAACAGCAAACGAGTTTGAAGTTAGGAATAGAAGCTTTCGTCGTATTTTTTTGGCGTACGTCAATACTCATCTTTTTCCATTTCTTAGAGGGTTCTAAACCCCACTATTAGGCTATAATTTATTTTAAAAAAAATACGAGGTACGATTCTATTAAATTTATATATATATATACGATTCTATTAATATATATATATATATATATATATATATATATATATATATATATATATATATATATATATATATATATATATATATATATATATATATATATATATATATATATATAAATGGAAAAAATGAAATTTCATTTCTCACTCTTAGTATGGCTGATACTTAAATGTAAGTATGTATACGTACATACATATATGTATACAGACGTACAGTAGTATGTATATACATACATACATGCACACATATATATATGTACGTATGGGTTTACCGAACATTTATTTTAATGCTCGGTTTGTTTGTAAACAAACAGCCCGAATTATAAGCCTTACAGTGTTCGGCAACCATCGTTGCCATTTTGTTCAACACTGACAAAGGACCGATGAACTAGTTTCTAGCTTCTTAGCTGTCATCAGCACCGTATACCTTCTTGTCAGTTGATTGAGCGTTTGAAAGTATATACTTTCCTTATGCACATTAACGGCTGAGCATATGTGTGTGTACGTATACATACTTACATTTAAGTATCAGCCGTACTAAGAGTGCGAAATGAAATTTCATTTTTTCCATTTATCGTTTTCGGTACGCCCGGCCAACTAACTCACTCGATATGCAAATTAGGCTGATCAGCCGTTAATGTGCATAAGGAAAGTATATACTTTCAAACGTTCAATCAACTGACAGGAAGGAATACGGTGCTGATGACAGCTAAGAAGCTAGAAACTAGTTCATCGTTCATTTGTCAGTTTTGAACAAAATGGCAACGAAGGTTGCCGACACAGTACAGCTAATAATTCGTGCTGTTTGTTTACAAACCAACCGAGCATTAAAATAAATGTTCGGTAAACCCATACGTACATATATATATATGTATGTATGTATATACATATTACTGTACGTCTGTATAAATATGTGTATGTACGTATACATACTTATATATATATATACAAGTTAATATAAATTAAAATATTTGATAAACACAAATACCAACATATCCATGTTTGTATTGTAAATGACTAAGTTAGCTAGATTGAAAAATACTAATTATAATAATACAGTTTGCCTGTCTCGATTTAAAATAATAAATCAATAAAAACAAAGTATATTGGCAAATGGCCGTGGTGCTTGGACAAATTTAAATTTCAAAATCAAACCTGTTCCGTAGACAGGTTTAAACCTTAAAATCCAAATAAGTTTCGAAAAATGACAAATGAAAAAGTGGAACAAATACCGCATTTATATCTCCTCAGCAAGCACAGAAAAATTGGTATGTTTCACTTCAAAATATTTAAAAAGACTGTTTAACGCACATGGTTTTCCACATGGTTATCCAGTGTCTAGCTACCACATACTTGTGCTGCTAGAAATAACAGCCGTTTATATGGGGCTAAATTAAGCTCTACGTAAGGAGCAGTGATACTATTAATGAGTTCAAAACTCAGGTAGTCCTTTACAATGAAATACCTCAAAGAAAGAAGTATTTCTGAGCCGTGTAATACAAGTTAATATAAATTAATATATTTGATAAGCACAAATACCAACATATCCATGTTTGTATTGTAAATGACTAAGTTAGCTAGATTGAAAAATACTAATTATAATAATATTATATATATATATATATATATATATGTAGATAAATCTACCAAGAGTTTACGGTAGTGTCCAATCCGTATGAAGAACTCAATGTATTCCGGATATCATGGAAAGAAGAGATGTAATGAAAAATCACTTTCGGTGAAAGATAAACGGTATACAGAGTCAAGATAAAATATTAAACAAATAATGAATAAACAATGAGACAGTTCCTTATATTAAACAAAAAAAGTTCATTATTTAACGATCGTTTCTAGGATATATATGTGTTAGAATTGGCATGCATATTCAACAGATCTATGTACAAAATTATACAAAATTATACAAACTATCAAGATTAAATATACATACCAACACATATATACGCCGTCTTCAGAAATAATCATTATTTCTGAAGACGGCGTATATATGTGTTGGTATGTATATTTAATCTTGATAGTTTGTATAATTTTGTATAATTTTGTACATAGATCTGTTGAATATGCATGCCAATTCTAACACATATATATCCTAGAAACGATCGTTAAATAATGAACTTTTTTTGTTTAATATAAGGAACTGTCTCATTGTTTATTCATTATTTGTTTAATATTTTATATATATATATATATATATATATATATATATATACAATGATATTAAATAAATGGAAACTATATTTATAAAACCATATTTTTTCTATTATATATATTTCAAGGGTACCAAAACTTTGGTACGCTTTCATGAGATGAAATACAAAGTTTGTTTTATAAATATTGAAATAACCAAGAAAAGATACCTTAACGGTTCAAGTTTTTCTTGGATGGTGAAGGGATAACAGAAGGAAAGTCAGATATTTCAAATTATTAAGATGAGTATGCAAATGAGGTTGAGGTATAGGGCTGAAAAAACATTATTTTTAGACGCTATGCAGAATTAAATAATCAGGATATACGTATGTATGAGTAGGAAGAAGAAAAAAAGAAGAGCTTGCATTTACGTTAATTTAAAAGGAATTAACAATTTGCGGGAATGGTGGAATATGATTCCAGAATTTAAAATTTATTTAGCTATATTATGAGTTATAATATTGTATATATAATCAATTAGATTATATGAAGAATTATGGCTGTAAGTAGATTTTATCTTATTACATTACAACAGGTTGTAAGTATATATATATATATATATATGTATGCATGTAAAAGGTAAACAGAAATAACAACACAATCAGTACAGTATATGGAAGGGATATATTAGGTTAACGCTTGATATAGCAGGAAGAGGGACTTAACGTTTCAGACGCTAGTCCTTCATCAGAAGAAAGAATGAGAAATAAGATAGATTAAGGGGACGGGCGGGTTGGAATTGGAAAAAAATGTCTTTAGATAAAAATAACAGGTCCATTCATGTTGACTTGTTCAGTTCCCAGGGGTGACCGACCTGTGGAATTATGTCGAACAGCTACGTGTTACGTGTGAGACGCATCCCGTTGTCAGCCGAGTCCATCGGGAGGATCACCCCGCCGCCTCCATTTAAGAATGAAGGAGAGGTGGTTTTCCTCTGTCTGGTGGCTCTGGCGAAAGAGGTAATATGGGGGACGAGGTTGAACAGACTGAGGGCTAACACCTTCCTCTCCGGACCACAACTCATCCCCTTCTTTAAATGCCACTTCGGAAGGAAGCTGAGAGTAGAGAGAGAGGTGTTACACCCCAGTAAATTCGCTGAAAGGTGGGTGAATATGGCGAAAATGGCCCGAGTGAATGGGCCTTTTCTGTATATAAACCTGTAGGTTGAGGAAGACAAAAAGAGGGGAAGACTGGAACACCTACAAAACGTGCTTCTGGTGTTGAAGGTTGTTCTATACACGGGGTGTAAAACATCCCGCAGTAACGTTCCCTCCCTATTGGGGATTTCAATTGTTATTTTATTATATATAGTTTATTGTTATTTATTAATGTTAAAGTTTATACGATTTTTATGTACCCCCCCCCCCCCCGTCACGTCTTGTAATGTCCCATTTTTGTACGCCCTTGTGGCAAATAAAGATATCTATCTATCTATCTATCTATCTATCTATCTATCTATCTGTCTATCTATTTATCTATAGTTGATAGTAGACGTCTGTAACTTCGGCTGCGACTTATTTGGATTTATATTACGAGTTGACTGTAAGTTTGTGTTGAATTTTATTTTATTTGTGTAAATTAACCTCCCGCCTTGGCTTGTAGACGGGTTGTTATTTTATTTTCACCTCTTTTGGGGTGAAATTCTTTATTTGTAAAACTTTGCTTGATTTGCAATTCATCAATGGACCCCATACATGTAAACAACACTGCCAAGCTCCCCAAGGAAAGTGAGAGAGAGAGAAACAAGCAATTCATCCTGCTGAAATTTCCCTCCCTCGCTTTTGCATACGAATATGGAAGCGAATTTAACAAATAATTGTGAATATTTGGGAAATAACCCCCAAAAATGATAAAACTGAATCAAATGAAATTGCTAATTACACAAACACAAATAACACCAACACCCAAAAAGAAGAAAATTACAGCAACAAAAATGAAGACAACACCAATAACATCAACACCAACACCAACAAAATTGAAAACAACAGCAACAACAATGAAAACAACCCAAACACCAACAGCGACAACAAGGAAAATAAAAAAAGCATCCTTTGCACAGACAGCCAAAAAATCGATAACCTATGTTCCAGAACTGCCAGAGAACTGCTTGAAAGAGCAAAAGAATATGTAACTTTTGGCGAAAATGGATCCTTTTCCATTAATTCGCCGCCAGAATTAAAAAAGCAAACTGAACGAAGAACAGTGGTTTTTAGAACAATTGCCAACAAAACCAGAAAACCATCCCAACCATCACAGAATGAGATTGAGCTGGTTCTAAAAGAGGCAATGAAAGACATCGTCTTCATCCAAAAGGATAGACTCTATGGAAGTCTATCCATACTGATGAAAGATGAATTGGCGGCGCTGAAATACTCTGTGTTGCCAATTCGTTCCACGCATTACACCTTTTTCCCAACTTACATGGGAAAAAAGACCCAAAGGATATGGATCAACACGATAATTCCAATTATTGACTCAACCTAGATGAGGACAATTTAATCTCAGTAATCAAGGCATCCGGCAACGCGTTCAGCGGAACGGGTATCGAAATTCTGTCCCAAATGAGGCCGGAACGAATAGCCCAAATCCCTGAACGCGTCATGCTGGTTGAACGGAACTACTTCAGCATCATCGTGGAGGGTAGGCGGCCCTCTTGTTACCTCTGTGGAGGCAGAGGTCACCTAAGGGCTGCCTGTCCTCAGTTAAAAAAACCTCTGCTACCCACACTGCAAAAAACAACACCACCATCACCACCATAACAACAACAAACACAACAAATCAAAACAAAACTGAACACGGTTACACCCCCCCCCCTCGCACCCCACACATAAAAAAAACACAAAAATACAGCCTGATACAATAACACCACAAAATATACCCACTAACACGGACGAAGACCCCCTTACATCGGAGCGCAGCGAAGATGAAGGGGATCCTTTCCAACCCGTAAAAAGAAAAAAAAGAAAGCATCACACAAACAAAAACCTAACTACAACACAAACAGGAAAAACAAACACAATGCAAACCCCCCTCCCCAAAACACAACACAAACATCAACAAAAAACACCCCACAGACACAGCTCTACACATACATTAATTCTAAAAATAAAAAAAAACTATTAAAAACACTCGAACAAAACCCTTCGGTTTGCACCGAAGGGCCAAATTTTACGAGGGCTATAGAATACCTCTCCTTAAAAATGATAAAAATGACATTGAATGTTCATAAAACACTAAAAGACAATTTTCATGCGGACGTGGGACCCCCTGTGTAAAACCCTTTAACCGTGTCCTCTTGAAACATTTCCCCACCCATACCACAACAAACGCCCCAACTCCACCACACACTGATTTCCCCACACTACCACAAACCACCACCCAACAACCCCGCACACACCCCCATGGAAGTTGTCCCGGGACGCGAAGGCGTAGGTGCCTTTTCTTTTTTTTCCCCTTCGACACCAACATGGCTGAATTGAGGGTAACTTGTCTGAATGCGCGAGGCCTGGGCTCATATTGGAAGCAAACTAAACTTCTAAATGACCTCAGGTCACACTGTATAAATGTGATGGCTGTTTGCGAGACCCGGATCAGCTGCGAGCGCCAGCTAGCCCCACCTTTGATGACTTTGAGATCCACGCACCTTTCTGTCAGCCGGGAGGTGGGGGTGTGGTTGTCGTTCTACTACAAAAACATCTGGGTCTCGCAACGCAGACGGTGCACTTGGACCCGGAGGGTCGACTGGTGGTCCTAGACGTTGGTAGTGGTGAAGGTGGAGCCTTTAGGCTGGTAGCCGCGTATGCCCCTTTTGGGGCAGCGTGGCCGGACTTCGTCCAGCGTCTGGAGACTTTTCTAGGGAATTTTAGTGGGGGACTGGAATGGTATCCTAGATGCAAATTGGGACTATGTAGGGGTATGTCCCGATAGAGGGGGGGGGGTAACAGCCTCAAACGGTTAATCGGCCGATTTACCTGGCCGATAGATATCGACTAGATTTTGAGAGTGCGCCAACCTGGACTTGGACTAACCTTAGCGGATAATTCTAGGTCGTACCTAGATAGAGTCCTAGCTAGAAATAAGGATAGGGATCTACTAAGCTGTCCAGAGATGCGCATGGTTTGCTATTCAGATCGCAAATTAGTGACCTGCTTAGTCAACATTGATAGAACGCATAGACAGGGACCCGGTTACTTGAAGCTGAACTTGTCCTTACCGGCAAATAAAGCTTAAAGGGATCGGATTATCGCTTTAGTTAATGAACGGTTGACGGGGGCTATCGTCAACAGCAGGTGGTGGGGCTCTCTCAAGAGAGAGATTAGAGTAGTCTCGATAGATTTTAGTAAGGAATTAGCCTCAGATAGGAATAGGAAGGAAAGGGAGTTGGTAGATAGAGTAGAAGAGGCGATTAGAAGCGGCAACGTAGCCAGAGTGTTAGCGTCGAGAACGGCCTTAAACCAGTTTTTCGACGCGAAGCACGAAGGCTGCGTTGTCAGAAACAAAATACGCGCTCTAGGAAACGAGGGGACCAAAGCTGTTAGCTGGGCCCGCGTGACAGAAGCCAAAAGTGGGATTAAATCTACTATCCGGTCTTAGAAGGACCAGGATGGACGGGTGATCCTTGAACCTGGACAGATGTGTGAGGCCTTTCAAAGGCACTCTGCACGACTGTTCGTGAGGGGCGGAGGGGGATGTGGATTTCGGTCCATACCTCGACGGCCTACCGCGTCTTTCGATCGAGGCGGCGAAGTCCTGCGGTCGATTTCAGCTGCTGAAATAGGGGACGTGCTGAGCCAATGCGGCAAACGCAAATCCCCTGGTCTCGATGGTCTTCCATACGAACTTTATGTAGCGATGCCGGACTTTTTCTCCGATGTCCTTGAGGCGGTCTACTGCAACTGGAAACAGAACGCGAGAATTCCCTATTCTGTGACCAAGGGCGTAGTCTCGTTAGTGAGGAAGGACGAGAACAACGGGGTTGAAATAAGCAATTTCAGGCCCGTAACTCTGTTAAACACAGAGTTACAGATTTTGGCCAAGGTGTTAGCAAAGAGGTTGGCGCATGTCGTAGGCAACCTTGTGAGAGATACGCAGACATGCGCTATCCCGTCCAGGTCCATTCACAACAATGAACCCGGCTTTGGTGGGGCCCTGATCAACTTGGATCAATCTAAGGCGTTCGATAGGGTTGACCATGGTTACCTGGATGCGGTGCTAGCGGCTGCAGGTTTCGGACCCGTTTTCAGGGGCTGGATTACTGCCATGCACAGCAGCCGCATCTGCTCGAGGGTCAAGGTTAACGGCTACCTCTCGGCCCGTTCCTAATCGCGCGGTCCATCCGACAGGGATTCCCGATCTCCTCCCTACTGTATGTGCTGGCTCTCGAGCCACTGCTGCGGAAGTTGGAGTTGTTGCAGGGCATCCCGTTGGAACCGGGATTGCGAAAAGCGGCGTCGGCCTACGCCGACGACATCACAGTAAAGGTGTCGAGCACCTCGCAAATCGAGGAGGTCGGCACCTTACTGAAGGAATACGAAAGGTTCACAGGGGCGAAGCTGAACCGGGACAAGTCCGTCGGTTTACAACTCGGCGCGTGGAGGGGCAAACCGATGCCTTCAGACGGCGTCGTCGGACGCTGGACGGAGGGCCCGGTGAAGCTGCTCGGGGTTTGGTTCGGACCAGACCTCCAGGTGGAGAAGAACTGGGGTGAGGTAACGAACAGGGTATTTGCACTGTCCCAGAAGTGGCCGAGTGCAAACTATCCCCGAAAAGTCGGGCGGAGGTGGCGAACGCTTATATAGCGTCCGTCATCTATTACCGCTTGACTGTCGTGCCTTTCCCAGGTGAAACGCTCACCAAAATGGAGCGCGTACTCTTCCAATTCCTTTTGAAGAAGCGGGCTCCTTTGGTGAGGAGATGCATCTGCTGTCAACACCCTTCGAAAGGAGGGCTGGGGATGCCGTGGCTGCAGATGCGTAAATACGCATTAAGGCTACGGCACCTCCAGGTATTCCTCACCGTTTGTGAGGCGAGCCTTTCCGAGACTTGTCTCGCTTACCGAGCTGCAATCCTGGGTCAAGCAAAGACCGAGAAAACTGGGCGCCTGGCACACGGAGTGTGCTCAGGCGCTTACGGCTCTCTGGCAGGCGGACCCAGCTATCAGTGGAGACTCCACCTCGACGTTCTATAGATGGTTGGTCAGCAGCAGGAGCGACGACGCCCTCGGAGAAGCCCTAGGCATGGAGGAGGAAGAACTGGCCAGCCTGTTCGGTAAGCCATTTGACCTGGGACCAATGGACAACTTCCAGAAGTCCCTGGTCTTGGCAGTGCTACCGTGGGGCTCTGCCCGTTCGAGACAAGCTCTACAGACATGGGCGCCTGGGTAGGGACCATTCGAAAAAGATCTGTCCGAGATGCGTGCGCGACGAGGAAACCGTCGCGCATGTATTGGTACACTTCCCGGGCGTTGCCGACCTGTGGGGCTATGTGGAACGACTGCTGTCACGGGTGGGACCAATCCGGTTGACCACCGAGTCCATTGTTACGATCAAACCGCCTTCAAAAACGAAGAAGAGGCGGTCTTATTCTGTGTAATAGCCATGGTGGACGCATTTGAAAGGGCTGGGGTCGGGCACCTTTCTCTCCTGCCAACAACTGGTCCTTTTCTTCCGATATCATTTCGGAAGAAGGATCAGGATGGAGAGAGAGGTGCTCCACCCCAGCCAGTTTTATGAAAGGTGGGTGAAAGTGGCGAGAATGGCCCGTGCCGTGTGAATGGGCCTTCTCTCTATATCAGCCTGTAGGTGAAAAAGATAGAAGAACAAGGGAGCACCCTCTCTCTGTGCTCCTGAGGAGAAGGGTGGCAGACTTTTTCGGGGGTGTGTGCGACCCCCCAAAACGCCTCCTCCCTATTGAGGACTTTATCGTTAATTTTATATTTGTTATTTGTTTTTTACTCGTTTTTATGTGTAACCCCCACCCCGTATTTGTCCCCTTCTTTTGTGCCCTCGTAGCAATAAATAGAAATTTATCTATCTATCTATCTATCTCTCTCTCTCTCTATATATATATATATATCTATCTACTTATCGATCTATCTACTTATCTATCAGTCTGTCTGTCTATCTGTCTATATCTATCTATCAGTCTATATATCAGTATGTCAATATGGACAACTTCCAGAGGTCCCTGGCCTGGCAGTGCTACCGAGGAGCTCTACCACTTCGAGACAAGATCTACAGGTGCGGACGCCCCGGCAGGGATCCTTCCAAGCAGACGTGTCCAAGATGCGAGCAGGACATTGAAACCGTCTTGCACGCAATTGTACACTGCCCGGGCGTAACCGACCTGTGGAGCTACGCAGAACAACTGCTGTCGCGTATGGGACAAATCCAAGTGACTGCCGAGTCCATAGTAAGGATCAAACCGCCAACTTCTTTCAAAAACGAAAGAGAGGCGGTTTTCCTCTGTATAGTGGATGTGGTGAAAGAGGTTATATGATGGACGAGATTGAGAGGACTGAGGACATATGGCCTTCTCTCCAGACATCAACCCATTCCCTTCTTTAGGTACCACTTTAGAAGGAGAATCAGAGTGGAGAGAGAGGCACTGCACCCCACTAAATTTACTGAAAGGTGGGTGAATGCAGCAAAAAATAGCCCGAGTGATTGGGCCTTCTCTGTATATAAACCTGTAGGTTGAAGAAGAGAGCAAAAGG
>OZ024742.1:16282607-16297607 GCA_964016885.1 Eledone cirrhosa
TTCTCTCTCTCTCTCTCTCTCTCGCCCTCGGTCCACCTCCCTCCCTCTCCACATCTATAAACCTGCCCTCTGTGGCAATAAATAATTCCAACCTTAACTATCAACACATCGCCTAAGATTGTCGCTTTGAGAGTAACCAGTATAATAAAACCCCTACCACAACATTTTGATTAAGATATCTGTATTCTTCAAACCACTCTCCCCCATTTCTCCAACCCCTGCATCTCTCTCTCTCTCTCTCTCTCTCTCTCTCTCTCTCTCTCTCTCTCTCTCTCTCTCTCTCTCTCTCACCCTCTCTCTCTCTCTCTCTCTCTCTCTCTCTCTCTCTCTCTCTCCTATCCCCTTCTTTCTCTCTTCCTTTTCTACTCTATCTTCCCCAAATAACTTCCTTTAAGGGTATTTACATTTTACATTTTAACCATTCTGCTCTGAGGAAACAGTGGTAACAGCATTTGATAATTGAGTTTTTGCAAATAGTTACAAATTTGCACATAGCATAACTAGGCTGTATAACCACTGTGGAAACATTTGTAAGCACACGGAATAAATTACCTTTTTATGATGTCTACTTGTTATTATTCATTCCTTATCTACACTCCGGAATACAGAAGGATCAGAAACTGAGTTTCTTCAACTATTCTTCCATAACTCGTTGAGTAACCCCTCACCGTACGTCAACTCTGTCCAGTGTAGTAATTAACCATTACTGCATTCAGGATAATCCTAAGCATTTCTGGCATAAACTAATATATATATATATATATAAACGGAAAAAATGAAACGAAATTTCATTTCTCACTCTTAATACGGCTGTTACTTAAAAATAAGTAAGTATACGTATATACATATATGTATACAGACGTACAGTAGTATGTATATATATATATACATACATGCACACATATATATATATGTACGTATGGATTCACCGAACATTTATTATAATGCTCGGTGTGTTTGTAAACAAACATCCCGAATTAAGCCGTACAGTGTCTAGCAACCATCGTTGCTCATTTGATCAACACTGACAAAGGAACGCTGTACTAGTTTCAAGCTTATTAGCTATCGTCAGCAACGTATATCTTCCTGCCAGATGGTTGAACGTCTGAAAGTATATACTTTCCTTATGCATATTAACGGCTGAGCAGCCTAATTTTCATATCGAGTGAGTTACTTATATTTAAGTAACAGCCGTACTAAGAGTGAGAAATGAAATTTTGTTTCATTTTTTCCGTTTATCGTTTTCGGTACCCCGGCCGATTAACTCACAAAGGTTGAGAGAACGGAGGAACCATCTGAAGCAGACAATGATCTGAATGCTGAAATAAATAATACCTGGAACAAAGATACGGCCATTGAGAGGAGATGAATGCTGACGGGCTAGGACAAGATTTGGTTGATATCCTAAACTTAGTGGTAGATGAATTGAACAATGATAGTGGGAAACCTATGAACCTAAGATTTGTAGACAGGAAAAAGTTAAAAGAAACAACAGCTAAGGTAAACAAAGTCATCCCATACCTTGAGGCGAGGAGCCTTCACCAGTGCAACAATATCCTCAAAGCAACAGCAAATGCGGTGAGGAAATTACATGGTATAAAAGCGAGAGGAAACAACAAACAAGAAAGATCAGAGCCTTGGTGGAAGAAACGACTGAGTGGTCAAATCAGGGAAATGAGAAATGACATTGGAAAGCTTGAGTCTCTACTGAATGGGACACTAAAAAACATAGACACTAAAAATAGACTAGAAATAAAGTACAAAACTAGGAGGAAAAAGCTAAATATTATCATAGAGGAACTGAAGCAACGCATTGTAGTAAAGAGTGCAAAAATTAGGCGATACGAGAGCAGAGTCAGTCAGTATAGACAGAACCGCATGTTTGACAACAACCAGAAGATGCTGTTTGGACAGCTTGAGGGGAAAGAAAGAGGCAACGACTTGATCCCTGAGGCGGAACAAACTAAAACATTCTGGAGAGGAATATGGGAGCAGGATGTTAAACATAATGACCAGGCAGTGTGGATGGAGACAGTACAGAAGGAGATTAGTGAACAGGCACACCAACAAACTGACTTGAGTATCACAGCTGAAACTCTTAAGGGGCAGGCCAAAAAACTAACCAACTGGAAATCACCAGGCCCAGATGGTGTGCAGGGGTTTTGGATTAAAAATATAACATCCCTCCACCCGAAACTGACAACCATGTTCAATGACTGCTTGATGTCAGGTTAGGTACCAGAGTGGTTGACAAAAGTACCACAGTTCTGGTAATTAAGGACCGAATCAAGGGTAATGATGTTACCAACTATAGACCTATCACATGTCTGTCCGTAATGTGGAAACTGTTGACAAGCATTATGTCTGAGGAAATCTACCATCACCTCCACACAAACAACTTGTTACCGGACGAACATAAAGGATGCCGAAAGAAGTCCCGTGGTACAAAGGACCAGTTACTTATTGATAAGATGGTAATGAGGAATTGCAAGAGGAGACACACTGGTCTTGCCATGGGATGGATAGACTACAAAAAGGCATTTGACATGGTGCCTCATTCTTGGATCACCAAAAGCCTAGAGATCTTCAAGGTGGCAGATAACATCAGACAGTTGTTGGGCAAAAGTATGAAGTCGTGGGAAACAGAGTTAACATCAGCTGGAGAATCCTTGGGAGGGGTGAAGATCAAGAGAGGTATCTTCCAGGGAGATAGTCTGTCCCCTCTGTTGTTTGTCCTTGCTCTGATGCCCCTGACCATTATACTGCGAAAAGTGAGAGCAGGATACAAGTTGGGAAAGGGAGAGCTTACCATCAATCACCTCCACTTCATGGACGATCTTAAGCTCTTCGGGAAGAGCGAGAAGGAGTTGGATGTGCTTGTTGACACTGTCCGTATTTTCAGCAATGATATATGTATGGAATTTGGTATTAGTAAGTGTGGAGTCCTTGTGATGAAGAGGGGGAAATTGAGCAGAAGCAACGGAATCCAGGTACCAACAGGTGAGATGATAAAGGAAATTGACACCGAAGATGGATACAAGTATTTGGGTGTTCTGCAGGCTGATGACATCAAGAACAAAAAAATGAAGGAATTGAAAAGAACTGAATACATTCGGAGAGTAAGGAGCGTATTAAAGTCACATCTGAACAGTAGGAATGCCATAAGTGCAGTAAATTCCCGAGCTGTGTCTATTATTAGGTACAGTGCGGGAATTCTGAGATGGAATGTTGCTGAACAATAAGAAATGGATAGGGAGACTAGGAAGCTATTGACTATCTACAACATCTTCCACAAGAGGAGTGATGTCGATAGACTCTACTTAAGGAGATCTGAAGGTAGAAGAGGTCTTATCAGCATAGAGGACTGTGTTCAGATGGAGAAAAACAACCTACACAAATACGTGACTGATAGTAAGGAGCCAATGCTCAGAAATGTACTGAAGACAATAGACCAGGGGATGTCCAAGGAGGAAATAACAACAAGGAGAAAGAGCAGCCTTCAGGAAAAAAATCCCTTCATAGTACCTTCTTTGAGAAAACTGAATTCAGAGATCCACAGACATGGAACTGGTTGAAAAGAGGAGACCTTAAAAAGGCTACAGAAGGAATGTTAATGGCTGCGCAAGAGCAGGCCCTCAAAACGAAGTGGTTGAAACACCATATTTACAAGGAGGAGGCTATCCCACTGTGCAGGATCTGTGGAGAGAGAGAGGAGACTGTGGCTCACATTGTATCCGAGTGTAAACACCTAGCCCAGACTCACTATAAGGGCTGGAGACATGATGTGATGGGCAGGGTGATCCACTGGCACCTATGCAAAGTAAACAATTTACCATATTCTGAGAAGTGGTATGAGCATAAGCCAGAGTCGGTGATAGAAAACGATCAGGTGAATGTGCTGAGGGATTTTAGGATACAGAGGGACAAGAAACTGGAACACAATAGACCTGACCTGGTGGTTTTGGACAAAGAAAAAAGATCGTGCCTGATTGTGGATGTGGCCTGCCCATCCGACACGAGAGTGCAAGAGAAGGAGAGGGAGAAAATTAACCGATACCAGGACTTAAAGTGGGGGGATTTGGAACTGCCATGAAGTCAAAGTGGTCCCGATTGTCATAGGCGCACTAGGTACTATCTCAAAAAGTTTCCATGGATGGTTAAAGAAAATTGGCCCCTTATCCATCGTTCCCGGCTCGAAAGTCCTCCGGTACAGACTGGTTAGTTCGACTTCGTTGACTCCCAGAGCCTCTCCGAGTGCATCGTCGCACTTGCCCACCACTAATCCTCTATAGAACTCGAGAGTGGAAGTTCCACTGACCGCATTGCCCACCTGGTAGAGGGCAGTGAGTGCCTGGCAACATTCCAGATGCCAGTCACCCAGTCTCGGTCTCTTCTTGACCCAGGACTGCAACTCAGTCAAAGAAACGAGCTGCGGAAGGCCCGTCTGACAAACGGCGACCACACCTGTTCACCGTTTAGGCAGAATATCTGGAGATGTCGCAGCCTCAGCGCGTGCCTGCGCATCATTAGCCACGGCATGCCCAGCCCTCCACGTAGAGGGTGCTGGCACAGATGGACCGCCTCAACAGCGGAGCTGACGCCTACACAAGAATTTGAAGAGGAGCCGCTCCAATATGGCGAGGCGCGAACGGGGGCAAGGGACGACAGTCAGACGGTATTAAATGACGGACGCGATGTACGCGTTCGCCACCTCCGCCCGACCTTTCAGTGATAGCTTCATCCCAGCCCATTTCTGGGTGAGACTGACTACCTTGCCCATCACCTCGTCCCAATTCTTATCCACCTGGAGGTCTGGCTCGAACCAAACCCCTAGCAACTTTACCGGTCCGTCCGTCCAGCGCCTAACGACGCTGTTGGACGGCATGGACTTGCCTCTCCAGGTGCCGAGTTCAAGCCTACTGACTTTTTCGGGTTAAGTTTTGCTCCCGTCAACCTTTCATATTCCTCCAATAAGTTGCCGACCACCTCAATTTCTGAGGAGTCCGACACCACCACAGTGATGTCGTCCGCAGAAGCCGACACAGCCTTTCCGCGTCCCGGTTCGAGCGGGATGCCCTGCAACAGCTCCAGCTTCCGCAGTAAAGGCTCGAGAGTCAATACGTACAGAAGGGAGGAGAGAGGGCACCCTTTACGGACCGATCGGGAGACCTGAAACGGTTCCGAGAGGTGGCCATTAATTTTGACCATCGAGCAGGTGCCGCTGTGCATTGCAGCGATCCAGCTTCTGAAGACGGGGCCGAAGCCAGCCGCCTTGAGGACAGCCTCCAGGTACCGATGGTCGACTCTATCGAATGCTTTCGATTGATCTAAATTGATCAGAGCCCCACCGAAGCTTGGTTTACACCCTACCCTCTCTATGATGTATCGCATTAGGTGGAGGTTGTCGTGCATGGACCTGGTTGGGATTGCGCAAGTTTGCGCCTCCAAATCCCCGACGACAAGCGCCAACCTCTTCGCTAACACCCTGGCCAAAATCTTAAACTCTGTGTTGAGCAGAGTTATGGGCCTGAAATTGTCTAATGTGTCTCTCTTGTTTTCGTCTTTCCTTATCAGCGTCACTACACCCCGGTTCACAGAACTGGGAATACTCCCGTTTTGCTGCCAGTTGTAGTAGAGGGCTTCGAGGAGATTGGAGAACAAGTCTGGAATATTTTCGTAAAGCTCATAGGGAAGACCATCCAAACCGGGTGACTTGCGCCTCATGCAGCCTACAAGGGCATCATGAATCTCGGCTGAAGTAATTGGCCTTTCGCAGCGCCCAGCGTCAGCCGTCGAGAATTGCGACAAGCCATCGAGGTAGGGACTGAAGTCCGCCACCATCTCTGACCCGCCACATCCCCCGAACAACCGAGCAAAATGTTGGCGAAAGGCCTCACACATCCTCTTGGAATCGCTCAGCTCGTGCCCGTCTCGGTCCGTCAAAGACCGAATCGTGATTTTATTATTACGCTGCGCCTCTGCCACGCGGGCCCATCGAACAGCTTTGGTTCCCTCGTTTCTCAGAGCACGCGTCTTAGCTCTGACAATGCAACCTTCGTGTTTCGCATTGAAGAAATGGTCTAATGCCATTCTCGCCGCTTGAACATCAGTTGCAATGCCACTACCAATAGCCTCGTCTAACTTATCTACCAACTCCCCCTCCTTTCTATTTTTCTCTAATGCTACTTCTTTGCTAAACTCTATCGACATTACTCTAATCTCTATTTTGAGAGCGCCCCACCATCTATTGTTGACGACTCCCCCTGTCAACTTTTTCTTAACTAAATTGTTGACCAGGTCCCTGTAAGCCTTACGTGCCGGAAATGACATGTTTAGCTTCCAGTAACCAGGTCCTAACCTACGCGTCTTATCTAGGTCGACCATACAGATCACAAGCTTGTGATCTGAATAGGCGACCGTTTCAAAACGTGGACAGCATACACTATTTCTGTCTATTTTCCTAATGAATATCCTGTCTATATACAATCTAGATGACCCTATGCGGTTAGCCCAGGTCCACACTTGCGCATTAGGGAAATCTAGTCGGTACCTGTCAGACAGTTGGAACTGGCTGATCAGGTTCTTGAGGCTTTTGCACCCCCCGCTCCTATCGGATACTCCCACACCGTCCCAGCGTGCATCTAAGATGCCGTTCCAGTCCCCCGCTAACAGTAAAGCTTCTAAAGAAGTCCGGCCGTCCTGCCCCAGTAGGAGCATAGACGGCCACCAGTCTAAAGGCACCACCTTCATTATTGTTTACGTCCAGGACCACCAACTTCCCGTCCGGGTCTCGGAAGATCGACCTTACCTCGAGATCCAGGCCTTTCCTAAACAGTACTTCCCCCCGCCTCCCATTCCCGGCCGGCTAACAGATGCAAAGATCTGATAGTCGTCGAAAATGGGGGCTAGTGCGCGCGTGTCGGAAATCCTGGTCTCGCTGACTGCAATTACATCCATTTCTATAGACCTGAGGTCGTTGAGCAGGTGACCCTGCTTCCAGGACGATCCCAGGCCTCGAACATTTAAACATCCTACTCTTAATATGGCCATGTTGGTAGGTTAAACAGAGAGAGAGGAAGGCTTACTTACCTTCCGGGCTCTTGTTAAGGTCGGGTTGTTCGACCGCCATAGTTAGTGGGGTTTCTTTTGGGAACCCCTTTAAAAGTCTTGAAGTGGGTTTTACGTTCGGGGTTCCCACGTCCCGAGGAAAGCTGTCTCGTATTTCTTTGAATATCTCGAGCGACATTCGCACCAGAACCAAATCTTCCGGCACGCGAAATGTGCTCGATTTAAAAATTTCCCCTCTTTTTGTATATTTTCACTCATGCTACGAGGGCCATCAGTTCCTTGTTGGTCCTCCTGCCGGGCACGAAGTTTTGTATGTTTTGTTGGTGTGATTTTATCTGTTTGCGTGGCTGTGGTGGTGATAGTTTTGGTGGTGTTGTTTCGGTTGTATCTGTGTTTGTTGTGAGTGCGGTGTCTGTGGTTTCAGATGTTTGTGTGTATATTTGTTCTTGCGTCTGTTTCGGTTGTTTGCGTTTGGCGGATTCTGGTGATGGTGATGGTGGTGTTGATGTTGGTGTTATTGGAGAGATGTTTGCGTGGGTGGTGTCTGCGTTTTTTATTGTGGGTGCTTTTGTGCTTTGTTGAGTTTTTTTTTTCTTTTTGTGTTTCCTTTTTTTATTTTGGGGGATTTTGGATTTCCCTCATTTTCACTACTGGTAGATGAGGGGTCTGTGTCTGTAAGTGTGTCTGTATGTATGTTTAAGGTTTTATTGGTGTGTGTATTTTGGGGGGGAGGGGGAATTTGACAGCTTTCCTCGTTTCCCCCCTGGGTGGTCAATGTTGGTGGTGGTCTTTCTATTGGTGTTGTTGTTGGTGGTTTTGCCGGTGCAGATCTTGGTTGTGGTCCTCGCCCCGGCGTCGGCAGCAGTGGAGCCTTTCGACCCCTTGCCTCTTTCAGCAGTTGAGGGCAGAAGGCTCGCAAATTGTTTTTTTCCCCACAAACAAAACACTGCGGCCTTTTGCCTTCGGTCAAAATGTGAATGACAGTCCTATACTGAAGGTGAATGTGGTCTGGGATTGTCTTCACATTCTCGGGCCTGATCTGGAGAAGGATCTCCAGGTCAACCCCGGACCAGTCCTCTCTGGCCGTTCTGATCACTTTTATAGGGACTGTATGCGTCCTCTCCACAATCACACATCCCAGAAGCCACCACATGTCAAGTCCTGGTGGGATTCTGGGAATGCGGAGACGGGCCGTTCTTTTTCCCATGTGGGAGGGGTACATTATGACCTTACTGGTTTTGCAAGGAGTCATCGCGTGTTTCATAGCGATGGCTTCTGACTTGAACAACACCGAAATGGTGCCATACTGTCTGCCCCTCTCTATGTACTGGGTGTCTTCTCTGATGCACCTCAGCGCGACTTCGACATCTTCTTGTGGGATTAACGCTGCCCTTTTGGTTTGTGCTGAGATGCATCTATAATGCACCGTTTTGCGCTCCACTGCCTCAATAGCTTCTACCGGGACAGTTAAGTCGGCCCAAGTTTGTACTTGTTTGATGAGCTTCCATGCCTGGGCCAACTTTTCATCTTTGTTTGAGAGGTCCATGTTGAAGCATGGCCTCTTTTTTGCTGCTGCCGCAGCGAAAGTGGTCTTGTTTTCGTTGGGGGGTGTTGTTGACGTTGTTCTTGTTGGTGTTGTTGTTAGCACTGTCGCTGTTATCATTGTTGTCTTTGTTACCACCGTTGTTCTCGGTGCAGTTGGTATTGTTGGTGTTGGTGTTGTCGCTATTTGTTTTCATGTTAGTGGTGTTGATATTGTTGTTGTAATTGTTTTTTTGTTTTTTTGTTATCTGTATTTTCGTTGTCGCTGTTACTGTCATTTTTTTTAAAATTAGAGTTCTTATTGGTATCATTGGTGTCTTTGTGTACCTTGTTTGTGGTGGTGTTTGTGTTATCAATGTGTGTTAATTTCGCTGTAGCGCTCCTCTTAACTTCCATGTCGTTGTCGCACGACAGCAGACATATTGCTGAGGGGCGTGGCTCAGCCATGTTTATTTTTTTTCGTAAAATTTTTAACATGTAAAAAAAAATTCTAATGTTTGGGCCAAAAGGCCCAAATATTATACTTTCCCCTTGACGGGGTAAAGTCTAAGGGCTTATATCCCTTACACAACAAGAAATATTTAACAACAAATAATTTAAACAGGCAAATAAAGCGACTTACTGTGAGCGAGCAAAATACGTCCGCTTAGACCAATAATAATAATAATAATAATAATAATAATAATCATAATAATAATAATAATAAGTGTAAACACCTAGCCCAGACCCACTATAAGGGCTGGAGACACGATGTGATGGGCAGGGTGATCCACTGGCACCTGTGCAAAGTAAACAATCTACCACATTCTGAGAAATGGTATGAGCATAGGCCAGAGGCGGTGATGGAGAACAGTCAGGTGAAGGTGCTGTGGGATTTTAGGATACAGACGGACAAAAAACTGGAACACAATAGACCTGACCTGGTGGTTGTGGACAAAGAAAAAAGATCGTACCTGATTGTGGATGTGGCCTGCCCGTTCGACACGAGAGTGCAAGAGAATGAGAGGGAGAAAATTAACCGATACCAGGACCTAAAGTGGGAGGTGAAAAGGATTTGGAACTGCCATGAAGTCAAAGTGATCCCGATTGTCATAGGCGCACTGGGGACTATCTCCAAAGGTTTCCAGGGATGGTTAAAGAAAATCGGCCCCTTCACGCTTTTTGGAACGCTTCAAAAGGCATGCTTGCTTGGAACAGCAAGAACCCTCCGATACGTCCTGAATATCTGAGGCTGCAGGTAGTGGCTTGATATTCAATCCAACGGACTTTCCAGTTAACCAACATCAATGACTGAGATTCAAGGAATAACAATAACAATAATAATAATAATAATAATAATAATCATAATAATAATAATAATGATTTCTTTATTAACCACAAGGGTTTACATAAAGTAGACATTAAGGACAGTGCAGGACAATGCAGGACGGTACAAATGGGCATTTCTGCGTGTAAAAAAAACAAAAACAGAGGATGTAACAAAAATAACAATGAAAATAACAATGAAAAATTCCCCAATAGGGGGGAGACTTCGGAGGGACATTTGTGGAGAAAGCCCAGTAAAAAGCCACAATGACCCTGACCACCAAGGCAAGTGCCCTCTCCCAGTTTTCCACCTTTAATTTACAGATATATGCTCAGAGTAGGCCCATTCACTCGGGCCATTCTTGCTTCTCTCACCCATCTTTCAACAAAATGCTGGGAAGAGAGCACTTCCCTCTCTACTCTGATTTTCCTTTTCAAATGAAATTTGAAAAAGTCAATCAGAGCATCACCGAAGAGGTAAGTGCTCGTCTTCAGCCCTTTCAAACGTGTCCACCATACTATCTCTTTCGCCATGGCCACCAGGCAGATAAAAACTGCCTGCCCTTCCCGGCTAAAGGAGGAGGGCGGGGCAATCCTCACGATGGACTCAGATGATAGCCGGATCCGTCCTAAACGCGACAGCAGGTGTTCGACATAAACCCACAAGTCAGCAATTTTCGGACACTGGACGAGTGCGTGCAGGACGGTTTCGTCGCCCTGCGCGCATCTCGGACATGCCCGGCTGACGGCACCTCCATGCCTGTAGAGTTTATCCCGAACTGGCAAGGCTCCTCGGTAGCACTGCCAGGCCAGAGATTTCTGGAAGTTGTCCATAGGCCCTGGCCCGAAAGTTCTTCCGAAGAGATTGGCTAGTTGATTTTCGTCGACGCCTAGAGTTTCCCCAAGTACGTCGTCGCTCTTCCCCTCCACTAATCCTCTATAGAACGCCGAGGTGGAGTTTCCACCGATCACATTGCCCGATTGGTCGAGGGCTGTGAGCGCCTGAAGACATTCCAGTCTCCAGGCGCTCCCTCTCGGTCTTCGCTTGACCCAGGACTGCAGCTCCGTCAAGGAAACGAGCTGGGGAAACACGCGTCTAGCAAACGGCGACCACACCTGATCACCGTCGAGGAAGAGGTGGAGATGTCGTAGCCTGAGCGCGTGCCTGCGCATCATCAGCCACGGCATGCCCAGCCCTCCACGTAGCGGGTGTTGACAACAGATGGACCGCCTGACCATCGGAGCGCGTCCCTTCCACAAAAAGCGAAAGAGCAAACGCTCCAGCACAGTCAGGCGAGGCTTAGGACAAGGTACGACGGTCAGGCGGTAGCAGATGACGGACGCGATGTACGCGTTAGCCACCTCCGCTCGACCTTTCAGGGATAGCTTCCTCTCGGCCCATTTCTGGGTGAGAGAAGCCACCCTGCTCGTCACCTCGTCCCAGTTTTTGTCCGTCTGGAGGTCCGGACCGAACCAGACCCCTAGCAATTTAACCGGTCCGTCCGTCCAGCGCCCGACGACGCTGTTGGACGGCATGGACCTGCCTCTCCAGGTGCCGAGCTGCAGGCCCACTGAATTTTCCTGGTTGATCATTGCTCCTGTCACCGCTTCGTATTCTCTTAGTGTAGTGCCGAGCGCTTCGATGTGTTTGGCGTTCGACACCACTACGGTGACATCGTCCGCATATGCTGATACGGATCTTCCGCATCCTAGTTCGCGCGGGACCCCCCTCAACGTCTCCAGTTTGTGCAGTAATGGCTCGAGAGTCAATACGTACAAGAGGGACGAGAGGGGACATCCTTGGCGGACCGAGCGCATGATGTTGAACGGTTCCGACAGGTGACCGTTCACTCTCACCACAGAGCAGATGTCGCTGTGCATGGCAGCGATCCAGCCTCTGAAGACGGGCCCAAAGCCAGCCGCCCTCAGGACTGCCGCTAGGTAACGATGGTCGACCCTATCGAAATCTTTCGACTGATCTAAATTGATCAAGGACCCACCCGTGCCAGGTTCCCTAGCTACCCTCTCTACGATGTATCGCATGAGGTGGAGGTTGTCGTGGATGGATCTGTCGGGAATGGCGCATGTCTGCGCCTCTCCCACCAGACCAACAACGACAAGCGCCAACCTCTTTGCTAGCACCTTGGCCAAAATCTTAAACTCTGTGTTTAGCAGAGTTATGGGCCGGAAATTGTCTATGTTATCCCCCTTGTTCGGATCCTTTCTCAGCAGTGCCACCGCTCCTCGGCTCACAGAACTGGGAATTCTCCCGTTCTGTTGCCAGTTGCAGTAGACGTCCGCCAAGAGGCCTCCGAACAAGTGTGGCATCTGTACGTAAAGTTCATAGGGCAGACCATCCAAACCAGGCGATTTACCCCTTGTGCAGCCAGTCATTGCCTCCCTTACTTCAGCGGCTGTTATCGGCTTTTCGCAACACTTCGCCTCAGTGGCCGAGAGCCGCGGCAGTCCGTCGAGGTAGACACTAAAGTCCATCCCTCTACCCGGCCCACCGCTGCCCCCGAACAGCTGAGCGAAGTGTCGCTGAAAAGCTTCACACATTTGCCCGGGATCGAGTAGCATGCGCCCGTCGTGGTCCACCAAAGACCGGATCGTGGCTTTGTTGCCACGACGCGCCTCCGCCACTCGGGCCCATTGAACGGCTTTCGTCCCCTCGTGTCTGAGAGCACGCACCCTTGCTCTGACAACGCAGCCTTCGTGCTTTGCATTGAAGAATTGGTCAAGGGCCAATTTCGCCGCAAGCACGTCGGTCGCAATGCCTTTGCTAAGCGCCTCGTCTAATTTTCTAACTAGTTCTCCCTCTGCTCTATTTTTCTCTATTGCTAAAGCCTTACTAAATCTAATCGATTCTATTCTAATCGCTCTTTTCAGAGCAAACCACCACTTGTTGTTGACGATGGCCCCCGTCAACGCCCGCTTAACTAGTTCGCTAATCCGGTCTCTGTAGGCCTTGCGCGCTGGTAAGGACGCGTTTAGCTTCCAGTAGCCGGGTCCTCGTCTATGAAGCCTATCTAAGTCAAGCACACAGATCACGAATTTGTGGTCCGTGTAGCTGACTATCTTGAATTGTGGACAGCCTATGCTAGACCTATCTATTTCCCTACAAAATACTCTATCTAGATATGATCTGGATGACCCTATGCGGTTTGTCCAAGTCCACATTGGCACATTCGGGAAATCCAATCGGTACCTGTCAGACAGTTCAAAACGCCTGAGCAGGTTGGTGAGGCTCTTGCACCCTCCACCCCTATCCGCTAATCCCACACAGTCCCAGCGTGCATCTAAGATCCCGTTCCAGTCGCCCACTAACACTAAAGAGCGGGACGTTCCAAGAAAGGTCTCCAGACGCCGGAAGAAATCAGGCCGCCCTGCTCCTGTCGGGGCATAGACGGCCACTAGCCTGAAAGCTTGCCCGTCTCCGCTGGTCACGTCCAGCACCACCAGCTTACCCTCTGGGTCCAGGAAGATGGCCCGTATGGCGAGATCCAAACCTCTCCGAAAAAGCACAGCAACTCCTCCACCCGATCCAGGACGGCTGGGAGATGCGTACACATCGTAGCCGCCGAAGATCGGTGCGAAGGCCCGTGCTTCGGAGATTCTGGTCTCGCTGATGGCCACTACATCTATGTTTAGTGACCTGAGGTCGTTGAGCAGGTGACCCTGCTTCCATGACGACCCCAAGCCACGCGCATTTATGCTGCCTATTCTGAGTGAGGTCATGTTTAAAATAGAGTGGAAAAGATGGGAAAGACCACTTACCGTACTTTTGGTAGAGGAGGGATGGTTTTTACATCCCTTTTCACTTGATCGTCTGGTGAAGGGACCGTTGAATCGTCCCTTCGGCTGGTCGTCGGCTCTTCTAAGAGAATGTCTGAATATACTCTTCGATTAATGGTTCCTCCTAGGTCCCTGAAATCACCAACTGCGTTGGGGAATTTCGTTTTAATGTTTGTGTATTGTTTCTGTGCTATTTTTAGCAGTCTTATGTTAGTTGGCGTTTTGATTGGTGCTGGTATTATGTAGTCCTGTTGTGAAATGTCTGTGTGTTCAATTATGTAAGTCATTAGTTTCTTGTTGTGTGTGTTTATTGCCGTGCATTTGTTTTTCTGGGGGTGGGGTGTGGTTCTGCTATTTTCTTGTCGTTGTTGCTGGGTGTGTGTGTTTTGTTGTTGTGTTTGCGATGTTGGTGCTTGTGGTGGTGGTGTTGAAGGTGTTGTTGGCGGTGGGGTTGTCGCCGGTGGTGATGGTGGCGCTAGTGTGGGTGGTGATGGTGTTGGTGTTGTTGCTGCTGTGGGTCTCTTTGCAGTAGACTTTACCATTTTCTCATTTCTTTCCTCCCTTTTCAAAGGCGACGATGCGCTGCTTCTGCGTTTGTGCCTTCTTACGACCTTTTGCCATCTCTCTCCCACCTCACACTCCATGTCTGATTCTGTGAGGTCGGGGAGGGGTACCAACTCCACTCTTTCACTTGTTGTTGTTGGTGATGTTTGCACTGGAGTCTCTGTTGCAGCTGCATTTGGTATTGCTGTTGTTGTTGTTAGTATTTCCACTGCTGCTGCTGTTTTTGATTTCCGTGGAGTGGGTATGGGGGCCACGGGCCTATCGTTCCTGGTTGCCGCTTGTCCTGTTGCTGGTAGCCGTGGAGCCGGATTCGGAAGGAGGGGGGTTTTATCCTTTCTCAGGGTCTTCTCGTTGCAGAAGGCCCTGAGGTGAGTCTTCGATCCACAGCGAAAGCATTTCGGGCGTTTGCCCTCAACACTTATGGGCAGTTGAGTGCCGTTATCGAAGTCTATCACATCCGGGATAGCTTCGATGCACTCCTGGTTGGTTTGGATTAGCATCTCAATGGAGGAGCCGACCCAATCTTCTCTTACTTTTTTCTGTACTTGCAGTACAGTTGTTTTGTCCTCGATTCCGACGAGGACAGACGCGGCCAGCCAAGAAGGGGTCATTCCGGGGGGGACGTGGGTCAGTTTGACCCTCACAATTTTTTGCCCACAGTAGGAGGGCACCAACACCATTTCCTCGCTCCTTAGGGTCACTACTGATTGGGCCTTTGCCTCCTGG
>OZ024742.1:16302607-16305107 GCA_964016885.1 Eledone cirrhosa
ATATAAACACTCATACACCTATACTCACATATACACACACACAAAAACGCACATATATATATATATCAATATATATATATATATATATATATATATATATATATATATATATATATATATATATATATATATATATATATATTTTATATATATATATATATACACACATACACATATACACATACATATACAAGTATGTATATAGACACATATACACATACATAAATATATATACATATATATATATAAAAATATACACACACATAAATATATTTCCATATCAAACATAGATATATATTTACTCATGCAATTACGGGTGGTTGTGTATCTCGTTGCCTTTAGTCATTAACGCATATATCCAAGGAAACTAAAACATTAAAAGGCAAAAATAAGCATGATTGCATATAATTAGGGGAAAGAGGTACTAATAAATGTTATTCTATACGGAATTATAGTGAGTTGCTGTTTAGAATATTTAATTAGGTTTATAGTATTTAAATGTTTTACGTATACGGTGATTACAAACTATGATCAATTAGTTTGTAATCACCGTATACGTAAAACATTTAAATACTATAAACCTAATTAAATATTCTAAACAGCAACTCACTATAATTCCGTATAGAGTAACATTTATTAGTACCTCTTTCCCCTAATTATATGCAATCATGCTTATTTTTGCATTTTAATGTTTTAGTTTCCTTGGATTTATGCGTTAATGACTAAAGGCAACAAGATACACAACCACCCGTAATTGCATGAGTAAATATATATTTATGTGTGTGTATATTTATATATATATATATATATATTTATGTATGTGTATATGTGTATATATATATACTTGTATATGTATGTGTATATATATATATATATATATATATATAATATATATATGTATATATATATATATATATATATATATATATATATATATATATATATACCCATACACAGACTCTGAGATTTTTAGAGAACATGCTGAATACTATAATAATGCATTAAGGAATGCCGAACACCGGGATACAATAGAATACATTGATAAGAATCTCCATAACACACATAGCTCTAACGAAATCAAGGAATACGTAACCGGGTGACTGAAATACAAGCGCACACACGCAGTACCACCAGACATACTAATAATAGAAAATCATCACCAAATAAATCACGTTGTAGAAAGTATATCTGGTATAATCCCATTTTTAATGCTTCAATTAGTACAAAACTATCTCTTTCATTCTTTAAGTTAATCAACAAACATTTCCCTAGTTCCCATAAATACAGTAACATTCTGAACTCTAAAACTATTAAACTATCATACTCCACGGCACCAAACCTTGAAGCATACATAAAAAAACTTAACTTAATTAAACAACACTACAAAACAAAATATTTTAATAACAGATGAGCATAACGTAATATCGGCCTTCCAACCACTAAATGGGAGACAGGTATTACACAACCCACCTGTACTGGTATCACAACCTATCCATGGCATACCCGCTACCCACAACAAAAACTGTAACTGCCACCTACCTGAAAGATGTCCATTGAAGAATAAATGCCTAAAGTCCAACATTGTTTACCAATGCACTGTTGAATCGAACGACCAGAAATGGTATTACATCGGGTCTACCACTACCTCCTTTAAATCTCGCTGGTACCGTCATCGTTTCTCAATTAAACATCCTGATCACCGTTTTGTGACCACGCTCGCCAACAAGACCTGGCAACTCCGTGAACGCAACCAACAGTTCACCTTGAAATGGGATATACTTTCCAGCGTTAGTGCATATCGGAGTGGATTGAAGTACTGTAGGTCATGTAACCTTGAACTCTTTTACACCTTAAAATCCAAAAATAAATTTCTTAACGATAGAATCGAACGATCATTATACTGCAACCACAAACTGAAATCTAAATTCTCTCACTATAAAATAACTTAACATTCGAACCCATAACTATAACATTGCTTTCTTGCTAACCACTTTCTCTTCCCCCACACTACAAGACAATACCCAGCTTATCACTATAAATGGAAACTTAGTTCAATTCGCAGATTACTACTATGTACCCAATGTACACCCACTCCATAGCTTTCGTCTGTCTTCTCTCTATCTCTCCCTCTATATCCATTCCACTCTCTCTCGCCCTAGGTCCACCTCCCTCCCTTTCCACATCTATGAACCTGTCCTCTGGGGCAACAAATAATCCCAACCTTAACTATCAACGCATCGCTTAAGGTGGTCGCTTTAAGAGTAAACAGTATAATAAAACCCCTACCACAACATTTTGATTAAGATATCTACAAACCACTCTCTCCCATTTCTCCAGCCCCTGCATCTCTCTCTCTCTCTCTCTCTCTCTCTCTCTCTCTCTCTCTCTCCGTCTCCCCTTCTTTTCTCTCTTCCTTTTCTACTCTATCTTCCCCAATAACCTCACTTAAGGGTATTTACATTGTACATTTTAACCATTCTGCTCTGATGATACAGTGGTC
>OZ024742.1:16307607-16312607 GCA_964016885.1 Eledone cirrhosa
TGACCAGCGTTCTAAGATACGTTACACTTAGGTGACTATATGTGTAGCGAATTGGCTAGTATTATTGCGTGAGTGTTTGTGTGAGCGTATGTGCGTGAGTATATGTGTGTTTGTGTGTATAGATTTATATATGTGTGAGTGTATGTTTGTGTGTTTATATTTATATACTCATACATATGAATGTATACATAAGCACACAAAGATATCATCTTGGTTATCTAGTTAGTTGCGGATAGTTTTTTTCACAAAAGCTTTGTAATAAAAGAATTATTAAACTAAAAACTTGGTTTTGTACCCTTTTTATATATAAAATACTACAATTAACCGTCACTTTTGAGGGCACGTGACCAGTTATTTTATATAATAAATAATCTGCTGTTTTTAACGATAAATGTATTATTCATATATAGATTTCACTGGTAGAGACGTGTTCGAATCTTTAATAAACAGGAGTCGTACGCATTATAAAAAGTAAACGGCGCAGTGGATGAAAAGCGAGTGTATTGGATCGGAAACGAACTCAAGACCTTTTTTGGTATGTATTTGAACAATCAGTAAGAAGAACAAATCTATCAGAACAACGTGTAATCTATACAGAATCATGAATTGGGTAAACCAATCATGTGTGTTGTGTGAGTGCAAAAGCACAAGCCATTTAAATATGGTTTCTGATTTAGGCTCAAGACCAGCAGACTCAATCCAGCGGGATTTGAACTCAGAACGTAAACGGCCATAAGTCTATGCCGCGAAGCATGTTGTTCGACGCTCTACCGATACTGCCAATCCACCTCCCGAAACCATTTAAATAATATATACACAAGAATGACAGAATTTAAAACATTTTACTAGTCATTTGTTTCAAGGAAAGGTGATAAGAAATATGCTGGAAGCGACATTATTGTATATACGAATAAATCCAGGTTCTAAAATCTGTGCTGAAAATCGTTTAATGTACACATAATTTTACGTCAATCTTCTATCTACGCAGACATTAAAAGTACAAATATTGTAGAAGATCTCCAGGAGATAAAAAAAAAATACATTCGAGTATCACAAAATTATGAAGGATTAAAAAAATAAAATAGTATTAAGTCATTAGACTAGTCGAAGATAGTCAAAAACCGTTGTGGTCTGTACACAGAGAGACTGTGATAGAGGTATATATATATATAGAAATTACATGAATCAAAGTTCAGTTTAAATCATTTATTTGCTTACAATAGTTTCCTCCAAACCGAGGTTTGGATTCTTCGGAGCAATTATTCAGTGATTTTTTACATACTTGACCTCCTTTTCAACACAAGAGACATATAGAAACATATGTATATATTGACCCACAGTGGGTTGACATCCATCATAATAATATAGCATGGCAATTTACATACAAAGGTTACAATCATATTAAAGGACAAAATTAAAATTGTCACGTATGCCAGAGAATGTTCCCTACTTTTCAGCACTTTATTCCCATTCCGTATTTCCCATCTTACATCTCTACGTATTGGTTTAAAGGAAGGAAAAAATATATACGATGCTGTGACATGTACCACTTTCCCCAAAAGTATTAACAGGTGAACTACAAATAGATTTAATAGAATATATATCCACTGGGACGAAATTTGTTAGAGGTGAGAGGAATCTATCTATTTTATTTGAAAGTATTTTATTTATCACAGGTAGTAGTCTAAAATGTTGAATGCAAAACCAGATTCTTAACAAACCAACAACTATATATTTTCCACATATTTCATTCTGTGTGGGGTGAACTGGAGTTAAGAAACAATTTGTATTTTCTGTAGTTTATGTGAACTGAATGGATTCCCTCAATGAGTAGTAGTGATTAAAAAAAAACAACAAAAAAAACAGATTAAATTTCTCAAGATTGCCTTTTCTCTAGAGTCATTAGTGACGTAAAACATGGAGTTAGGTTTTATATTTCACTAAACAACTGATTTGACAATGAAGATATTACCCACAAATAAATGACTATAAGAATTCATATAGATATGTATTTAATCTCTTGTTAACTCGCGCGAAGAACGATGCGGTGGATGGGAAAGAACTTTGCCATAACTCAAGCACTCGCCCATCACCGCCAGAGATGGAGGTAGTTGGTGCAGCATTCAACACAGCAGTGTTTCAACGACCACGAGAAGGGTTAAGGGACTGTTAGGATGATGACGAGGATTAATAAGCTACCAGTAACCACTGGCTCGAACTGGGAAGGGAAGTCTGCGCAGTGTAGGCCATGCTTTACGATCTCGTTCAACATAACATGGTACAGGATGTGGTCAGCACTGTAACATGATATAAGTCAAGTGAATTGTTGCTAGTTTAACATTTGGCCCCCGACACAACACCGGCCTTATCACAAGACATATGTCATAAGGCCGGCACATATGTTATAAGGCCGACACATATGTCATAAGGCCGGCACATAAGCCATAAGGCCGGCATATATGTCATAATGCCGGCACATATGTCATAAGGCCGGCACATATGTCATAAGGCCGGCACATATGTCATAAGGCCAGCTCATATTGTCATAAGGCCGGCACATATGTCATAAGGCCGGCACATATGTCATAAGACTGGCACATATGTCATAAGGCCGGCACATATGTCATAAGGCCGGCACATATCTCATAAGGCCGGCACATATTGTCATAAGGCCGGCACATATGTCATAAGACCGGCACATATGTCATAAGGCCGGCACATATTTCATAAGGCCGGCACATATGTCATAAGGCCGGCACATATTGTCATAAGGCCGGCACATATGTCATAAGACCGGCACATGTGTCAGCTTGGATAAAAATTGGAACCTTTTCAATAAAATATTGAACATTTACAAGCTATTGATACACTATCTTTATGATTAGTTGGTAAGGACAGACTAACGTACATCTACATATATTATAAAATATGTCTACCTTTCTCTCATTACCCTGCTGTCACTTTCTTTATCCGCCCTCTCTCTCTCTCTCTCTCTATATATATATATATATATATATATATATACATACACACATATATACACATATATATAATAAAGTTAGATCTGAATATTTCCCCGAATAGTAGTAACTGAGAGTGTGTAAATATGTATATAAACTTACACATTTATATATATATATATATATATATATATATGATGGCTTCCCCCTCGTTATTGAGTATGGCCATTACATGATATACCATTATTAATAATTATTAATTAATTCTATCATGAAATGCCTATGCGTGAAGATATTTTTTAAAATGAGGAAAGACTGTGCACTGAGCCAATCCCACTCTCTGAGCGACAGTAGCTATAACCCGAAAAGAAGAAAAGATCAACATCATCAGTAACTACTGAGCCGCAGGTTTTATATCGGAGTTATCCCAGATTCCTGAGTTGCCTTCTAGAAGAATGCCCTGACAAAGGCTATGGGTCCTTCATTCCCAGTGGTTTAACCGCGCGGTACATGTGTATATACATATTTACACACTTATGGATGGCCGTGGACTCTTATGAGTTTCTTTCGCCCTTTATCAGGTTTTGTCTTTTGTCCTGCAGGGTGTCCAAAATCACCCTCTTCACCAAGTAAACTTGGTAGGGTTGCCGGTTTAGTCGCCGACGATCCGACCATGCGACAGGTTGTACTGGGTTACATGTTACCAGTAGCACTCAAGAGTGCCACGACATATATATATATATATATAAATATATATATATATATATATATATATATATATATATATATATATATATAAATACATGCATATATATATATATATAATGGAAAAATTTGAACAGGAACAAAACAAAGAGGCAGTACAACATATACATACATACATACATATGGTGGCTGCCAACTCGTTTTCGAGTACGGCCACTACTTTATATCCATGTAGGAGAACCCCTACCGATGCGCTGAACGAGTGTAACTTTTTAGTCCAGCCAGCGACTTGAAAACTCTGATACGAACACTACACTTGTGACTATTATTGACACATAGGGCTGGGCCCATGGTACCATGTGACGACAAGTGCAGAGAGATCTCCAGATATAAAGCAATGCCTGCGCCGTGAAGCTTTTATAGTGAGCAAAGGCACAGAGCCAGTCCCACTCTCTTAACCAAGATGATATTTATCAAAAAGAAGAACAAGTCAACATCATTGGATACCATCAGGGTTGCAGGTGTTATATCAGAGTTTTCCTTCTAGAATTCTGCCTTGACAAAGGCTAAGCGGTCATCTCTCCCGGTGATTTTGGATGGCAATTGACTCTTAAGAGCTCCTTTGCCCTTTGACAGGTTTTGTTTTTAGTCCTGCAGGATGTCCAAAGTCACCCTCCTCACCAAGAAACCTTGGTGGGGTTGCCAGTTTAGTCGCCAACGAGCCGACCACGAGACAGGTTGTACTGGGATACATGTTACCAGTAGCACCAACTGGTGACCTGACATACATACATACCTGACATACATACATACATAAATATATATATATATACATACATATATACTGTATATATACTGTATATATTTTATCAAATGATTCTATGGACTTACTTTCATATATATATATCTATATATATATATGTATATATATATTTATTAAAATAACAGATTAAAGTTTAAGCAAAGAATCGCTGCTTTCACTCTTAACGGGATCTTCTGAAACTAACAAAGTCAATCTGTAAACGCAGAAGTGGATATTTCAAAAAACGTTGCAACCGGAGGAAGACAGGAAGACGATACTTTGGTTCGTGGAAACGTTCGCTGGCAAAGAACGGGGAAAAACGAATATAATACGTCAATAATAGGAGCGGTGAAAAACAATTACGCGCAAAGACAAAACCACGTTTATGGTATAAAAGAGGTCGTAGATTAATGTTCTCTTAGGTGGTTCATAGATACGTTCTCTGGCAAAGAACGAAAAAAAACGAAGATAATACGTCATATGTGGAGCGTGGAGAACAAAGCACGCAAAGACAAAACCACGTAAATGGTATA
>OZ024742.1:16317607-16320107 GCA_964016885.1 Eledone cirrhosa
TATATATATAAGAGGTGTGTCAGAAAAGTTCCAGGACTGATGTCACAAAAGATTTATTTCAAACCCAAACTTCACACTAAAAGTTTTCTCCTTCAAAGTAATCCCCCTGGAGTATGTAACTGTAATCTTAGCTCTCTGCAGCGATCAAACCTTTTTCTTCATAATTTTATATACATGTCCTCTGTTTCAGGTCGTCAAGCAATGAGCACAGAGCAGCGAACAAACTTGAAGTTTCTGGTACGGTTGGGGAAAACTCCGTCAGAAGCACTGGGATTGCTGCGGCAAGTGTATGGAGATGAGACGATGTCACGCTCACGTGTTTTTGAGTGGTGTGTATATATATATATATGGATAAGAAGTTTATGAAACGGAAATGCGGGTATAAAGAATTTATTAGGTAACAATTGTTTCTATAGTGTATGGGTTACCTATACCTCGCTATTTGAATAATATAAAAATATTATCATAAACCGAAGGTACACTGCAAGCAAACACACCATGTCGTCAGACCTTTGTATTGGAATGATATGAAAATATTTTATACACTAGATAAAAGAGAAAGGAGGTAGGAAGAGAAGGGGCAGAGGGAAGTGAGTAAGGGGGAGGGAGTCCTAGGATTTAAGACTGCCAGACTAGTAGAGATTGTAAGGAGAGAATGTTTTGGCAGCAGTTAGCTTAATGAGGCGTGTTAGGTTTGGAGGGGGAAGTAAATTCTTCTAGTGGTGTTGTTTGGACAAAATTTAGTTAAAGGGGTCAAAGTGGTACAGAGTTACAAACAAGTTATTGGGGCTATTATAGTAGCAGGTCATTTCTAAAGGGATCCAGAAAACAGTGTTTAGTACTATTATTATAGAAAGCCATATCTTGTATATAAACATATAAAACAGAAATTTGCAAACGGTGGTGTAAAAAGGTAACATTACATGCATTTAAAAAAAGAAAAAGTCGTTTTCAAACGATGGTTACAGTACAGTGAACGTTCAATTTTGCTGCTATATATATATATATATATATATATATATATATATATATATATATATATATATATATATATATATATATATATAAGTATATTTATATATATAAGTGTATATATATATATATATATATTTGGTGGAGTTGTTGTCACCAATTTAGCGGAGAAGTATTTAGATAGTTGTAATGTTGCCACGAGGAACCACCAGTTTGGTAGAAAGATATGATAGGAATATCGACAACGACTTTAGCTTGTTTTTACATAATTTATTAACAAACGTTAAGAAGTGAATTAAGTTGGCATGCCAAGAATAATAAAATAATTCAATTAAGATTACAAGAGAAAATACGGTCGACTGGCTGAGGCGTTTGGCTAGGTCTGTATGTAATGTTTTGTCGTTACATATTGTTTGTGCTTACGGGGCAAAAGAACAAGTGGTGTTTACCTTAGCATGGTCAAGCTGCGAGAGTGTGAGTTTCCTCAAATCTTCGCGGGCTATTTCTCCCTCAGAACGCGTAGGGATACATCCTCTTCTCCTGGCGCTGATTGGCTGAGCTGAGCCAAATCACGCACAGAGAATGTATGTGAGCCCGCGGAATGTAGGTCACTACATCACCTCCGAGAAGATTTTTAGCCGAAAATCGTTAACGATGAAGCCACGGACCCACAAGGTACAGTTTACACCCCCCTTCTAGACGGAAGTCGATACAGATTATTGAATCGGCAAGAACAAATGCTGAAAGAGCACATCAGTGAAAAAATAATTGAGCAGAAAGATGCATGCAAGTAAAGAAATGAGGCGCTACGGGCCGTGTTGAGCCGCTGTCAAATGATTAGCTGTTTTGTAGTTTATACGTGACCACCAAAGGTCTAACAGAAAACAGATAAAGTCTGAAATGGGCGAAGTTGCTGTTCTTGCATTAAATGTTAATGGTAAGTGTTGTACCAATAGCTGTGGACGAAGCTATTGTGGTAGTTTACCAGTGCTGGCAAGAAGATGATGGGTAGGCGAGAAACTGTTGGCCTCCCAGATGTATTGCCGAATGTGCTAGGGAGCAGGAAAAAATGGCTGGCTGCTTTGAAAAGAAAAAAAAGCAAGTTGAATCTGTAGGTGGGTTGCAGTTCCATAATTCGGGCGAATCCACAGAAGTGGTGGAAAAACTGACAAGTCCAGTTCTATTTGTTGTTTTCCCGGTGAGTTGGGTAAGATAACAAGATAGAGGTTGTTATGGACGATGAATGTGCAACGAGATGCGAAACTGGTTGAGTTCAGCTGCAATTAGCATTTTCGTGTTGCGGTGCAGGTGAACTAAGCTGCAAGTGTTGATAGCATGTTTTGGTACCTCCAGAAGGTGAAAAGGGATCTCGCAGAATATTACGACGCTTGAAGATCACATACCATAGACAACATGTTGGTGTGTGTATATATGCAGGCATGTAATACAGCAAAGAAAATGTGTGCGTGCGGTCACATATACAATGATAGAGAGAATTGAATTTTCATATAATACAGTTTTTAAAAAA
>OZ024742.1:16325107-16327607 GCA_964016885.1 Eledone cirrhosa
TAACGCAGCAGTAATGTGTCTCTAACCAATGCTGCTGGGTTGGTTCGGATCTAGCTGTCGAAACGGCCGGAGCTCAGCCGTCCGACCTTAACTCTTTTCCTATTCCCCGCTCTACTATCCATAGTATCGAGTACTCTGGTGCGTTATGGTCCACCTGGTTTCTTACCACACTTTATTTGTTATATATATATCCAAGGCGTGTTACTTGGAGTTTCTGTAGGTTCACTCGGGTGAGCACTCGATGTTTAGGTTCACTTCAGTGTCGAGGTGTAGAGTTCGACAGAGTGTATATAATTGTTTCTACTTTTGGCACAAGGCCAGCAATTATCCAGTGCATTACTGATACTTTATTTTATCGACCTCGTAAGGATGAAAAGCAAAGTTAACCTCGGCGGGATTTGAACTGAGATTGGAAAGGTCCGTAACTCTATGTGTCAAAGTATGGCGTCCGACCCTCTACCGATACTGCCAATCAACCGCCCAGAGTGTATTATAATGAAATAAAATAACAAGGACGATTGGTTACTCCTTCATTACGTTTATTGGTTGGTGACGCGCGTTTCGCCACTGATCAGCTCAAGGTTCGATCTGTATTGATCTATCCCGACTCTGTAATCCGCGGCTCGTCAGACCCCTTATAATGGTAATGTAAAAAACAAACAAACATACATATCGATCTGTTTGTCTATCTCCCTCTCTTTATCTATATATCTATCAATCAATATATCTCTCTATCGCTTTCTTTCTCCCTCTCACCCACTTTAGTTGAAATAAGAACTGTGGAAGTCATTCAAATGTTTGTTGTATCTGGTGCATGTTTTAAACATTTTAAGAAAATATCAAATCTTCACATACGGATAACAGGGTTTAATAGATAAGAGGTAATTAACCTTTTAAACCAGTTTTTAATGTGGACAAATATAGGGTTATCTTGAAAAGCTTTACCTTCTAAAACGTTTATCTCAAAGGAGGAATAAAAGATACGAGGTTATAAAACAGCTAAAGATCAATTTTCATTGTTGTTAAGAACAAACTTGAAACTTAATCCATTGTTTGTCTCTTATTCTACGTTGGTGTCTAGCTAACCAACCTACTCAATTTTTTTAATGACATAATATACAAAGCAACGAAACTCATCGACGAGTTGAAAGACTAAAAAGAGACTAAAAAGATAAGCTGATTGGAAGTCACTACAACGATAAAAAAGAGAGATGTTTATATCAATAGGGGGGGGGGTGATTATATGGTTCAGTAAGCAAATGTTGAAACATAGGTAAGTATGTATTCAGAACAATGACACATCAGAGCATTTGAAAATCTTTAATCAGTAATGGAAGAAAATTATTCATTAGTTTATGGGCGGTGGATTGGCAGTATCGGCAGAGGGTCGGATGCCATGCTTTGCAGCAAAGAGTTACGGCCCTTTATGGTATGAGTTCAAATCCCGCCGAGGTTAACTTTGCTTTCATTCCTTACGGGGTCGATAAAATAAAGTACCAGTAATACACTGGGATAATTGCTGGCCTTATGCCTAAAGTAGAAACAATTATTCATTAGTTTATGGTTGGAAGGGTTTATGAACATAACTGTCTGTCACACTTATTTTCTCTCTATCTCTTCTTATTTCAAACCTCTCTCTCTGGCACATGTTTTCATATGGGAAAACTCTTAGCTTTGAGGAATAGTGCTTAACTCACATCCATAAGGTCTTGAGTTCGATTCCCGACAGTGTTTTGTGTTCTTAAGCAAGATATATTTGTGAAGTCGCATGGCTTAGTGGTTAGAGCATTGGGCTTACAATCGAAAGGTCGTGAGTTCAATTCTCGGACCAGGTGATGTGTTGTTTCCTTGAGCAAGAAACTTTATTTCACGTTGCTCCAGTTTACTCAGCTGTAGAAATGAGATGATAGGACTGGGGACCCTATCATTAAATTACCGAAGACAACTCCAACGAGATATACCTTGGAGGAGGCCAGCTAAACCTGCATAGGTGTGAGCTGTCACACACATATTATATTTCACGTTGTTCTAGTCGATTATTTCGATACATGTATCTGTGAAATACTTAATGACTTGTCCATTAATTTCTAATACAGACTGTTCCAAACATCAGCCCTTCAAACATCTGAATATTTTGACTGTTTGCAGCCGATGCAGATCACACAATGAACCATATTTTAGAATCACCATTTTAAATATGTATTTTTTTTATTTTAGAATTTTCAAATAGAATGGCCTTTATTTTATTTTGTTATTTGTTATACAAAGGGCGGTGGATTGGCGGTATCGGAAGAGGGTCAGACGCCATGCTTTGCAGCAAAAGAGTTACGTCCCTTTACGGTCTGAGTTCAAATTCCGCCGAGGTTAACTTTGCATTTCATCCTTACTGGGTCGATAAAATAAAGTACCAGTAATACACTGGGATAATTGCTGGCCTTGTGTCAAAACTAGAAACAGTTATTTGTTATACATAAACATATGTCAACTATGTTTTACAAAC
>OZ024742.1:16330107-16342607 GCA_964016885.1 Eledone cirrhosa
TCTGCTGATTATGTCTTTAACAGCACATTATTCTTTCAACGTTTAAACATATAAGTTCCACATCACTAAAATAGCCAATATTCTGTTTAAATACAACTAATTTGCTCTTGAAATAACGCTACATCACTTTCATAAATATTCTAAATAGCAATGAAGGTCATTTTCCCGTCTTATCTAGCAATAGATAGAATTATTAGTAAATTCTTATAAAAAGATTCGTAATGATGATTGGGGATAATATGAATATATTTAGTAGCAAGTAACACATTTATCTATCGTAATTATTACGCTTCGTAACAATTGTCTATCCTCATGATTACAGATATCTCTACAACTCGTGTCCATTTTGTTGTCTACCATCATCGTTTCTTCACTAATGATGTAACTCTGATCAGGACAATTGTCACCTAAATGACTCAGCCTACTGAGCTCTAAGGGAGTATACCGCGATGATATAAATTCATATATTGGTATGGTATGGTCCCGTAACTCCTGATAGAGTCATAAGTACGAAGTATCGATATACGGCCTTTCTTGGCCATTTTAAGCCTGGCAGAGCCCATCCCTCTCCAGGCCTGAGTACAGCAGATTTCTTCCAGAGAAAGATAGAAAGTGAGAGAGAAGAAATGAGAAAGAGATATAGAGGAACAATCGATCCCAATACTAGACTGCTACTTTTTTATCGGCCACGATAGGATGAAAGGCAAAGTTGACCTCAGCAGGATTTGAACTCAGAGAGTAGAGAGCCGGAACTAATACTATAAAGCGTTCTATCCGACGTTCCAATGACTTTGCCAATCCACCGCCTAAATTCATAAAATATATCCAGGATAAAAACAAAAAAAAAAAACAGTTGAAACAAATCAATTCAAGCAAAATTCCAGAATGAAAGGTTTCATGGTCACTGTTACATGATCTTTTGTTATGGCAACTGTAATTCATTGAAGAGCGAGAAAATATATAATTTGATTCGTACTGTTTTCTAAAATGTCATGCATTAAATGAACGATTTCTTTTAACAGTGAAAAGAACGGGGTCACTCAAAACAACCGCCTTTGTCAGTATTTACGGTGACAATTGAATTAGTTTAGTCATACGTTTAGGGTCCTATCTTGCATACTCCACAAACCAATTATTTATAGAATCTACATGAGATAATAAAAAGAAAAGACTGAAACTCTATTGCTAACTGTCCATTCTGTGGAATGTGTTTAGGATGAGCAATGATTGAAACGTGGCAGGGAACACTGACAGCAAATAAAACTGAGTAACACGCATTAACTGCAAAATAGCATCTGATGATGTGGTGGTTATAGAAAGATATAGATCTACATTATAACCAATTGTGGGAGAGTATAATTGAAATCTTTAGTAGGGCACATGAGCACACACTTTATTCATTTATCTAAAATCTAATTTCCTGAAAAATAGCGTCGTTCACTGCATGTTTCTAACAGAGTAATCACTGCTTCACACCATTTCTGAGATTGTTTGTGAAACTCTCTCTCTCTCTCTCACACACACACGTGAACACACATTTTTAGAGGAAAGGACCATATCTTCGGTTTTTTCTAGCCGATGAGTATATCGGTTGTCGATAAAAACCAGGGAAAGCCCCCCTTCACACAAATATATATACACATACATTTGTTATATACATATATTTATCTCTCTCTCTCTCTCTCTCTCTATATATATATATATATATATATATATATATCCAAGGAAAACTTGAACCGTTAAGGTATCTTTTCTTGGTCATGTCAAAATTTATAAAACAAACTTTGTATTTTATCTAATGAAAGCGTACCAAAGTTTTGGTACCCTTGAAATATATATAATAGAATAAATATGGTTTTATAAATATACTTTCCATTTATTTAATATCATTGTATATATATAGTAAAATAAAAAAGGACGAGTGGTTACTCCTTCATTACGTTTATTGGTTGGTGACGCGCGTTTCGCCACTGATCAGCTCAAGGTTCGATCTGTATCGATCTAGCCCGATTCTGTAATTCACGGCTCGTCAGACCCCTTATAATGGTAATGAAAAAATGATTATACATGGCGTATGAGATTACAGAGTCGGGCTAGATCGATACAGATCGAACCTTGAGCTGATCAGTGGCGAAATGCGCGTCACCAACCAATAAACGTAATGAAGGAGTAACCACTCGTCCTTGTTATCTTATTTCACTATAATACACTGTCTAGCTCTACACCTCGACACTGAAGTGAACCTAAACATCGAGTGCTCACCTCGGTCAACCTACAGTAACTCCAAGTTACACTCCCTGGATATATATATATATACAGAGAACCTATTTTACCACCTATTAGAGAACCTATTTTACCTCCTATTAGAGAACCTATTTTAGCTCCTATTAAAGTACCAATTTTACCACCTATTAGAGAACCTATTTTACCTCCTATTAAAGAACCTATTTTACCTCCTATTAGAGAACCTATCTTACCACGTATTAGAGAACCTATTTTACCACCTATTAAAGAACCTATTTTACCTCCTATTAGAGAACCTATTTTACCTCCTATTAGAGAGCCTATTTTACCTCCTATTAGAGAACCTATTTTACCTCCTATTAGAGAACCTATTTTACCACCTATTAGAGAACCTATTTTACCACCTATTAGAGAACCTATTTTACCTCCTATTAGAGAACCTATTTTACCTCCTATTAAAGAACCTATTTTACCTCCTATTAAAGAACCTATTTTACCTCCTATTAGAGAACCTATCTTACCACCTATTAGAGAACCTATTTTACCTCCTATTAGAGAACCTATTTTACCACCTATTAGAGAAACTATTTTACCACCTATTAGAGAACCTATTTTACCACCTATTAGAGAACCTATTTTACCACCTATTAAAGAACCTATTTTACCTCCTATTTGAGAGCCTATCTTACCACCTATTAGAGAACCTATTTTACCACCTATTAGAGAACCTATTTTACCACCTATTAGAGAACCTATTTTACCTCCTATTAAAGAACCTATTTTACCTCCTATTTGAGAGCCTATCTTACCACCTATTAGAGAACCTATTTTACCTCCTATTAGAGAACCTATCTTACCACCTATTAGAGAACCTATTTTACCTCCTATTAGAGAACCTATTTTAGCACCTATTAGAGAACCTATTTTAGCACCTATTAGAAAACCTATTTTACCTCCTATTAGAGAACCTATTTTAGCACCTATTAGAGAACCTATTTTACCTCCTATTAGAGAACCTATTTTACCTCCTATTAGAGAACCAATTTTACCACCTATTAGAGAACTTATTTTACCGCCTGTTAGAGAACCTATTTTACCACCTATTAGATAACTTATTTTACCTCCTATTAGAGAACCAATGTTACCACCTATTAGAGAACGGTCGATACTTTATTATTTGTTCAATGGCTCTCGCTATTTCTTCAAAATATATTCCATATATACTCACTACCAGTTACAGTCATTGAATCAATGCATTAATGGTACTACTTGTTACTGTCATATTGAATGAATAGAAGTAAACATACACACACACGTGCACCAGGTCCAAATACAGTGGAGCTGAACTGTCATCGCCTCCATTTCTCTCGCTCTCCTCATCTCTGACCATTATTAGCAAATTGGCGGTGGATTGGCAGTATCGGTAGAGAGTCGGAGGTCATGCTTTGCAGCAAAGAGTTACGGCCCATTATGGTCTGAGTTCAAATCCCGCCGAGGTTAACTTTGCCTTTCATCCTTACGGGGTCGATAAAATAAAGTACCACTGGGATAATTGCTGGCTTTGTGCCAAAAGTAGAAACAATTATTAACAAATGGGGTCCCACATGCTGGCCGCCCCACGCCCCAGTTACACTTGTGGTTTCGGAATTATCAAAGTACCTCTCCCATTAAACATCTTGTTTATAACTACCATAAAATGTTCTTTCTATTATATTTGGATGTTTATATATGATGTTATAACTTTTCCATCAACCCAACATATGTAGTCGTTTTCATCTCTTTATCTACAATACCATTTATTATTTCCTAAGATGTTCTTATCCCTCTTCTACCTTCTGTAATGAATACTTTATGTATTTCATCAGCTTTCACTTTCAAAACTATTCGTTGATCTCGACTTTAACACTTTTTCACATCTCAGTTAAGACTCTAATAATTAACCCTTTCCATATTAATGTCCAGTATTCCCCCTTCAACATTTTTTTTATTTCTATGCACCAGTAAAATCCCACGTTTCCCCTGAAATTCATTGCTTTATTTTTATCACCTTTGGCCATATTCTATTATATCTAATTTACATTCTTCCACACGTGTTATTGATTTTTAGATATTTTTCTTCTATAGCTTCAAGAACAACAAATCTGTTAAGACATTTAATTACAAATTCATTTTTAATTCTATCATATTTCATCTTTTCTGTCTGAAATAAGGCAACATATTCTTTCTTTTCTTTAGCCATCAGCCTCAAAGGAATATTTCCCACTTCTGATATATACATCGATATATTCTTGCAGCGATATTTTACGTTATAGATTTATCAAAATATTATCTACTTGATTATGATGTTTTTCATGTTGGAATGCCCAAGTTTAAATATACTAATGTTTGTTCTTGTGTTGATTGATTCAAAGAAGCTGATTAATCATACAACCTTCTCGTTAGCATCTCTGATGCCATTATTTCATATCTTTACTGCTGTTGCCAATATTTCACTTCAATAATTATAATGTTTATAACTTTTGCTGGTTTATCATCTACTCATTCATGCAACAGTCTGTAGAAAGTATCTTTTACTTCAGCGGTTGTATTATTTATAAATATGTAACAAATAATAAGACGGATGTTGCTTTGTTTAACTTTAAGTTTCACCAAAAACATTTCGCCATTAGCTGCAGGTTACCTTTGAGATGGTATACTTGCAATTTTTATATTTATTATAGGTGTGTTGTGTTATTTATAATGTGTATAAGGTGTGTTGTGCTCTTGAGAAATATACTTTCTTTCTTCTTCTTCCTTTTGTTACCATGGTTGGATAACATCCATGAGCTTGGCTGGTAGGGGTGGGGGGGGGCTCAACCGGTTCAGTTGGAGACGTTTACCTGCTGGAAGGAGTGTTTGAGGTCTGTGGCCCCAGGACCCTCTCAAGAATAATAATAATAATAATAATAATAATAATAATAATAATAATAATAATAATAATAATAATAATAATAATAATGATTTCTTTATTAACCACAAGGGTTTACATAAAGTAGACATTAAGGACAGTGCAGGACAATGCAGGACGGTACAAATGGGCATTTCTGCGTGTAAAAAAACAAAAACAGAGGATGTAACAAAAATAACAATGAAAATAACAATGAAAAAATTCCCCAATAGGGGGGAGACTTCGGAGGGACATTTGTGGAGAAAGCCCAGTAAAAAGCCACAATGACCCTGACCACCAAGGCAAGTGCCCTCTCCCAGTTTTCCACCTTTAGTTTACAGATATATACTCAGAGTCGGCCCATTCACTCGGGCCATTCTTGCTTCTCTCACCCATCTTTCAACAAAATGCTGGGAAGAGAGCACTTCCTTCTCTACTCTGATTTTCCTTTTCAAATGAAATTTGAAAAAGTCAATCAGAGCATCACCGAAGAGGTAAGTGCTCGTCTTCAGCCCTTTCAAACGTGTCCACCATACTATCTCTTTCGCCATGGCCACCAGACAGATAAAAACTGCCTGCCCTTCCCGGCTAAAGGAGGAGGGCGGGGCAATCCTCACGATAGACTCAGATGATAGCTGGATCCGTCCTAAACGCGACAGCAGGTGTTCGACATAAACCCACAAGTCAGCAATTTTCGGACACTGGACGAGTGCGTGCAGGACGGTTTCGTCGCCCTGCGCGCATCTCGGACATTCCCGGCTGACGGCACCTCCATGCCTGTAGAGTTTATCCCGAACTGGCAAGGCTCCTCGGTAGCACTGCCAGGCCAGAGATTTCTGGAAGTTGTCCATAGGCCCTGGCCCGAAAGTTCTTCCGAAGAGATTGGCTAGTTGATTTTCGTCGACGCCTAGAGTTTCCCCAAGTACGTCGTCGCTCTTCCCCTCCACTAATCCTCTATAGAACGCCGAGGTGGAGTTTCCACCGATCACATTGCCCGATTGGTCGAGGGCTGTGAGCGCCTGAAGACATTCCAGTCTCCAGGCGCTCCCTCTCGGTCTTCGCTTGACCCAGGACTGCAGCTCCGTCAAGGAAACGAGCTGGGGAAATACGTGTCTAGCAAACGGCGACCACACCTGATCACCGTCGAGGAAGAGGTGGAGATGTCGTAGCCTGAGTGCGTGTCTGCGCATCATCAGCCACGGCATGCCCAGCCCTCCACGTAGCGAGTGTTGACAGCAGAAAGCGAAAGAACAAACGCTCCAGCGCAGTCAGGCGGGGCTTAGGACAAGGTACGGCGGTCAGGCGGTAGCAGATGACAGACGCGATGTACGCGTTAGCCACCTCCGCTCGACCTTTCAGGGATAGCTTCCTCTCCGCCCATTTCTGGGTGACAGAAGCCACCCTGCTCGTCACCTCATCCCAATTTTTGTCCGTCTGGAGGTCCGGACCGAACCAGACCCCTAGCAATTTAACCGGACCGTCCGTCCAGCGTCCGACGACGATGTTGGACGGCATGGACCTGCCTCTCCATGTGCCGAGCTGCAGGCCCACTGACTTTTCCTGGTTGATCATTGCTCCTGTCACCGCTTCGTATTCTCTTAGTGTAGTGCCGATCGCCTCGATGTGTTTGGCGTTCGACACAACTACTGTGACATCGTCCGTATATGCTGGCACGGACTTCCGCATCCTAGTTCGCGCGGGACGCCCCTCAACGTCTCCAGTTTGTGCAGTAATGGCTCGAGACTCAATACGTACAAGAGGGACGAGAGGGGACATCCTTGGCGGACCGAGCGCATGATATTGAACGGTTCCGAAAGGTGACCATTCACTATTACCACAGAGCAGATGTCGCTGTGCATGGCAGCGATCCAGCCTCTGAAGACGGGCCCAAAGCCAGCCGACCTCAGGACTGCCGCTAGGTAACGATGGTCGACCCTATCGAAAGCTTTCGACTGATCTAAATTGATCAAGGACGCACCCGTGCCAGGTTCCCTAGCTACCCTCTCTACGATGTATCGCATGAGGTGGAGGTTGTCGTGGATGGATCTGTCGAGAATAACGCATGTCTGCGCCTCTTTCACCAGTCCACCAACGACAAGCGCCAACCTCTTTGCTAGCACCTTGGCCAAAATCTTGAACTCTGTGTTTAGCAGAGTTATGGGCCTGAAATTATCTATGTTATTGCCCCTTGTTCGAATCCTTTCTCAGCAGTGCCACCGCTCCTCGGCTCACATAGCTGGGAATTCTCCCGTTCTGTTGCCAATTGCAGTAGACGTCCGCCAAGAGGCCTCCGAACAAGTCTGGCATCTGTACGTAAAGTTCATAGGGCAGACCATCCAAACCAGGCGATTTACCCCTTGTGCAGCCAGTCATTGCCTCCCGTACTTCAGAGGCTGTTATCGGCTTTACGCAACACTCCGCCTCAGTGGCCGAGAGCCGCGGCAGTCCGTGGAGGTAGACACTAAAGTCCATCCCTCGACCCGGCCCACCGCTGCCCCCGAACAGCTGAGTGAAGTGTCGCTGAAAAGCTTCACACATTTGCCCGGGATCAAGTAGCATGTGCCCGTCGTGGTCCACCAAAGACCGGATCGTAGCTTTGTTGCCACGACGCGCCTCCGCCACTCGGGCCCATTGAACGGCTTTCGTCCCCTCGTGTCTGAGAGCACGCACCCTAGCTCTGACAACGCAGCCTTCGTGCTTTGCATTGAAGAATTGGTCAAATGCCAATTTCGCCGCAAGCACGTCGGTCGCGATGCCTTTGCTAAGCGCCTTATCTAATTTTCTATCTAGTTCTCCCTCTGCTCTATTTTTCTCTATTGTTAAATCCTTACTAAATCTAATGGATTCTATTCTAATCGCTCTTTTCAGAGCAAACCACCACTTGCTGTTGACGATGGCTCCCGTCAACGCCCGCTTAACTAGTTCGCTAATCCGGTCTCTGTAGGCCTTGCGCGCTGGTAAGGACGCGTTTAGCTTCCTGTAGCCGGGTCCTCGTCTATGAAGCCTATCTAAATCAAGCACACAGATCACGAATTTTTAGTCCGTGTAGCTGACTATCTTGAATTGTGGACAGCCTATGCTAGACCTATCTATTTCCCTACAAAATACTCTATCTAGATATGATCTGGATGACCCTATGCGATTTGTCCAAGTCCACATTGGCACATTCGGGAAATCGAATCGGTACCTGTCAGACAGTTCAAAACGCCTGAGCAGGTTGGTGAGGCTCTTGTACCCTCCACCCCTATCCGCTAATCCCACACCTCGATCCAGTCGCCCACTAACATTAAAGAGCGGGACGTTCCAAGAAAGGTCTCCAGACGCCGGAAGAAATCAGGCCGCCCTGCTCCTGTCGGGGCATAGACGGCCACTAGCGTGAAAGCTTGCCCGTCTCCGCTGGTCACGTCCAGCACCACTAACTTACCCTCTGGGTCCAGGAAGATGGCCCGTATGGCGAGATCCAAACTTCTCCGAAAAAGCACAACAACTCCTCCCCCCGATCCAGGACGGCTGGGAGATGCGTGCACATCGTAGCCGCCGAAGATCGGTGCGAAGGCCCGTGCTTCGGAAATCTGGTCTCGCTGATGGCCACTACATCTATGTTTAGTGACCTGAGGTCGTTGAGCAGGTGACTCTGCTTCCATGACGACCCCAAGCTACGCGCATTTATGCTGCCTAGTCTGAGTGATGTCATGTTTAAAATAGAGTGGAAAAGATGGGAAAGACCACTTACCGTACTTTTCGTAGAGGAAGGATGGTTTCTCCATCCCTTTTCACTTGATCGTCTGGTGAAGGGACTGTTGAATCGTCCCTTCGGCTGGTCGTCGGCTCTTCTATGAGTATGTCCGAATATACTCTCCAATTGAGAGTCCCTACTAGCTCTCTGAAATCACCAACTCCGTTGGGGAATTTCGTTTTAATGTTTGTGTATTGTTTCTGTGCTATTTTTAGCAGTCTTATGTTCGTTGGCGTTTTGATAGGTGCTGGTATTCTGTAGTCGTGCTGTGAAATGTCTGTGTGTTCAATTATGTAAGTCATTAGTTTCTTGTTGTGTGTATTTATTGCCGTGCATTTGTTTATCTGGGGTGGGGTGTGGTTCTGCTATTTTCTTGTCGTTGTTGCTGGGTGTGTGTGTTTTGTTGTTGTGTTTGCGATGTTGGTGCTTGTGGTGGTGTTGTTGAAGGCGTTGTTGTTGTTGGCGGTAGGGTTGTCGCCGGTGGTGATGGTGGTACTAGTGTGGGTGGTGATGGCGTTGGTGGTGTTGCTGCTGTGAGTCTCTTTGCAGTAGCCTTTACCCTTTTTTCATTTCTTTCCTCCCTTTTCGAAGGCGATGATGCGCTGCTTCTGCGTTTGTGCCTTCTTACGACCTTTTGCCATCCCTCTCCCACCTCACACTCCATGTCTGATTCTGTGAGGTCGGGGAGGGGTACCAGCTCCACTCTCTCACTTGTTGTTGTTGGTGATGTTTGCAGTGGAGTCTTTGTTGCAGCTGCATTTGGTATTGCTGTTGTAGTTGTTAATACTTCCACTCCTGCTGCTGTTCTTGATTTCCGTGGCGTGGGTATGGGTGCCACGGACCTATCGTTCCTGGTTGCCGCTTGTCCTGTTGCTGGTAGCCGTGGAGCCGGTTTCGGAAGGAGGGGGGTTTTCTCCTTTCTCAGGGTCTTCTTTTTGCAGAAGGCCCTGAGGTGAGTCTTCGATCCACAGCGAAAGCATTTCGGGCGTTTGCCCTCAACACTTATGGGCAGTTGAGTGCCGTTATCGAAGTCTCTCACATCCGGGGTAGCTTCGATGCACTCCTGGTTGGTTTGGATTAACATCTCAATGGAGGTGCAGACCCAATTTTCTCTTACTTTTTTGTGTACTTGCAGTACAGTTGTTTTGTCCTCAATTCCGACGAGGACAGACGCGGCCAACCAAGAAGGTGCGATCCCGGGGGGGGGGGTCAGTTTGATCCTCACAATTTTTTGCCCGCAGTAGGAGGGCACCAATACCATTTCCTCGCTCCTTAGGGTCACTAAGGATTGAGCCTTTGCCTCCTGGGTGTGGCAAAAAGCACGTCTACGGTGGAATATTTCTTGCCTCAGGTGATGTGCGTTTCCGCTGCCACACAGACCCTAAGGCTTTTTGTATTTGTGGCTCTTTCAACCCTACGGCCGTACAGTGCTGTTGGGTTTCGAAAAATTGTTCGGCTGCCTTGCAGATTGCTCGGTGTCCGGTTTTCGTCACCATCTTCTTCGATTCCTCTAATTCCTCATTTGTTATGAGGATGGTTTCCAGGTTCTTTGTGATACCTGCAAACGAGATTGGTTTTTCTTTGCTGCTGTTGTTGTTGTTGTTGTTGTCGTCAGAGCTGCTGTTACTTTTGTTGTTGCTGCAGGTACTACAACTACTGCCGCCGCCGCCGCTGCTGTGGTTGTTGTTGCTGCTGCTGCTGTTGTTGCTGTTGCTGCTAATGCTGTTGTTGTTTATGCTGCTGCTGATGCTGTTGCGGCTGCTATTGTTGTTTTCCTTGTCACTGTTGCTGCTGATGCTGTTATTACGGCTGCTACTGCTATTATTCCTGACGTCAGACGAATGAAATGGGTTTTCGTATTTCCCGCACACCTTTTTCGTCGTTGTCGTCGTCGTCGTGGAGAAATCTTGCACGCTTTGCACGTGATTTTTCTTTTCTGGCGTCGCTTGCGAAAGAGAAGGGAGGGAAAGAGATACATTTAGAGAAGGGAGGGAGAGAGACAATCTTCTCTCTGCTGTAGTGACGATTGAGGAAGAAGAAGACGGAATGAGTGGGAGTGACCTATGAACATTTTTTTCGTAGCCATGATTTTTTTTTTGTTTAAAATAAATATTGGGCACACAACCCCAATAAGCGGTTATTTAACCCCGAAGGACCAAATAACGGGCAGAAAGACCCCTCTCACGAGGAGGAGGGTGTTTTTGTCTACAAGTTGGTTAAAGTTTTAAACAATTTACAATTGTTATAGCGGTCAAAATTTACAATATCTAACAGAGCCGAGCATCCGTCAACCATAGCATTCAATAATAATAATAATAGTAAGAAGAAGATAACACAAGAAATATAATCATGAATCACATCTTTAAAGGAGTTAAAATTATATATCATTTTGAGAATCAATATAAACAACGCTCTCAAAAGAGATGTCTAACCGTTAGGGGGAACATAACAATTAGACTAGAGGATTAGATTTAATCTCATTTTATAAGACTTGAAAATAATCTCAATATTTTCTTATTATGAACTCTTTTAATATAGTTCATCATTTTTAAAGTAGAAACACATATTCATGATTTTGTCCTTTAGAAACAAATTCTAATGAATAATCTAAAAGAAAATGAATTATTTTCAATGTTCTCATGTACTACAAAGTCAGCACAAATAGTCTGCAACACTTAAATAGTCGTTGAATTATAAACAATTTAATATTTTAGTTAACCGTGGGACAGGACAGCCCAAGGGAGCATATCATTCAATCGGCTGTTGCAGAGACATAGAACGATAATAACCTACAGAGATTCATAACTCTCAGTAAAACAAACATCTTGTGGGTCAAGAAAATGAACTCCTGAACATGGTTTATTATGCGAAACAGTAGATCATATCATTATCTTTTGTTCGTTCTAAAGTCTTTTAAAGTACTGATATATTATGGAATAAACTGTCAAAATATTACGCTATTCCAAGCAACAAACTGAGGCACCTTGGAGCAAGATAAGCGAAATTAAATTTTCAAGAAAATTTCATTGGACAAATATCTCCATTAACAATTTATTATGAGCGATATGACATTTTTACTGTTAACACTGTTTGCAAAATATCGATTTCTGAGTTTGGCATAGAATATGTGTGTGTATATATGGATATACATGTTATTTTATAATAATTAACTCCGTACTTGCACCACCACAACACAAACGAAGACCGGTGAGTTGCATTACGGCGAGTGCACTCCCTAATATTTCATCAAGGTTGACTATACGGAATGACCAATTCTATCCAGTGGTGAACTAACAAACCTAAATATATATATATATATATATATATATATATATATATATATATATATATATATATATATATATATATATATATCCAGAGGTATATGATTTTTAAAGCGATGAAATACCAATGAAGGTTGGAAGATCACTGATGAAGGACTAATTTTATTCATATGTAACCCATGTGCAACCACGCATCACTCCATTTTTCTTATATATATATATATATATATATATATATATATATATATGTATATGTGTAGGAAAAGAGTCCGGACCCCGACGGCTGAGCTACGGCCGTTTCGACACATAC
>OZ024742.1:16352607-16357607 GCA_964016885.1 Eledone cirrhosa
ATGTGTTACATGTTGGTCTTCCCCCATGCTCGGTGGGGGGTCCTTGGTTCTGTTTGTGTTTCTTGGGTGGGCTCTGAGTCCCCCCTTCCCTCCTTTCACATGGTTCTGCTGAGTGTTTGTATTGCCATCTTCTGGTTGTGTGTGGTTTTTAAGCCTACTTTTGTTGATGCTAGCTATGTGTTGGGCCAAATTTCTCGTGGTGGAATACGAAAGCTTCACTGTGTGTCTGTTGAAGATCCTGTGGTATCTGTGGTCCCTCGGGAAGCATTTGTCAAGTGCTCCAAAGAATAATCGGGCCAAGCTTTTCTTTAGGGCCGCTGAGTAGGGTGGGTTGTACCACGTGATTTGTCGGTGTTTTCTCCTATATGTGTGGGTTGGGGGCTTCGTGATTTGTTGGAGATTTGTTGGGTTGCTGGTGGTTTCCGCGCTGTTGCTTCCCTTTGGGCTCTATACTTTTTGTTATCTTCGCGGCCCGGATTTGTGGGGTGGTTGTTGTCCGCCTCGGGAGATCCATCGTGGGGTGGTCGCCCCCCCCACGTGTCCTGCGGTTGGGGTTGTCCGTCCTGGGGTAGTTAGCGTCACGCCTGAGACTGCTACTCATATTGTGCTCCATCTCGTGGTCAAGCGCACTAGTCCCCACCGCCCGTGTGGTGGTGTCTGGTACATGGTGCCTATTTGATTCTGCTCTGCCTGTATTGTTAGGGTTCGCCCTCCCCCCTCTGGCAACACGGTTGTGGGTGTCTGTTAGGCTATCCACCTCCCGGCTTTTCGGACTATATGTTATATTTTGTCCATGTGCCGCCTTCTTTAGAGCTGCGTTGTAATATTCCGCGTGGTTGTTGAATATTTCCTTACTTGCGGACAGGCTGGAGATCCCGTCCGAGACACTCTTCACCACTGCCTTGGTTATGGATCTAGGGTGGTTTGATTTGGCGTTAACATATACGAGTTTCTCGTTGGGCTTGTTGTAGGGGTAGTATTGCTCGGTGTTCAGGTTTAGGGTGGTGTCTAGGAAGTTAACTACCTTCCTATTTGGGTCTATTTCTATGCTGAGCCCCTGGTTCTTAAAGAAATGGCGAATACGCCTCCTCATACCCTCCAACATATTGGTGCTGTGGTCATGTACTGTGAATAGAGCATCGTCACGATATAATCCGCCGCCCAGGCAGGGGATTTCATCTTTTATCTGCTTCAGCAGGTAGAGCCCAACCAGGTCCGTTACCTGCGCTGAGTCGCTGGAGCCCATCGTGATGTCAAAGTTATTTGGCCAATCACTCCTGGTCCAAAGGTCTCCATCGAAGCGGATTAAGGTCTTTCTTGCGGCGTGGATGATGCTCACCTCCTCTCGGGTTAGGTCCGTATTGGACATCGGTAAAAATAGGGCCTTATTAAGTACTATGGGTGAGATTGAGGAGTAGTAGCTTGCGATGTCCAGTTGTATAAAGCTGGTCCTACTTTTCTCATGCAGTATTTTGAACCATTCTATTACTTATCTCGTGCATGACCATTGCTGTAATTTGGTTTTCTTCCGAAGCTTGGGCAAAATCCTATCCAGTATTCTTTTACTGCGATCCCTAGGTCAGATCTGGAGGGGGCTATTAGTCTGACAGGGAGGTCGGACTCAAAGTTTGACTTGTGGTTTTTAAGGGTAATCCGCGGCTCCCTTGGTTGGTATGGGGCCGTCCTGTCCTCTATGCCGATTCTGGATATAATCCTGTAAGCTGTGGCATTGATCTCATCCAGGGTAAATCCAGGTGTTTTTTTGTACCACTTCCTCGGTTCCCTGAGGATTAGCTTATTGTACAGTTCAGTGTTCATGTTGTAGAGGTTATTTGTTTTGTCAGCATGGACAAGTATTCCAGTTGTCCCTTTAAGTACTGTAATCCGATTACTCAGGTGTCTGAGGTACTCCTGACTTCTGGTTGGGTTTCCGGAGAATTTGAGGTTGGATATGATGTTAATCATCTCGTTTTCAAACTTCTCCATTAGTCTGTTGGGGGGGGGGGGGATTCCTCCTTGATCGAAAAAGGTACTCCATGTTTTCTGTGTTGGTCATTTTCTGCGTTCCTCTTTCGAAGTGGAACGCCTTCCATCTCATCCTACGGATGAGGGAGTCCGTACTCTTGATGAGATCACTGGTGTATTCTCGTTTATCAGGTAGGGGGATGTCCTTCAGTGACGCTAAGGTTGCCAGTTTATCCATAGTGACTTAGGTCCGCTACTGTTTGAAGCGCTCAACCCGTGTGGGAGCTAGATTGATTTTGAGTTTATGTTGGTTGTATACCAATACCTCAGTATGCAGGCTGGAGCACTCGACGAAGTGCGCAGGTTGGTTTGGTTACTCCGGAGTAGTGTAAAATAAAGTTAAATAAAAGTCAAATGATTAAAATTTAGCTTCGTTTATTACTGCTATATATATTTCAGTGACAGCCATCTTTGGCTGTGACCTCTTCAGGCAGTTTGAATTAGTATGGTATAGACAAGTACATGTGTTGTTTAGGTGTATGATATTGTCAATACTCTGATATGCCCAGTTCCTTGTTGGGTTGTTAATTCACTGGGGAACTGGAGTCATATGAATTCAAACAAACGAATTTCAGTGTCACCGGTCCCCTTCTCCTCTCATTGGTCAGTTATTAGAACATTCCTCATTCTAAGTGTTGTTATTGTTGGAGTTAGCTTAAAAATTGATAAAATGGTAGAAGGGACAAGGTGTTAAAGGAACAAAATAACAAAATAACAAAAAAAGTGTCAAACTTCCCATTGTTCAGTTCTAAGAGCATTCCTCAGTCAGAAGTCTATAGAATTCTTTCTGGGGTGAGGCTCCCTGTGTTGTTTTTGCCTGCTATTGTTCAGTACATTTGACCTCCACCATTATTTTGGTACTGTTGTTGTTGTAGTGGTCAGCTTATATCTTGCTGCTGCTAACAATTTAGAAGTATCCAGTTTGTGTTTTTTCTTCATCTCTCCCGCCACCATCGTAGTGGTGGTGGTGGTGGTGGGGGTTATTTCATGTATATGAAGAAATATATGGCAATAAATGAAGAAAACAGAAAATAAATAAATAATATAATAAAGTAATTAATATAATTTGTGTAATTTGAAAATAAATAAATAAATAGAGAATAAAGAATAAAGAGTAAATGAGAGATTGGTGAAAAAGTAATGATAATGTATATGGAGAGCACAGCACCAATATGTTGGAGGGTATGAGGTGGCGTATTCGCCATTTCTTTAAGAACCAGGGGCTCAGCATAGAAATAGACCCAAATAGGAAGGTAGTTAACTTCTTAGACACCACCCTAAACCTGAACACCGAGCAATACTACCCCTACCACAAGCCCAACGAGAAACTCGTATATGTTAACGCCAAATCAAACCACCCTAGATCCATAACCAAGGCAGTGGTGAAGAGTGTCTCGGACAGGATCTCCAGCCTGTCCGCAAGTAAGGAAATATTCAACAACCACGCAGAATATTACAACGCAGCTCTAAAGAAGGCGGCACATGGAAAAAATATAACATATAGTCCGAAAAGCCGGGAGGTGGATAGCCCAACAGACACCCACAACCGCGTTGCCAGAGGGGGGAGGGCGAACCCTAACAATACAGGCAGAGCAGAATCAAATAGGCACCATGTACCAGACACCACCACACGGGCGGTGGGGACTAGTGCGCTTGACCACGAGATGGAGCACAATATGAGTAGCAGTCTCAGGCGTGACGCTAACTACCCCAGGACGGACAACCCCAACCGCAGGACACGTGGGGGGGGGGAACAGGCGACCACCCCACGATGGATCTCCCGGGGCGGACAACAACCACCCCACAAATCCGGGCCGCGAAGATAACAAAAAGTATAGAGCCCAAAAGGGAAGCAACAGTGCGGAAACCACCAGCAACCCAACAAATCTCCAACAAATCACGAAGCCCCCAACCCACACATATAGGAGAAAACACCGACAAAGCTTTCGTATTCCACCACGAGAAATTTGGCCCAACACATAGCTAGCATCAACAGAAGTAGGCTTAAAAACCACACACAACCAGAAGATGGCAATACAAACACTCAGCAGAACCATGTGAAAGGAGGAAAGGGGGAACCCAGAGCCCACCCAAGAAACACAAACAGACCCAAGGACCCCCCACCGAGCATGGGGGAAGACCAACATGTAACACATAATGAGAACCCTAATATAGGCACGCAGAGGCCGACCACCCTCTGCAACTGCAGAAACCCCGAATCATGCCCCCTTGGTAATGAATGTCTCAAGAAGAACCTAGTGTACGGTTGTAGGGTTAAAACCCCCAACTCCGAACACCTCTACATAGGAGCCACATCAACGAGCTTTAAGGACCGCTGGTACAACCATCGCAATTCATTCAAGAAGGAGGCCAAAAGGAAAAGCACAGCTCTCTCCGACCTGATCTGGAAGCTTAAGCTGGACAGGACCCCATACTCTCTGGCCTGGTACATAATCAGGAAAGCACCACCCGATAAAGGGGGATCTTGCATATGCAAACTATGCCTGAACGAGACCCTCGAGATACTAAGAGGTGGAAGCGGCCTGATAAACCTCAGAACCGACTTCTTCGGGACATGCAGACACCTTAGAGCCGGGACCTTTCTCAAGATATATGGACAGTAGCAACACAAGAAGATGTGAACTCCCCTCAAGCTATAGGGACTTCTACAGAACATGAAAACACCTCTCGGCCAGACCTCCCTCAAGCTATATGGGCAATAACAACACCTAGGTTGTGAACTCCCCTCAAGCCACAGGGAACAACCCAGGCAGAGCAGACACCATGATAGCCTAGAGATAGAATCGGACACAGCCATAATAATTTGGCCAACATCTATAACACAAACACTTTTAATTTACCAGATTTCTGACTTTCAAGTTCCAATCTTAAATCTTGATTTCTCTTTATTAATTTGTTTTTTTGTTTTCTGCCCTCATCACTGTATCACCTTATATTTATTTTAAGTTGAGATA
>OZ024742.1:16363687-16378687 GCA_964016885.1 Eledone cirrhosa
ATATTGCATGGCATACACATACACACAATATACACGTAGACACGCACACAGACACAAATATACACACAATATACATGTAGATACACATACAGACACAAACATACACACATACTTACACACACACACACAATATATATATATATATATACACACACATACCCCCCCCCCCACACACACATACACTATACCTGTTGACACACACACAAATACACTACATGAAATAGACACGCACACATACATTTATACACACAAATACACACACAAATACACAGACAAAACACACACAGATACACACAAAAATACAAACGCACAAACGGACACACACATATACACGACATGGAATAGAGTCCCCCCCCCCCCCCAACAAAAAAAATAGAAAACGCACACAGACGCCAACACACACATACACACACACACACACACATACGCCAACACACACAGACACACGCAAAAATATAGACACAGAGAAATATAGAGAGATTTTCTAGGAAATGCTCTCAAGATGAATATTGAAGTAAATAGATAGTTGTAAAGATAATAAAAGGAGATGAGCAGCGATGGAATGTGTCGTCTGCGAATAAAGACCAGAGAAAATACGAGACAAATATGGCGTACAGTAAAACTGAAATATATTGTTATGGAAGTTGAACTAGGAGTAGCGGAGTTCAAATACTAGATGTGATAGAGATCGTATATATATATATATATATTTGTTATTAACATACACACACACATACACACACTTACACACATACACACACTTACACACACACACTTACTCACACATACACGCACTTATACACACCCACTTACACACACACACATACACACATACACACACATATACACACACATACACACACTTACACACACTTACACACACATACACACTTACACAAATACATACACACATTTACACACACATACACACAATTACCCACACATACACACACATACATACACTTACACACACATACACACACTTACAGACACTTACCCACACGCTCACACATACACAATCAGAGACGCATTTCCCTCCACCACCTTGTGTACTTATGTGAACTTGTAACAGTATATTTTAAATTGATTGATGGGTGTATATAATATACATACATACATATCTATCTATCTTGATAGAGTAAGACACGCTTCACATCGGCTCCGCTATTCCATCGGGATTTACCCTTACTATTGTAAGTACCGGATACATTTTTCAGTGCAACACATTTGGAACACTAACCCCTGTTATTTAGGGAAACATTTTTGCATTTACCCCCTTTTTAGGGGGTAAAATAAATATCTAATTTTGCCGAAAAATTTCGTTCTTGGCAGCATGGCGGAAAAGATGGCAGACATGTCTGCCATTAGCTCTGCCACGCCCCCCAAGTCTGAAGAACAAAAAATAATTACAACAAAATTAGACAACGAAACAAACAAAGAAAATGAAAAAACAAATGTTAAGGAAAATGAGCAAACGGAAAACAAACAAACAGAAAATAATACAAATAACAACAGGGCAACTTTCGCCCAGAAAACAAAACAATCCATTACATACACACCAATTGACCTAACGGCTGCCAGAGAAAAACTGGCCGAAGCAAAGAAACACATTGTTTTGGGGGAAAACGGAATGTTTTCCATTAACTCCCCCCCATAATTCAAGAAAGCGAGAACAGAGAACACAGTTCTCTTCAGAACAATCCTAAACCAAACAAGAAAGCCAGCACAGCCCAGCCAAATGGAGATAGAGTTGGTCCTAAAAGACTATTTGAAGAATATTCTCTTCATACGAAAGGACCGACTCCATGGCAGCATTTCGGTCCTAACAAAAGACAAGGAAACGGCGGAGAAGCTTTCCATAAGCCCACTCTCATCGACAACATACAGCTTCTATCCCTCCTACATGGGTAGAAGAACACAGAGAGTAAAAATACAAACAATGCTGCCCACAATGGACTTCTGGTGGGCTATTGCTGGCTTCATAGACATGGGCGAGGACACAGTGCTGTCAATGGGGAAGGCATCCGGAGATGCGTTCCTGGGAATGGGCCTCGACCTACTAGTCCAAATGAGGCCCGAAAGAATAGCACAAATCCCGGATCGCATCTGGCTGGATGAGATCACCCCAATAGATATAATTGTAGAGGGGAGAAGACCAGCATGCTATTTATGCACGGAAAGGGGACACATTAAGGCTAACTGCCCGAAACGTATCCCCCCAAAAGGACTATTGCCCACACCCATCACAAACAGTACACCAACACCACCCACCTCCAAAAATACACTAATACCACACACAGCAAACAAAATACAAACACCACCAAGCACAACACAAACATCACCACCACAATCAGCACCACCATCACCAACACAAACACCACCACCACCATTACCAACCACAAGCACGACACAAACAGCACCACCACCACCACAAAACGCATTCCAAACAAATAATAAAAAAAACAGCAACAAATCTACCCCTCCCGCAAAAAAAAAACAACCAGACACGACGTCCCTCCCACCTAGCGCTGAAGAGTTTCCCCCAACTTCTGAAGAAGAAGGAGGAGAAGCCTTCAGACAAGTTAAAAGAGAAAAAAGAAAGCACACACCCAGCACACCACAAATAACCCACACACAAACACCAACTCCAATAAAAAACACCCCACCCTCAACAAACAAAAATAAATCTGCGCCTCCCCTCTCCGAAATATTGACAGCATCACAAAAAAGACATTGCAATACACATATATAAATAAAGAAAACAAAAAACTGTTTAAATTAATAAACAATAGCCCTTTGGTGCAAACCGAAGAGCCAAACTTTATCTCAACAGAGAACTTCACCCATTTAAAAATGATAAAGGTCCCTCTGGACCTGTATCGTTCCTTAAAAGAACAATTTAGACAGGACGTGAGCCCCCCCTGTTTAAAACCGTTAAATCGCGTCCTCTTGAAAGATTTCCCCATAACCGCCCCTCTCCCTGACACAACTCCAAACACCCCAACCCCACCACACTCGGGCGCCCCCACACCACCACAAAACATCCCTCTACCCAACACACCTGACGCCATGGAAATTACACAGCCCGGAGAGGTAGTTGCTTTTCTTTCTTCACTTTCAACACCAAAATAAATCAATTGAGAGTTGGCTGTTTGAACGCGCGTGGCCTGGGCTCAGCTTGGAAGCAAGCAAAGCTACTAAGTGACCTCAGGTCACGAAGTATAGATGTGATGGTTGTTTGCGAGAGTCGGATCAGCAGCGTGCGACAGCTGGCTCCCGCCTTCGATGACTTTGAGATGCACGCATCTCTCTGTCAACCCGGAGGCGGGGGGGGGGGGGGGGGTTGCCGTACTGCTGGATAAACGTCTGGCTCTCGACGTACAGATTGTTCACTCGGACCCGGGGGGGTCGATTACTGGTGCTGGACGTCGGAGGCGGTGAAGGCGGGGCTTTCAGACTGGTCGGTCTTTATGCCCCCTTCGGGGCTGAAAGAGCCGACATCTTCCAGCGACTGGAGACTTTTCTAGGAACGTCGCGTTCCCTGCTTTTAGTGGGAGACTGGAATGGAATCCTAGATGCGCGTTGGAACTATGCAGGGGCATGTCCCGATAGAGAGGGGTGTAGCAGCCTTAAGGGGTTACTCGATCGATTCGACCTGGTCGATAGATTTCGACTAGATTGTCCAACTGCGCCAACCTGGACCTGGGCAAACCGCAGTGGACAATCTAGATCGTACCTAGATAGGTTTTTGCTTAGGAGTAAGGATAGGGACGTATTTAGTTGTCCAGAATTGATCATGGTTGGCTATACAGATCAAAAATTAGTGACCTGCGTGGTCAACCTTGATAGAAGGCATAGACAGGGTCCCGGTTACTGGAAGATGAACTTGTCCTTGCCGGCAAAGAAAGATTACAGGAACCGGATTAGTAGCTTAGTTAAGATGCGGTTGACGGGAGCGATCGTCAACAGTAGGTGGTGGGTATCTCTAAAGAGAGAGATTAGAGTAAGTTCGATAGGTTACAGTAAGGAACTAGCGGCGAATAAAAATAGAAGGGAAAGGGAGTTGACAGATAAACTAGAAGAGGCGATTAGGAGCGGAGACGTAGCCAGAGTGTTAGCGGCGAGAACGGCGTTGAGCCAGTTCTTTGACGCGAAGCACGAAGGCTGCGTTGTCCGAAGTAAAATACGTGCTTTAGGAAACGAGAGGACCAAAGCTGTTAGCTGGGCCCGCGTGACAGAAGCCAAGAGTGGGATTAAATCCACCATTCGGTCTTTGCGAGACCAGGTTGGACGGGTGATCCTTGAACCTGAGCGGATGTGCGAGGCCTTTCAAAACTTTCAAAACTTTCAAAACTTTTTTGTTGTTACCCTGGCGTCCCCTTTGTTTACGTGTCCCAACGACTTTTTTTAGCCGTTGTTCGCACCAACCTGAGGCATATGGCCCTTAAAGCGATGAAATGCCCAGGACGGTTGGAGGGTCACTGATGAAGGACTCACTTTTTCATATGTATCCCATTTGCAACGCCGCAGCTCCATTATTATCATATATATATATATATATATATATATATATATACACATATATATATATATATATATATATATAAATATATATATATATATATATATATATATATATATATATATATATATATATATATATATATATTTAATTATATTGTGTATATATATATTTATATATATATATATATATATATATATATATATATATATATATATTGTTATATTTGGGGAGGGTCATATTTGCGTAATATTGCCAGAATTAATAACAGAACACACTCACTGTTTGGTTGGTTTTCGCTTCTCGCTGTCTTTTATATATATATATCTGCGATCTAACTTACTCGGTCCTCAATGTTGCCATTGACTGACCGGCGGTCAAAAATAATACAGATACAATATAGACAAACACATATATATATAGTTTACATAATTTACATAAATCTTTCGTTGGACATCTGCAACATCGTCAGTGGTGTTATATTCATTGTTCCTCCTGTTGTGTTGTATGTCTACGCCATTTTTTTTTGTTCAGTCTGTCTATATATTTATTTATTTATTTGCTTGTTTGTTTATCTTATTTTATTTTGTCTTCTTTGCGCATGCGTTTGCGTGTGTGTATAGTGTTATGTGTGATGTGTGACTAGTGTGTATAGTGTTGTGTCTGCTGGGTGACTAGTGTGTGTTTATGTGCTTGTGTATGTATTTATTTATCTTATTTTATTTTATTTAATTTACTTATTTATTTATACTTCTCTTAGGTCAGTGTTGTTTGTTTGGGTGTTGTTGTTGTTCCACTCATTCTTTCTGTTTAGCTTTGGTCTTCTAATTTCTATGTCACTGGCCTCTCTGATTTGCCTATCTGCTGGGTCATTCCTATGTTTAGATATTATTCTAATTTCTATGTTGTCTATGTTACCGTCATGTTGTTGTCTAGCATGTTCGTATAGTACTGACCCGTTTTTTCGTCCTTTTAGTTCCCCCCAGTGTTGGTCTATCCTTTCACCTATGCTACGAGCTGTCTCACCTATGTATGTTGTTGTCGTGTTTCTGCAAGTACCCTCTGTACATCTTATACTATAGACTACGTTTCTAGTTTTACAGTTTATCCGGGGGTTCACCTTACATATGATACATTTCCTATTGGTACAGTGGGTTTTCTTAAAAGGGTAGGTTTTGCTGATCAGGGATTTTATGGTGGTTCCTGGCTTTTCTACCACCTTTATTTTTAAGTGGGTCTTTCTCAGGGCCTTTCTACACTGGTTAGCTAATTTCCCTCCAGGGGTGGCGTCCACAAACATGACACTCTGATATCTCTGGTTGTCGTACCATGATGTGGCCTTCCCTATCTTATGTCTAGCCCTATCTAAGCTATTCCATGATTTGCTCCTGTATAGTGGGCAAATTCCTTTCATGTCCAGTTCTATGAGGGTCTTATACTTTTCCATGGCTCCTTCGTATACTCTGACTCTGTCTCTTTGGTTGTAGCCAGAGAACTGCATGCGGTTGATGAAGTGTTGGATGTGTCCTTCCATTTCTGTTAATATCGTATATATCGTTTCATTTAATATCGTATATATATATATATATACGATATTAAATAAATGGAAACTATATTTATAAAACCATATTTATTTCATTATATATATTTCAGGGATATCATATTAAAAATATGTTATGCCTTCTTCAGACAAAATACAATATAAACAGTCTTATAAATAGATAGATTCGACATACCTTTCAACTTCGACTTCTATTTGAAAAGTTGATTTGGCAGTGAAAAAATATTAGGGACAGTTATAGAAAGAAAGAAAGAAAAACGAAGAAAAAGAAGAAATGCATGCAACTAAATAGAGAGAGATAGATATAGAGAGATAGATAGAGAGAAGAAATTCATGTAAAGAAACAGAGAGAGATATATAGAGAGAGGAAAAAAACACAGAGGGAGATAGATAGAGAGAGAGAGAGAGAAAATATAGAGAGATAGATATAGATAGAGATAGAGAGAGAGAAAATATAGAGAGATAGATATAGATGGAGATAGAGAGAAAGAAAATAGATAGTTGGGCACCAGTTGAATGACGTATCAATGATATATTTATTTATTTATTTATTTATTTATTTAGCTCTAGTATTAATGTAGAGAGAGATATATGTGGTTAAGAGAGAAAACAGCCGTTACATAGAGAGAAAAGAAAAATATCCAGACATAAACGAGGCAGATTTAAAACACTATGTTTCATCAATGTAAAAAATATCAATTCGTATAAAACAGGCATTATAATGTAAATATCAGTATTCATGAATGAGACACGTATCAATAATGTGTGAAAAATAATGATCATATGTCTAGTTTAAAATTCCTAGGTTTATATTAGAGTTGAGTTAAAATAGTTATCCCAGATTTTATACTATATACATCCATGTGAATTTACGTGATCAGCTCTGCAAATTCCTATTTCACACGAAAACATTCTCATTGTGGTATAAAAATTCTAGTATACATATATGTGTACATACACATAAATATATATAGAGTCTACATTAATTTTAACAATACTATTCATGTCTTTACTCTACATGATTATCGTTCAAGCATAAATAGAGAACAGATATCAATATATCAATAAAAATATCACAAACAAAAAATAAATAAAAAACAAAAAATCAAAAAAATATTAAAAATAAAAATATTAAAAATGTTAAAAATATTAAAATTAAAATAAAACATAGTATGCCCCGCAAATCAACCACAGAGATCAACCCTTCAAAGTTAATTGACAATATATTGCCAAGTTCGTTATAAGCATCAGAATCAAAAGCAAACAAAACCAAAAATTATTTACCAAATCCTGTCTAGCAGAAAACATTCCAAAAGTTTAGGATACCCATTTGATCTACAGATGGTCTTATATTTAATATAGAAGTTTATCTAGTGTAAAATTTATTCGATATATTTGGAGCATCAGCTTTTAGGGTAGTTTAATTATTCATGAAGAATATTTAAAATGGAATCGAAAGATTTATCGGCGAGTTTCATAAATAATTATAAATCAAATTAAATATACTACATTTTAAATTTATATTTATATTTAAAAGTTGAGTTCAATCTATGTCTGCAGCAACTGAATAAATTTGTCCGTAAATTAAGGGAATTTTTAGATTTTAGTATAAAGAATATCTCCTCCGCGCAGAGGTCACATGTCTCAGAGGATGAATTAAAATGAATCCCTCTTGAGACTTTATTCCAAACCGTTGAATATCCAACGTTATCACGCCTAAGTTGCCAGAGTAAGCCTGCTAGTGATGTTGAGGATTTTTTGCTTGGATCTGTGAAAGAATTCTTGTGGTTATTATAGCGAAGTTTAAATTCCGTCGAGGTGGAACCAACATAGTTAAAAGAATTTAAGTCCGTTTTAACATTACAGTTGTATATTATATTTTTAACTAAGCAATTGTTATTTAACGGACATTTAGATCTATCTCTACAGTTACATTTGTTAACTTGGATATTATTTATGCTATTATCGGTATTTTGGCTAGGTTTTAAATTCCTATTATTTATTCTATTAATATTTTGTGCTAAATTTTTGGTGGATGAGTAGGTTAATTTTATAGTATGTCTATTGAAAATTGAGTGATACCTATGTGTTCTAGGGAAGCGATTATCAAGAGCATTAAAAAATAGTTTAGCGATGTGGGTTTTAATGTTTAGTGAGAAAGGGGGGGGGGCAAACCATATTATATTCCTAGTGCTATTTCTTTTTTGGCTTTTGGAATTATTGTAATGCTTTCTATTATAGTTGTTAAAGTTGTTGCCGTAATTAAAATTGTTGTTATTTTAGTTAGTTTGTCTATTATTATCTATGTACATAATTTTATCACTATATCCTGCTCTAGCTAACGCTTCATTGTAATACTGGGCTTTTTCGTCGAAAATCTTTTTATTAGATGAGATTCTAGAGATACGATTTTGAACAGAGTTTACTATAGTATTTTTAACAGATCTGGGGTGGTTAGAGTTAAAGCTGACATAGTTTAAGTTTTCATTCAACTTGTGAAATGGATAATGAAGACATGTGTTGAGATTTAATGTTACATCTAGGAAATTGACTATTCTATGGTTATTCTCAATTTCTATTTTTAGATTAAAGTAATTAAAAAATTGTGTAATTTGTTTTCTTTTTCTATTTAGTTCAGAGTTATTATTTTCAATAAGTAAAAGCATGTCATCTCTATATAAACCTCCGGTAGCATCGGGTATTTTCCTATGCAGCGAATTGATTAAAAATAGGCCCACAAGGTCAGTTACCTGAGCTGAGTCGGATGATCCCATAGTCATGTCGAAATTGTTATCTCTATCTGCTCTGGTCCATAGTTGGTCATTAAATTCTATCAATGTTTTCCTAGCCGATAATATAATGTGCATTTCATTGCTAGTTAGGTCTGTATGTTTGAATGCGTAATTTAGTGCCTTATTTAGTAGATTAGGGGTAATAGATGAATAATAGTTAGCGATATCTAGTTGAATAAACTTATTTTTATTGTTATATTTAATTTCTTTAAACCACTCAACAACCTCTCCAGTTCCCTTCCACAAGCTCAAGTTAGGTACACAATTCAAGTTTTTAATTTGCTGTATCACCCTGTCTAGAATGTTTTTGCTTAGTTTACCCAGGTCCGATTTTGATGGTGCAATCAATCTGACTGGCAGGTCATTTTCAAAATTACTTTTGTGATCTTTCATATTGATCTTCGGTTTCCTGGGCACGAAAGGTTGTGTTCTGTTCTCAATTTCCAACTCATGCATTATACAAGATGCCTCAACATTCATTTTCTCAAGCTCGGCCTTATCTGCTACCTTGTACTTTTTCCTCAGTTCTTTCAGTATGAGGCCATTATACATGTCTTTTTGCACTCCATAGAGGTTGTTGGTCTTGTCAGATTTCACCAAGATCTTCTCAGTTTTCTCTAAGCTCTCAATATTATCCTTAATGCCTTTCAGATATTCCTGGCCTTTGAAGTTTCTCTTGAATTTGACTCCTTGTATGATAGAAATTATATCGTTTTCAAAGTCAAATAAAAGTTTGTTGGGGGGTGGATTTCTTTTAGATTTGAAAACTTTGTCTAAGTCCGAGACATTTTCATTTATATTATTATTTCTATAAAAAGCCCAGTATTACAATGAAGCGTTAGCTAGAGCAGGATATAGTGATAAAATTATGTACATAGATAATAATAGACAAACTAACCAAAATAACAACAATTTTAATTACGGCAACAACTTTAACAACTATAATAGAAAGCATTACAATAATTCCAAAAGCCAAAAAAGAAATAGAACTAGGAATATAATATGGTTTGCCCCCCTTTCTCACTAAACATTAAAACCCACATCGCTAAACTATTTTTTAATGCTCTTGATAATCGCTTCCCTAGAACACATAGGTATCACTCAATTTTCAATAGACATACTATAAAATTAACCTACTCAACCACCAAAAATTTAGCACAAAATATTAATAGAATAAATAATAGGAATTTAAAACCTAGCCAAAATACCGATAATAGCATAAATAATATCCAAGTTAACAAAAGTAACTGTAGAGATAGATCTAAATGTCCGTTAAATAACAATTGCTTAGTTAAAAATATAATATACAACTGTAATGTTAAAACGGACTTAAATTCTTTTAACTATGTTGGTTCCACCTCGACGGAATTTAAACTTCGCTATAATAACCACAAGAATTCTTTCACAGATCCAAGCAAAAAATCCTCAACATCACTAGCAGGCTTACTCTGGCAACTTAGGCGTGATAACGTTGGATATTCAACGGCTTGGAATATAGTCTCAAGAGGGATTCCTTTTAATTCATCCTCTGAGACATGTTACCTCTGCGCGGAGGAGATATTCTTTATACTAAAATCTAAAAATTCCCTTAATTTACGGATAAATGTATTCAGTTGCTGCAGACATAGATTGAACTCAACTTTTAAATATAAATATAAATTTAACATGTAGTATATTTAATTTGATTTATAATTATTTATGAAACTCGCCGATAAATCTTTTGATTCCTTTTTAAACATTCTTCATGAATAATTAAACTACCCTAAAAGCTGATGCTCCAAATATATCGAATAAATTTTACACTAGATAAACTTCTATATTAAATATAAGACCATCTGTAGATCAAATGGGTATCCTAAACTTTTGGAATGTTTTCTGCTAGACAGGATTTGGTAAATAATTTTGGGTTTTGTTTGCTTTTGATTCTGATGCTTATAACGAACTTGGCAATATATTGTCAATTAACTTTGAAGGGTTGATCTCTGTGGTTGATTTGCGGGGCATACTATGTTTTATTTTAATTTTAATATTTTTAATCTTTTTAATATTTTTATTTTTAATATTTTTTTGATTTTTTTGTTTTTTATTTATTTTTTGTTTGTGATATTTTTATTGATATATTGATATCTGTTCTCTATTTATGCTTGAACGATAATCATGTAGAGTAAAGACATGAATAGTATTGTTAAAATTAATGTAGACTCTATATATATTTATGTGTATGTACACATATATGTATACTAGAATTTTATACCACAATGAGAATGTTTTCGTGTGAAATAGGAATTTGCAGAGCTGATCACGTAAATTCACATGGATGTATATAGTATAAAATCTGGGATAACCTTCTATTTTAACTCAACTCTAATATAAACCTAGGAATTTTAAACTAGACATATGATCATTATTTTTCACACATTATTGATACGTGTCTCATTCATGAATACTGATATTTACATTATAATGCCTGTTTTATACGAATTGATATTTTTTACATTGATGAAACATAGTGTTTTAAATCTGCCTCGTTTATGTCTGGATATTTTTCTTTTCTCTCTATGTAACGGCTGTTTTCTCTCTTAACCACATATATCTCTCTCTACGTTAATACTAGAGCTAAATAAATAAATAAATAAATAAATAAATAAATAAATAAATAAATATATCATTGATACGTCATTCAACTGGTGCCCAACTATCTATTTTCTTTCTCTCTATCTCCATCTATATCTATCTCTCTATATTTTCTCTCTCTCTATCTCTGTCTATATCTATCTCTCTATATTTTCTCTCTCTCTCTCTCTCCTCTCTTTTCTCTCTCTCTCTCTCTCTCTCTCCTCTCTTTTCTCTCTCTCTCTCTCTATCTATCTCCCTCTGTGTTTTTTTCCTCTCTCTATATATCTATCTCTGTTTCTTTACATGAATTTCTTCTCTCTATCTATCTCTCTATATCTATCTCTCTCTATTTAGTTGCATGCATTTCTTCTTTTTCTTCGTTTTTCTTTCTTTCTTTCTATAACTGTCCCTAATATTTTTTCACTGCCAAATCAACTTTTCAAATAGAAGTCGAAGTTGAAAGGTATGTCGAATCTATCTATTTATAAGACTGTTTATATTGTATTTTGTCTGAAGAAGGCATAACATATTTTTAATATGATGTCCCTGAAATATATATAATGAAATAAATATGGTTTTATAAATATAGTTTCCATTTATTTAATATCGTAAATATACTCCAAATACTTGTTGAGTGCTTTTATATCAGTTATAAATATTTACTCGTTGTTAACCCAACAATTTAAATAAAACTTTGCATATATATATATATATATATATATATATATATATATATACATATATATATATATATATATATATATATTTATATATATATATATATATATATATATATATATATATATATATATATATATATATATATATATATATATATATATATATATATATATATATATATATATATATATATATATCCTCAGTGTATACTGATTAATGTTCAGAGTCATCCTCAACATTCTCGTGTAGCACGCACCACCATCTGAGTGAGTTTCTTGGTCAGTGTCCAAGTCTCAGACCCATACAGCAGCACAGACTCCACTACAGCAATGAAGCGGCGGATTTTCAGGTCTCTACGAAGATCCGACTTCCACACCGATCTTAAGCTGTGGCACATTAATCAGTATACACTGAGGATGAAAAACTCAGAGCTGTATGGGAGCATCCCAAAAGTCAGCTCAAAAGTGACACAGAGGAGACTGAGGTTAGCTGGACATGCTCACCGACATGCAGAGTTGGCATTCCACTCAGTGCTCCTTTGGGAGCCCCTACATGGACACACTATAAGAGGAAGACCAAGGTTAACGTATGTTGATGCCCTAAGGACAGACACTGGTCTGTTGGAGACGCAGGACATGGCAGTGATAATGAGGGACAGAGACCGCTGGAGAGAACTCGTCCATGGATCTCGGGAATTTTACCCGCCTTAGATATATATATATATATATATATAAAGTAATAAAAATAATGAATATAAACAAAGAAACAGTTCCTTATATTAAAAAATTCATCATGTTACGATCGTTTCTAGGATATATATGTGTGTGTTGGTATGTATATCATATAGATCTATGTAAAAAATTTACAAACTATCAGAGGGAATATACATACCTACACATATATATGGTGTCTTCAGAAATTTTTTTGAATAGATCTTCTCTTTTCATGATATTTGGATTACATTGAGTTCTTTATACGGATTGGACACTACCGTATATTCTGGTAGATTTATCTACACACACACACACACACATATATATATATATATATATATATATATATATATATATATATATATATATACACACACATATATATATATATCAATCATCAATCAAATGTATAGAAATGAGGAATGTTGAATACATTTGCATATTGATTATATTATTTTTGTATCGATGAATAAACAATATAACATATATACCTACACACATATATAACATATATACTACACACATATATAACATATAAAACTACATACATATATAACATATATACCTACATACATGCATCTGAACCCGCCCCACGCCTCATATAATACATGAGTTTATCTGTTTGTAACGTCTAGCTAAACAGAGATCTGTTGAAATATATATATATTTATATACATACATATATGAATATATAAGAATATATTTGTTCATTATATATGTAATGTAGAAATGTGAATATAAACGTATACAAAAAGACGAGTATGTACCTATTGCCATGTAGCTACCATAGCTGTATATATATATATATATATATATATATATATATATATATATATATATATATATATACTGTATATATATATATATATATATTTATATATTTATTTTCGTAGACCACGTAATGGATGAAACATTGTCAGCAAATAAAAATTGTATGAGTATGTAGGCGTTCTTTGATTTCTTTTACAAATATATATATATATATATATATATATGTATATATATGTGCATATAGTATATATATATATATATATATATACTATATGCACATATATATATAATATGTATATATATAATGTATGTATATATACAATATATATATATATATGTAAATATATATAATACATACACACACACACACACACACACACATATATATATATGTATATAATATATTTATACAATATATATATGTATATGTATATATATGGGAGGGTGCGTGTGTGTAGATATGTGTATATGTGTATATGTATAGTTATTTGTGTGAGTTTTCCTATTCGTTAGTATTGTCTATACACATGTGGATTTTGATTTAATATTGCGTGATAGTGAAATGTTAAAGATTGCACCGCAAGTATAGAATTTAGTAATCTTGCTGTGGAACAATCATGTGTAAACCTGTGACATTTTAAATTGTAAGCTCTTCCTAAGCAATATTAAAAATACGATCCATAAATAGACATTTTTTCATCACTGTTTCATATATACAACAAGTTCGATATATTTCGCATGTTTTACTTACATATTACTTCTGTTGTTGTTGAATTTCTTGTTTTTCCTGTTGCTGTTGTAAACAGCAGGCTGGGTTCTTTAGTTCTGTTTTCGTAATCAGATACTGTTGCTGTTTAACCCCGGGTCTGTTCTGATTGATCAATATCCATACAGATAGACATATATAAGAACCAAAGATCGAAGCTCAGGCATATGATCGTCTGCATCGCAAGGAGCTAAAGATCTATTCAATAAAGTTTATATGTCCTTGGGTAAGACACTTTATTTCACGTTACCCCTGTTGACTCAGCTGTAGAAATGAGTTGGAGAACATGGGCAGCGTGGAGAGGGGAGACTGTTATGCAGGAGCGACTGTTGGTTATTCACAAACAAATCTTACCCAGGCTTGTGCCCCGGAGGGAAACTTTCTAGGTGCAAAACTATGGTCATTAGTGATCGCTGGGGGCCTTCAAAGGGTAAGCGCACCCAGCCCATAGGACGGGTTAATTATAATTAGTTACAACAGTGACATATACAAGTACCTAAGTTTCGTTGGGTTATGCACCCCAACTCATTCAGCCAGTTATATATATATATATTAGTTTTCACATTTATTATTATTAC
>OZ024742.1:16388687-16391187 GCA_964016885.1 Eledone cirrhosa
TTTTAACATTACATTTATAGACTATGTTGTTAACAAGACAATTCCCTTTTAATGGGCAGTTTGTTTTGTTTCTACAGTTACATCCTTTCGTTAATTCTGTATTTGAGGAGATATTATTGTTAATTTGATGTACTGGTGGTATACTTATGGTGGCATAATATTACCAACAAACACCAAATGAAAAGTACACACCTAAATGCCACCCACAGTATACCCCAAAATACTAAATCTTCTAATATAAAGTATAGTAACCCTCAAAAAACTACTCATCATACGACTATAATAAATATTAATAATAAAACTCCTAATAAAAAAGATAAAACACCTAAATCTACAAATATAACTAAAAATAGTTGTGGTGAGATCATTAACATTAATCCTCCTAGTAAAAATCATGATACAACATATAAAAATAATAAAAATAATAAACAACATAGAAACCGTAATAGACGAGTTACTTGGTATAATGCTCCTTTTAATTTACAAGTTAAGGATAATATTGCTAAAAAATTTTTTTATATCCTTGAGAAAAACTTCCCGCCAAACCACAAATACCATCAAATCTTAAATAGGTCTACAGTTAAATTCTCATACTCTACAACAAATAACATAAAACAAAATATAAGTGCATATAATGCATATAAATGTAAGAAAACCATAAGTATACCACCAGTACATCAAATTAACAATAATATCTCCTCAAATACAGAATTAACGAAAGGATGTAACTGTAGAAACAAAACAAACTGCCCATTAAAAGGGAATTGTCTTGTTAACAACATAGTCTATAAATGTAATGTTAAAACTAAAGATTCTATTTGCTCATATATAGGAGCTACCTCTAACAATTTTAAGACAAGGTATAATACCCACAAACATAGCTTTAAAAATGCCGCACTGGCTAATACAACATCTCTAGCAGAAAAAATCAATAGTTATAAAAATAAAAATATAAAATATGATTTGACCTGGAGTGTGCTCAAAAGAGCCACCCCTTATCAAAATAATAGAAAGGAATGTAGATTATGTTCCCAAGAACTATTTGAAATAATGAAGTCTAGGGATATCTTATTAAATAAAAGACAGGAATTAATTATATCGTGTAATCATAAACTAAAAAAAACATTTAAATATTATAAACCTAATTAATAACATTATTCTAGAATTTAATTTAATTTAAATGTTAGTTAACCTATAAATTTAATTTTATTAATATTTTATTACAGATGAGAAAATATTATGTAATCATAAATTTTGAAAAACCTTTAAATATTACTAATATATACTCAGTAATTTAATTTATAGATTAATTTTAATTTATTTTAACCTTTTATTATAATTTTTTTTTTTTTTTTTTTTTTTATTATAATTCTTTTACAGATAAAATATAACAAAATAATATCATGTATCCTATGACGGAGAAAGAATTTTTAGTATTATAGACCTAATTAATATACATTTTGGAAATATATTTATTATTTGGTTTTAGTTTTAATCAACCTAAAACTTTAATTTTAATTTGCTTAAAATTAGTATCCTTGTACAGACGAATTGCAGAATGTCATGTAATCATAGAATGGGATGTGTTTTGGATATATACCTAGTTAATATATTCTGTGCAATTTTTTGAAAAAGATATGTATATCTATATGTATATGTATATGTGTGTATTGTATGTGTATCTGTATGTATATTTATGTGACTATATATGTATGTATGTGTATATATATGTATATATGTATATATATGTGTGTATATGTATATGTATGTGTATGTGTATGTATATGTATATGTATGCGTATTAATTTTGATTTTTATTTGCATATAATTATATTATGCTATTGATGAAATACAATATCTGCTTTATGTATTGTATACCTAATTAACATATACTAATTAACGTATACTATTGAAATAAATATATAATTTTTAATTTAGTTAACATATAATTTATATGCTACTACCGATGTAATAATTTATTTTATTTTTATTTGGGTTTCTTTTCCCTATTACTAAATTCATCTCCTAATATTGATACCATAACGTTATTAACTTTAATTTAGTTATAATGTAATTAATAATCTACTACTGTTTGACTTCATAATTCTGCTTCAAATATTATAAACCTAACTAATTTACACCTTGGAAATCAATATGTTGACTATCTTTGGTTTAGTTAACATATGATTAATGGTATACTTTTTTATTTTGGGATGCATAGATTTCGTATTTCCTAGCACTGAAAATATGTAAGAACATACATTGAATTAAGATACGGAAAATATTATATGTTTCTTGAAACATATATTTACTTTGATCCCCTTCTCCAAACCCCCCCTTTCCCCCATACTATTATCATCTGTTTTTGTAAGAGTATATGTATGAATATATGTGTAGGTGGGTGTCTATATAGGTTTTGGTATTTATTTCTAAATATAAAAATACATATATGAGCATGTAAATATGAATGTAAGATTGAGTGTGTATATATGATTGTACA
>OZ024742.1:16398687-16598687 GCA_964016885.1 Eledone cirrhosa
CATAACTATCTGTCTATCTATCTATATATCTATCTCTCTATTGTTTGAGGCTTTTTTAAGTTCTTTCGAACATGTATATATGTGCGTGAACATGTATACATGTATGAAAACACACAGACACACAAACACATACATGCTTGCGTTAAATACATCCATACGTACACACACACACACATATATATATATACATATATGAAAGCACACACACTTATATGGGTATATACATTCATAGATGTATGCATATATCTGTATACACGTGTTGTGTATGTAGGTGCATGTGTAAATATTATTTATGTCTTTGTATATAATCAAACCAAAGAGAACAATATTGGCAAGATTTGACTACAAAAAACTCAATCTGGAACATACACCGAATTATGCATGCAACTATTTGTATATATATATATATCTATATCTATATATATAAAGGGAAGATGGACATTGTTTGGTGTTCCGAACTTGTATGCTGCACCGTTCATCCAATTTTCATGAAACCTCACACATATATTAAACTCAACGCGTAGAGTGGAATAGGCTACTTGAAATTTTCGAAAGATCGATAATCGGGCTCTATGACAGAATATTTTTCGATTCCAATGAAATTTTATGTGAATTCGAACACAAGAACTCTTAGTTTACATCTGGCGCAATAAAAATAAATTTCATATGCCAATATAAGGACGTGCGTTATTGATTGGACGGCCAGCTGCATGTCTTCCCAGCTGTCTCAGTAAACGACCAACCATTAAAGAGTTAATCTTTTCATATTCCACCTTATTCAAGTGGAAATACAGTATTATCCCTATCTGAAAAGGGAACCAAATTTAATGGTGTCTTTTGTGATGCTAAAAGCTGTGAGTAAATTTTTAAACAGTCTTAAATAATCATGCTTTTTGAAAAAAAAAATTACTAAATAATACGTTGACCAAGTTGTATTGTACACATACAAAGTTGTAAAAAATGTTACGTACGTACAAATGTTTTCCTTTTTTAAACAAAAGATTCTAAAAAATTACTTAATTTATAATACAATCTTTTGCACAGAAATTGAGTAACTTTTCGGGTGTTTAAACGTAAGTTCACCAGGGTTTGTGTCTTCATTATTAGCCCACCTCTAATGGCATTTTTTGTTCTGCTTACGACTAAATGTTATGAGCGTATTTGCAATTAATTGCGCACACGTGCACACCTGCATGCAGATAGACACTGACAGCCAATAAAAAATCGATAACTTGTTTATTAAGATATCGCTCAAAAAGAGAGATTGAATGTACTTTAGAACATTTTTTGAATATATTGTTCTTTTTGGCATGATATGTCAGAAATATAGCTACTATACACCTTGGTTATTTTTTGTAACTAAAAAACGGTTCCTTTTGGGTGGATACTTAACGAGAACAATCCTAGGGTTTGGACAAGTTTGTTTCAGGCGCTGTATAGACGCCTATTTTGTCCCACCTTGGTCATGAATTCGTATTCTTTTCCAATAGATATTTTCCGCTCTATAAGGCTCACCAGGATATAAGGCGTATCATTTAAAATCAGGTCCGCGCAACGGCGTGTAAGGCCAACCAGGAAAATGCTATCTTCTTTACTTTTAGCCTAGATCTATTACTGCTGTTAGAGCCGTGATTGATTGCCATTGTATTATTTATACATAAGGCTCACCGGAGTATAAAGCGCAGAGCTGTTTTTTGATTAAATTTAATTATTTTAAGTGCAATTTATAGACCGGAAAATTCGGTAAGTTATTGTAATCATATTTCCAAACCTTCCCATTCACCAGTAACCATGCTAACGAATCTGGTGTCATCTCTCTCTGTATTTAATCACCTCTCTCTAACCTAACAGCTTCGTTACACGTCGTTATGCCCACACGGAAACGTTCAAGACTTACCTCCAAAAAAGGTACAGCTACTGCTTTGAGACAACGAATTAGGCGTTCTCAGGTATGAGTTCATTCACAATTGATTAATCCTTTATGCAATATTCTCCCTTAATGTTAGCAAGTACTGCGTTTATCCTAACTGTCACCACTTTTAAGCAACTACAACATTCTAATCGTAGTTATATTAAATTTATTGTCTTACCTTGATTCCCTTTTGTTCATGTTAGACTTTTCTCATTTACTATTGACACTGCCATTGGCTTAGCTAACCAGTAGAATTAATTAATTTTCTCTAGGAAACACCTGCTGAGCGCGAATCTCGACTCGCTGATAGACGTCTTTCCCGGCTGGTTGAGTAACCAACATCACGTACGACAAGGCTTGCTGATGTTCGCCTTCGTCCCAACAAGCGCTGACGGAGGAATCACCAACATCCCGTCAGACGAGGCTTGAGGCTGTGGCAAAGGGCAATAACCCTAGATACAATTTTGATCAACTTTTTTTCACCTATAGCAAATTTACCGGGACAGGTCTTTAGCTACTCAAATCTACTTCAGAGATCACGCATTGATGTAAAAAATCAATAAAACTGAAGCGGGGCTCGACTTTGCGCAAAAAAACTAGGCAAAATTACACATGGGAAAACTTTTTACAGGAACGTCCTATATTCTTGAAAACTGTCACAAAAGACTCGCCATTATGCCGCGGTTAAGATAAAGGCCCTTTTAATTCTTCTTCTGCACATGTGAGCGGAAAAATCGTTTAAAAAAAAAAACCTGAAAGTAATCGACATTTTAAACCCTGCTTTAAATTAACTGAACATTCAATATCAAGCGATTTTGACTTCCGTCAGTCGTGCAGAGAACAATTTCAACGATACACTGTGTAACTACAATTAATAAATTACACACCTGTGTCTACTAACTTATTTCTTTTCATTGAAGTTCGAAGTTTTGAACCTGTGATGCGCGAGAAGTAACTTTCACACATTCTAACAGACCAAAGGTCGACTTACACCCGGTGCATCGCCGGGTACTTCTGCTAGTATATATATATATTTAAGAATATTTTCGAGACAGATACCGGGTTTGAAATTATTATAAATGCAAGCTATCGCCGTATTTTGACTAAAGAAATTAAAGAAATTATTTAGCCTGATAGTGGGGTTAAGAACCCTTGGAGAAATGGAAAAAGATGAATATTGACGTACATATATATATATATATATATATATATATATATATATATATATATATATACAATAAACACACACACACACACATATATATATATATATATATATATTTAAAGTATATGATAAACACGAAATGTGTTTACATTGCAACAGACAAAGTTAGCCATTAATGAAATAAACTAATAAAAGTGAATACAATTTGTCTGCCTCGATACAAGTCAATAAAGACAAGCTTATATTGGCAACTGCCATGATTCCTGGACATATTAAAATTCCCACATTCACGGTGCTAGAAATAACAGCCGCTTATGCAGGATTAAGGATCAGCTCTTACAATAACTGCTCGGAAGAGCCCCTTCCTGGAGCTTAATTATTGTAAACGACTGAGAGTTTATTCTCAAAATATAATATAATGTATAGCTCCTTTATTGTAAGAGCTGATCCTTAATCCTGCATAAGCGGCTGTTATTTCTAGCACCGTGAATGTGGGATAGCTAGTTTTGGCCTGCCTACCCACGTGTAGTCAGTCCTGCAAAATTTTTGATGTGAGATAGGCTAATCTTACTGGATTCCTGTTGATATGCACAGATGATTTGGATATTTCACTCTTTTATTTCTATTCCATTTCGATTCTCTTTATTTTTCAATTCACATTCCACCATTGCGAAACTTATTTGGGTTTCGAGGTTCAAATTCGTCTACAGAACAGGTTTGAATTTTGAAATTTAAATATGTCCAGGAATCATGGCAGTTGCCAATATAAGCTTGTCTTTATTGACTTGTATCGAGACAGACAAATTGTATTCACTTTTATTAGTTTATTTCATTAATGGCTAACTTTGTCTGTTACAATGTAAACACATTTCGTGTTTATCATATACTTTAAATGTATTTAACTGCTCGGAAGAGCCCCTTCCTGGAGCTTAATTATTGTAAACGACTGAGAGTTTATTCTCAAAATATAATATAATATATATATATATATATATATATATATATATATATATATATATATATATATATATATATATATATATATATATGCATATATATATATACAGTCTATCATATACTACACATATATATTTATATCCGTATTTTTAACTGCTGGTCAATCAATGATAAACATTGATTGCCAAATAAATTAACTATGGAAATATAAAAGATACAGAAGCGAAAACCAACCAAACAGTGAGTGTGTTCTGTCATTATTTCTGGCAATATCATTACAACAATATGACCCTCCCCAAGTATAACAATCCTTGCTTCAACAAAAACCTTGCAAATCAAATTCATATATATATATATATATAACGAAGGAATGGTGGTAAGGAAACATATGGACCATAACGCACTAGAGTACTCAATACTTAGGGTAGTAGAGTGGGTAATAGGAAAAAGTATGACCCTGACGGCAGATCTCAAGGCTATTTCTGGATTATTTCTGCCTTTCGTCCAGAAATAGCCGTCGAAACGGCTTGAGCTCTGCGGTCGGGGTTATACTTTTCCTATATATATATATATATATATATATATATGTATATATATATATATATATATATATATATATATATATATATATATATATATATATATATATATATATATATATGAGAAATAAGATTTCTATACAAATCTGTATAGAAATTTCGTATTTCTAAAGAAACACGATTTTAGGAAGACGTGGCTATGCAAACACCGGGGCTAACGCCCTATGGTGGTGTCCAGCAGAAGCAAGGGAGACAACCGTCTATGCATTTCTGGCTTGACTGGCCTTCTTCAGGACGGTCCCTCCCACCGCTTGCAACTGCTGAACTTGAAAACAGTTGAGAATATATAGTTTTTTCGTCTCTGTAAATGAGGTGATTAATCTCATTTGCATATGAAGCTGCATAAGCTGGCTCACCTTATAAATAGAAAATAAGTATATATATATATATATATATATATATATATATATATATATATATATATATATATATATATATATATAGTAATAATAATAAATTTGAAGACTAAAATCCAAAGAGGGCTCGATAAGGATAAATATATGTTATTGAGACACGAGTAACATAATAATGATGTCAACAGCAGAAATTAGGGATGAAATGTATGTTTATTTTTGTTGTAGCACAAATAATGTTGGTTAACTTGTATGGTTGAAGTTACACATAAAAATGAGGTTACAAAAGGGAATGTGCCATTGCGCCGGAAAGCCGGCAGGTTATGGTGCAAAACCTCAACGTCACATGTACGTGTTGCTGGTTCGAAGTTCCTGGTGCGAGAGAGAGATTCTTCAAATCTTCGCGGGTAATTTCTCCCTCAGGACGCGTAGGGATACATCCTCTTCTACTGGCGGCGCTGATTGGCTGAGCTGAGCCAAATCACGCACAGAGAATGTATGTGAGCCCGCGGAATGTACGTCACTACAATACTCCCCTCCTAGACGGAAGTCGATACAGATTAGTGAATCAGCAAGAACAAATGCTGAAAGAGCACATCAGTGAAAAAATAATTGAGCAGAAGGATGCATGCAAGAAAAAAAATGAGGCGCTAAGGGCCGTGTTGAGCCGCTGTGTCAAATTACTAGCTGTTTTGTAGTTTATACGTGACCACCAAAGGTCTAACAGAAAACGGATGAAGTCTGACATGGGCGAAGTTGCTGTTCTTGCATTAAATGTTAATGGTAAGTATTGTACCAGTAGCTGTGGATGAAGCTATTATGGTAGTTTACTAGTGCTGGCAAGAAGATGATGGGTAGGCGAGAAAATGTTGGCCTCCCAGATGTATTGCCAAATGTGCTAGGGAGCCAGGAAAAAATGGCTGGTTGCTTTGAAAAGAAAAAAAACAAGTTGAATCTGGAGGTGGGTTGCAGTTCCATAATTCGGGCGAATCCACAGAAGTGGTGGAAATGCTGACAAGTCCAGTTCTATTTGTTGTTATCCCAGTGAGTTGGGTAAGGTAACAACATAGAGGTTGTTATGGACGATGAGTGTGCAACGAGATGCGAAACTGTTTGAGTTTAGCTGCAATTAGCATTCTCGTGTTGCGGTGCCTGTTTGAATCCAGGTGAATTAAACTCTATGAGTCGCTAGCATGTGACGGCACCTCAACCAGGGGAAAAGGGATCTCGCAGAATATTACGTTTGAAGAACATATACTAAGAACAACATGTTGGTAGGTGACAAAGAAATGTGTGCATATGCAGGCATGTAAAACAGCAAAGAATGTGAATGAATAGAACCATGAGTAAGCAAATAGCAAAAGAGCACGAAACAAGTAAATGCATTTTACAAAGAAATATGTGAATGTAACAAACTGATAATTCAAAGTCAATATAAGGGAGCAGAGAAATTAATGCTCAATGATAAGTTCAAAGTTTTTCAAAGTCAAATAGTTCACACATCACCAGTGTACAGACTTTCTGACACTAGTTCTATCTGAAAACTGAAAAAGAAGTTTGTTAATGCCACTAGGGGTTAGGTGTATATTGTTTTTGAGAGTTTTCGTGGCCATTTTACCGTCCTGCCACCTTGTGTGACATAGGGCTGTGTTGTTTGTTTGTATTGCAGGAAGCCGTATCGAAAGAAAAAAAAAATGTCTCCGGGCTATAATTTTGAAAATACATGTGAAAGCATAGAAGTAAACAATATGATGTGTGGTGGTTGCGTCGGTAAGGCTATGAAGCTGCCATATCACAATTCCCTGTTGTTTGTTAGTGGTTAAACATATTGTCGCTGCTGCTGCTGCTGTTGTTGTTTACAATATTCCTCACGTCAGGTCACCAATTTTGGCAGCATGGTGTATAAATGTTATTGAGACACGACCAACATTATTTGTGCTACAACAAAAATAAACATACATTTCATCCCTAATTTCTGCTGTTGACATCATTATTATGTTACTCGTGTCTCAATAACATTTATAATCCATGCTGCTAAATATATCAAATATATAAGAACCGTAGAGCAAAAATTTATTAAAATAACAGATTAAAGTTTAAGCAAAGAATCGCTGCTTTCACCCTTAACGGGATCTTCTGAAACTAGAAAAATCAATCTGTGAAAGCAGAAGTAAATATTTCAAAAAACGTTGCAACCGAAGGAAGACAGTAAGGCGATACTTTGGTTCATGGAGACGTTCTCTGGCAATGAACGGAAATAATACGTCATTATGTGGAGCGGGGAGAACAATTACACGCAAAGACAAAACCACGTAAATGGTATAACAGAAGTCGTAGACTAAAATTCTATTTAGGAACCCAAATGATTCTCGGCTACAGAGTTAAGAATAAAGTAAATAAAATACATATACAGCGGTTGGACAAAATAATGGAAACAACTAGCATCATAGCATCATAATTTTGAAATATCTCTAAAACCGTCAAAAGCTTGTTTATTTTTATGTTTTTTTATTTATTATTAGTGTTGTTTAATATGTTTTGTTAAAATTGCTGTTTCTTTTCAGATATCATCAGAAAAAGGTAATTAAAATTCATTAAAATGACAGATCTATTGGACTTTCAAAGAGGTCAAATTGTTGGTGAGCGTATGGCAGGCGCTAGCGTAACGAAAACAGTAAAAATGTTTGGTGTATCAAGAAGTACTGTCTCGAAAGTAATGGCAGCCTTTGAGAAAGAGGGAAAAACCTCCTCGTCGAAACAAAACTCCGGAAGAAAACCAAAACTTTCAGATAGGGACCGTCGGACTCTTACGCGAAATGCTAGAAAGGATCACAAAAGTACAGCTCCCAAAATTATTGCAGAGCTTAATAACCACCCCGAGAACCCAGTTTCCACAAAAACTGTTCGCCGGGAGCTGCACAAAGCCGGATTTCACGGGAGGGCTGCAATCAGAAAACCACTACTTTCAAAAACAAACGTTACAAAGCGTTTAAAGTGGAGTAAAAACCTACAGAATTGGTCCCTAGAGCAGTGGAAGAATGTTATTTTCTCGGACGAGTCATCCGTTACCTTATTTCCGACCACCGGCCGAGTATAAGTGTGGAGACAGCCAAAAGAAGCATTTGACACAGACTGCCTTCTTCCAACTGTTAAACATGGAGGAGGATCTGTGATGATCTGGGGGTCTATATCTTGGAAATCCACCGGCCCAATGGTTTCCCTTCATGGCAGAATTAATAGTCAAGACTATTTAAGCATTTTATCTTATCAAATTCATCCTATGGTTGCGGAACTGTTTCTGGGGGAAAACGCAATCTTTTAGGATGATAATGCACCAATTCACACAGCTAAAGTTGTTACTGAATGGCACGAGGAACATTCTAGTGAAGTTGAACATCTTATCTGGCCACCACAGTCCCCAGATCTCAATATTATTGAACATTTATGGTGCATTTTAGAAAAACAATTAAGGCGTCGATATCCTCCACCATCATCACTACAAGAACTGGAGACTGTTTTAGCTGAAGAATGGACAAAAATTCCTTTGGAAACAATTCAAACCTTGTACAAGTCCATACCTCGTAGAATTCAAGCTGTAATTACTGCCAAAGGCGGTCCTACCCCATATTAAAATAAATGTTTGAAATTTTAAGGTGTTTCCATTATTTTGTCCAACTCCTGTATATATATAATTGTTCGTATGTGTCTTTATGTGTGTATATGTATATATATGTATAATGTATATATATATGTATATATATGTATATACATGTATATATGTGAAGAAGGTTCACATCTTTAATTCCAGCAACGTGTTTAATAGTGGGCAGAAGGAGAAATGCTGCTCTATATCATAGATGGTATCTGTAGCTTGTCCAGTTTTAATGAATTGCTAACATTCCACTCCAACTCCATATGGGCCAGTTGTGAGTCTAAAATAAACAATGTGAACAAACATTTTAAAGTCAATCTTTAGAACAAGCAGTATGGCTCTCAGCCTTCCAGTTTTACTGCTGACATATAACCATCACTCATTGTTTAATTAATGCAATTGATGGCAGCGTTGATGTTCATGTTATTGTCTTAGATATCTCTAAAGTGTTTAACAAGTTATTGCATGAAGAATTGCTTTTTGAATTTAATAGCTGTGGAGTCCTATTATACCTCCATTGAACAGGAAGACGTCTTAACATTACTGTCAACGGTTAATCCTGTTATATTTATTAACTGAATGCAACTGTGCCTCTGGAATATATCATGCGACTGTACGCTTTTCTATTTGTTTAGCAATGATTTACTTGAGATTGTCATAATATATTTTATTAACACAGTTGTTGATCATATACATTTTACACTGTTACTTCTAGTAATGTAACAGACTTGGGCCGATTGTTTCAGTGGCTTGACTGAGATCTTTTATTAGGGAAACATAGCGTAATACATTTAATACTTCCAAACAACCATCGCCTATATGAAACTCACAACCTTCCTCTTATTAAAATGGATAGGACTGGTTAATGAAGAGTTCAAGAGGAGCCAACGCCTCGAGTTTTAAGGCGTCTTACATTAACACAGATTACATTGGATTGGGTAACTTGTACGAATGTGAGATTGGAGTCCCGAAGCTTTTGATGTATGGTTAGTCCATAAGGGAAACATCCTTAGCACAAATATAGAGTGTAGGTTAACGATGTATCGTTTAAAATACAAGAGGACGATAATTAGGAAATAATTGCTTTTCATCACCATCATTGGAGAAAATGGAAAAAAGGAAAAAAATGATGCTGCAGATGACGCATCTCTCATGCCAAATTTAAATAGGCTGCAGGAAAAAGCAGGATTTATGAGGTAAATGTGGTATACTTGTTCTGTGGCATTTGTGGTCGTTTTCCAAAGACTGGCCTGATTAGCAACCAATGAATTCATAAAGCCATTCAAAGTTTGCCTCAGGACATGTAGTCTATGTGGAAAGGTCTGCAAATCTATTGGTGTATTACAAAAACAATGCTATCCATCAGAACACACATCTTTATACTGTATATATGTAGTTTTATTTGTAAAACTTGTCAAAGGTTTCTGTGGTATAAACAGACAAAAGAACCTACGATTCTTATTAATAGACAATGAGGATCTTCTTGGACACGAATGAACAAACATTGATGTATGTATGTATGTAATATTTATGTAATAAGCACACACAAACACACACATATATATATATATATATGAATGTATATATATATATATATATTTAAAGGTTAAACAAGGTTCAATGAATAAATCAAAGAATGAGTTTTACAATAGATTTGAACCACTCAACAGAATGGTTTAACGGAGTTATTAATATTAATTCAAAATATTAACAAAAATAGACATTCGTGTGATCAAGTATATTTTATTATACATATTTCAGAGGTACTGAGCTATCCTCAACAGTACGCCCTCATAATAAAATATACTTGATCACACGAATGTCTATTTTTGTTAATATTTTGAATTAATATATATATATATATATATATATATATATATATATATATATTATATATATATATATATATATATATATATATATATATATTGTTATACTTTGGGAGGGTCATGTTGCCAATAAGAAACACACGCACCAGTTGCTTTCACTTCAATTTAATTTATTATATATTTATAAATTTACAAATTTATAAATTTCTGGTTGGTTGGTTGGTTCCACAACCAGATAGTTGTTTATATATATATAGTCATAGTTCTTTCGTCACACACTCTGTGACCTCTTCAGTGACTGGGGATTTCTTTCTTCGTTTCTGTGCCTTTCCTTTCTTCTATCCTACGCCATTTTGTTTCTGTGTGTGGGTTGCGTGCTCAGTTTGCGCATGCGTCACATCCGGGTGTCTCTGTGTGTTTGTGTTCATTTTTCTATTTTTCTATTTATATTTTTCTATTTATATTTTTCTTTGTTTATTTATTTATTTATTTATTGTTGGTTGGTTGTTTGTTCTATGTGTGTGTGTGTTTTCATTTTGTCTTGTGTGTGTTTTCATTTTGTGTGTGTTTTCAATTGTAAGTTGTTTGTTCTATGTGTGTGTGTGTTTTCATTTTGTCCTTAATTGTAAGTTGTGATGTTGCTGTTCCACTCATATTTTCTATTTAATTTTGGTTTTAATTCTTTTATGCTTACTGCCTCTGTAATTTGCCTAAACATTGCGTCTTTCTTGTGTGTGGATTCTATTTTTATTTCTATGCTCTCTAATTTACCCCTGTGTTCTATCTTAGCATGTTGGTAGAGCACAGATGATTCTTTATTATCTTGGAGGTCTCGCCAGTGTTCATTTATTCGTTCCCCTATACTACGAGCTGTCTCACCTATGTACACTATATTTTTGTTTCTACATTGTCCTTCAGTACATCTTATGCTATATACTACATTTCTAGTTTTACAGTTAATATGGGGGCTTATTTTACAGGTTATACATTTCTTATCTATACATGAGGGTCTTTGGAACGGGTATGTCTTGCTAATAAGTGTTTTTACGGAGGTACCAGGTCTTTCTACTATCTTATCTTAATATTGAGATTATGTTTCTTTAGGGCCCTTCTAAATTTGTAGGCTAGTTCGCCTCTAGGGGTTGTATTGATGAACATTACACTCTGGTATTTATTGCTATCATACCATGAGTTTATTCTATTGGCCTTGTTCCTAGTTCTTTCTATTCTATTCCAAAATGTGCTCCTATACAAGGGGCAGGTCCCATTTATGTCATTATTTACCATTTTTTCCCATTTGGTTCTGGCTCCTTTATACACTCTGATTCTATCTCTCTGATTGTAGCCAGAGAACTGCATACGGTGGATGAAGTGTTTTATGTGTCTCTCTAGTTCTTCGGGGTTGCACATGCGGGACACATTTCTCATCACCCGTACCAAATCCGCAATCAGTATGTTGATTTTGGTATGGTCCGAAATGGCCGAGTTTCGGTGGATCAGATGTTTGGAAGTCATGGGTTTGGCATAATGGGAATGGAGGATTTGTTTTTGGTTGTTAATTGTATCTAACCAGAGCTCTGTGTCTAGTACAGGTAATCGATGGTTGGGGTGTCTACTTGGGTAGTCTATAGTAACTCTAATGCTCTGGTGGATGGAGTTTGCTATTTGCTGGATGCTTTCCATTCTGTTTTTCTCTAGTTCCTGACTGTTCTTTAGTGGGGGTGTCTTAACTACGATGTTTATATCATCTACGTAGCGGGAGTACATTATCAGGGTTAAGCTGTCTTCTAATTGTTCATTAAGTTTTTGTTTAAGTCTACTGTCCCACCATACCATGAATAAGTTAGCTATGTCGCCTGCAATGCTAACACCAATGGCTGCTCCTTCCTCTTGGGCATATGTTTTACCATTAAATTTGAACATATGTTCCTTAAGGGTTAATTTTATGCTGGCCCCTACCGCATGTGCAATCATTTTCTTCAGTTCATCGTGGTTTTCGGGTGTCCGTATGGCTCTGGTCCACCCGTTCCATCTATCTGTGTGGGTTTTCTTGGCCATTGAGGTAATGGTAGGTGGTCTGCCTCTTGCTGGTCTTGTAGGGCACAGGTTGCTAAGGTCATAAGTGTCTAGGTAACTATTACTATGGGTAAGCTTAAGTAGAAGTCCCAGCTCACTGGTATCAATCCCACGGAACTCAACCTTGCTCTCGCTGATCATTTCTACGCATTTCTCCACAGCAAAATCCACGTCAATAGATGGATACAGGGACACAACATCCATACTGCCTATTATGCAGTTTGTTAGGTCCCCAGATCGGTTACCCGCGCCGATTCTGCTGAGGATGTCCTCCGTGCTGTCACACACATCTGGGGACATCTCAATGATGGGGCGTATGATCAGGGAGAGGAAGTAGGACAGTCTGTAGTTACTAGCAATGTTAGCCCCACAGACTGGCCGTGTTGGTGGTCCCGCGACAGGGTCCCAGCCCGTTTTATGGTCTTTTCGAAGCCCATACAACGCCGGCACGTCATTGTTCCAGGCCTGGAAGTTGTTGGCAGTCCTTTTGTTGGGCTGCATTATATTTGTCCACATCACCATATGGGCATTGAGGGTTTTTTATCTATCCTCATGCTCCTGTGGTGTTACCTCTCTTGTGTTAGTGATGTGGGGTTGCATTGCCTGGATGTAGTTTGGCAGGCTGTCAACCGACATTCTGCCAGACTTGTCTGTTGGAAAGCATGCTATCTCTCCATTACGCGAGCGCTGCATGAGCTTACGCAAGCCATTTGCAGATTCTTCTCCCAGTTGCTGGGCCTCTATACTATTATGCTTCTTGCTATACTGTTCTATAATATTTCTAAGTTCGGATTTAGCTATACTAAATTGTGCATCTGTTTGTTCATCGACCTGCGACGGCAACTGCGTGCGTTTGTTAAATGGCAAAGTCGTGGCGTAGACTCGTCGTAGGTCGAATGATTTATCGGAGGGGTTATAAAACGGAGAGTTCCAGGCTGCTGCTTTATGTGTACTAGTGCTATTATTATTGTTAGTTGTGTTGTTTCTATTTCCACCAACAGCAGCAGCCTCAGCTTCATGGTTGTTTCTATGTCTCTCATAATTACTCCTGTCTCTTTCCACTGGCTCAATGTTGTTATCTACCCTATTTTGTGTGTCTGTGTGTTCGTCTTGGTTATTCTCTTTGTCCTTAGTCTCCCATCTCCTTTTCCTTTTAATCCTATTACTTTCTCTTATTTCTCTGATTTCTGTGCTACTGTCATTACTTGTTTTCTGTGTCTGTGTGTTTGTTAAGATTGTGGTGGTGGTGAGAGGCATTGAATGCGTGTGTGTTGTTGTTGTTGATGTGTGTTGTTGTTGATGTGTGTTGTTGTTGTCTCCGTGTGTGTGTGTGTTATCGTTGTTGTGTGTGTTGTTATTGTTGTTTGTGTTTGCGTGTCTGTTGTTGTTGTATCTGGGTATGTTGCTATTGTTGTTGTTGTTGATGTGTGTGTTGTTGTTATTGTTGTCTCCGTGTGTGTTGTTATTGTTGTTTGTGTCTGCGTGTCTGTTGTTGTTGTATCTGGGTATGTTGCTATTGTTGTTGTTATTGTTGTTTGTGTCTGTGTGTCTGTTGTTGTTGGGATGTGTGTTGTATATGTGTGTGCGTATATTGTTGCTTTTGTTTTTGTTTTTGATGCTCCAGCGTAGTTTCGTAAATGATTTTTCTATTTCTGACAGACAACTAATCATATTTACCTTCTTGAATGTCGCAAATTTGGGTGGCAGACGTAACACAGACATTTCATTATTATCTATTTCCGTGTTTCCATAAATGTTGGTATTTTCATTGTTGAACTCTTCAGATAATGAGGTGTCGGCCATGTTGATACCGTCAATTTTGTCGGGATATCTATTGGTATACTCTATAGTATCCCGATTTAGCTTTGCCTGTTTAAGCCACTTTAATTTTCTGTTAAAGTGCTTATTACATTCTTGAGTAATGTACTGTTCTTCGGGGCGTATAAGGCTTATAAATGTTAGTTTTTCTGCTGGTGTGGTGATTTTAGATATTTCTTGTATTAGGTTACGCTTTAGTTTTTCTTGATGACTTAATTCTCTATAGATCATCTTTTTTATGTTTAGAATTAAAGTTCATTTTAGCCTATCTGCTTGTTTTTTGGTGAGTTGTAATCTTCTAACGTCGGTATTGATGGTGTTGGTGTAGATTCTAGAAGTGGTGCACAGTTTTATGAAGCGTAGTTGTCGAGATGTTATGGTTTTTCGTAGACAACAGAACATGGTGGTTTTCAGTATCTTGTTACCCTGGCTAAGGCTTACGATATTTCGTTTCTGAATTTGTTTAGCAAGATTCTTTATCTGAAATCGTGTGTTGAAACCAATATTGTTATACTTTGGGAGGGTCATGTTGCCAATAAGAAACACACGCACCAGTTGCTTTCACTTCAATTTAATTTATTATATATTTATAAATTTACAAATTTATAAATTTCTGGTTGGTTGGTTGGTTCCACAACCAGATAGTTGTTTATATATATATAGTCATAGTTCTTTCGTCACACACTCTGTGACCTCTTCAGTGGCTGGGGATTTCTTTCTTCGTTTCTGTGCTTTTCCTTTCTTCTATCCTACGCCATTTTGTTTCTGTGTGTGGGTTGCGTGCTCAGTTTGTGCATGCGCCACATCCGGGTGTCTGTGTGTGTTTGTGTTCATTTTTCTATTTTTCTATTTATATTTTTCTATTTGTTTATTTATTTATTTATTTATTGTTGGTTGGTTGTTTGTTCTATGTGTGTGTGTGTTTTCATTTTGTCTTGTGTGTGTTTTCATTTTGTGTGTGTTTTCAATTGTAAGTTGTTTGTTCTATGTGTGTGTGTTTTCATTTTGTCCTTAATTGTAAGTTGTGATGTTGCTGTTCCACTCATATTTTCTATTTAATTTTGGTTTTAATTCTTTTATGCTTACTGCCTCTGTAATTTGCCTAAACATTGCGTCTTTCTTGTGTGTGGATTCTATTTTTATTTCTATGCTCTCTAATTTACCCCTGTGTTCTATCTTAGCATGTTGGTAGAGCACAGATGATTCTTTATTATCTTGGAGGTCTCGCCAGTGTTCATTTATTCGTTCCCCTATACTACGAGCTGTCTCACCTATGTACACTATATTTTTGTTTCTACATTGTCCTTCAGTACATCTTATGCTATATACTACATTTCTAGTTTTACAGTTAATATGGGGGCTTATTTTACAGGTTATACATTTCTTATCTATACATGAGGGTCTTTGGAACGGGTATGTCTTGCTAATAAGTGTTTTTACGGAGGTACCAGGTCTTTCTACTATCTTAATATTGAGATTATGTTTCTTTAGGGCCCTTCTAAATTTGTAGGCTAGTTCGCCTCTAGGGGTTGTATTGATGAACATTACACTCTGGTATTTATTGCTATCATACCATGAGTTTATTCTATTGGCCTTGTTCCTAGTTCTTTCTATTCTATTCCAAAATGTGCTCCTATACAAGGGGCAGGTCCCATTTATGTCATTATTTACCATTTTTTTCCCATTTGGTTCTGGCTCCTTTATACACTCTGATTCTATCTCTCTGATTGTAGCCAGAGAACTGCATACGGTGGATGAAGTGTTGTATGTGTCTCTCTAGTTCTTCGGGGTTGCACATGCGGGACACATTTCTCATCACCCGTACCAAATCCGCAATCAGTATGTTGATTTTGGTATGGTCCGAAATGGCCGAGTTTCGGTGGATCAGATGTTTGGAAGTCATGGGTTTGGCATAATGGGAATGGAGGATTTGTTTTTGGTTGTTAATTGTATCTAACCAGAGCTCTGTGTCTAGTACAGGTAATCGATGGTTGGGGTGTCTACTTGGGTAGTCTATAGTAACTCTAATGCTCTGGTGGATGGAGTTTGCTATTTGCTGGATGCTTTCCATTGTGTTTTTCTCTAGTTCCTGACTGTTCTTTAGTGGGGGTGTCTTAACTACGATGTTTATATCATCTACGTAGCGGGAGTACATTATCAGGGTTAAGCTGTCTTCTAATTGTTCATTAAGTTTTTGTTTAAGTCTACTTTCCCACCATACCATGAATAAGTTAGCTATGTCGCCTGCAATGCTAACACCAATGGCTGCTCCTTCCTCTTCGGCATATGTTTTACCATTAAATTTGAACATATGTTCCTTAAGGGTTAATTTTATGCTGGCCCCTACCGCATGTGCAATCATTTTCTTCAGTTCATCGTGGTTTTCGGGTGTCCGTATGGCTCTGGTCCACCCGTTCCAACTACGCTGGAGCATCAAAAACAAAAACAAAAGCAACAATATACGCACACACATATACAACACACATCCCAACAACAACAGACACACAGACACAAACAACAATAACAACAACAATAGCAACATACCCAGATACAACAACAACAGACACGCAGACACAAACAACAATAACAACACACACGGAGACAACAATAACAATAACACACACATCAACAACAACAACAATAGCAACATACCCAGATACAACAACAACAGACACGCAAACACAAACAACAATAACAACACACATAACAACGATAACACACACACACACGGAGACAACAACAACACACATCAACAACAACACACATCAACAACAACAACACACACGCATTCAATGCCTCTCACCACCACCACAATCTTAACAAACACACAGACACAGAAAACAGGTAATGACAGTAGCACAGAAATCAGAGAAGTGAGAGAAAGTAATAGGATTAAAAGGAAAAGGAGATGGGAGACTAAGGACAAAGAGAATAACCAAGACGAACACACAGACACACAAAATAGGGTAGATAACAACATTGAGCCAGTGGAAAGAGACAGGAGTAATTATGAGAGACATAGAAACAACCATGAAGCTGAGGCTGCTGCTGTTGGTGGAAATAGAAACAACACAACTAACAATAATAATAGCACTAGTACACATAAAGCAGCAGCCTGTAACTCTCCGTTTTATAACCCCTCCGATAAATCATTCGACCTACGACGAGTCCACGCCACGACTTTGCCATTTAACAAACGCACGCAGTTGCCGTCGCAGGTCGAAGAACAAACAGAAGCACAATTTAGTATAGCTAAATCCGAACTTAGAAATATTATAGAACAGTATAGCAAGAAGCATAATAGTATAGAGGCCCAGCAACTGGGAGAAGAATCTGCAAATGGCTTGCGTAAGCTCATGCAGCGCTCGCGTAATGGAGAGATAGCATGCTTTCCAACAGACAAGTCTGGCAGAATGTCGGTTGACAGCCTGCCAAACTACATCCAGGCAATGCAACCCCACATCACTAACACAAGAGAGGTAACACCACAGGAGCATGAGGATAGAGAAAAAACCCTCAATGCCCATATGGTGATGTGGACAAATATAATGCAGCCCAACAAAAGGACTGCCAACAACTTCCAGGCCTGGAACAATGACGTGCCGGCGTTGTATGGGCTTCGAAAAGACCATAAAACGGGCTGGGACCCTGTCGCGGGACAACCAACACGGCCAGTCTGTGGGGCTAACATTGCTAGTAACTACAGACTGTCCTACTTCCTCTCCCTGATCATACGCCCCATCTTTGAGATGTCCCCAGATGTGTGTGACAGCACGGAGGACATCCTCAGCAGAATCGGCGCGGGTAACCGATCTGGGGACCTAACGAACTGCATAATAGGCAGTATGGATGTTGTGTCCCTGTATCCATCTATTGACGTGGATTTTGCTGTGGAGAAATGCGTAGAAATGATCAGCGAGAGCAAGGTTGAGTTCCGTGGGATTGATACCAGTGAGCTGGGACTTCTACTTAAGCTTACCCATAGTAATAGTTACCTAGACACTTATGACCTTAGCAACCTGTGCCCTACAAGACCAGCAAGAGGCAGACCACCTACCATTACTTCAATGGCCAAGAAAACCCACACAGATAGATGGGACGGGTGGACCAGAGCCATACGGACACCCGAAAACCACGATGAATTGAAGAAAATGATTGCACATGCGGTAGGGGCCAGCATAAAATTAACCCTTAAGGAACATATGTTCAAATTTAATGGTAAAACATATGCCCAAGAGGAAGGAGCAGCCATTGGTGTTAGCATTGCAGGCGACATAGCTAACTTATTCATGGTATGGTGGGACAGTAGACTTAAACAAAAACTTAATGAACAATTAGAAGACAGCTTAACCCTGATAATGTACTCCCGCTACGTAGATGATATAAACATCGTAGTTAAGACACCCCCACTAAAGAACAGTCAGGAACTAGAGAAAAACACAATGGAAAGCATCCAGCAAATAGCAAACTCCATCCACCAGAGCATTAGAGTTACTATAGACTACCCAAGTAGACACCCCAACCATCGATTACCTGTACTAGACACAGAGCTCTGGTTAGATACAATTAACAACCAAAAACAAATCCTCCATTCCCATTATGCCAAACCCATGACTTCCAAACATCTGATCCACCGAAACTCGGCCATTTCGGACCATACCAAAATCAACATACTGATTGCGGATTTGGTACGGGTGATGAGAAATGTGTCCCGCATGTGCAACCCCGAAGAACTAGAGAGACACATACAACACTTCATCCACCGTATGCAGTTCTCTAGCTACAATCAGAGAGATAGAATCAGAGTGTATAAAGGAGCCAGAACCAAATGGGAAAAAATGGTAAATAATGACATAAATGGGACCTGCCCCTTGTATAGGAGCACATTTTGGAATAGAATAGAAAGAACTAGGAACAAGGCCAATAGAATAAACTCATGGTATGATAGCAATAAATACCAGAGTGTAATGTTCATCAATACAACCCCTAGAGGCGAACTAGCCTACAAATTTAGAAGGGCCCTAAAGAAACATAATCTCAATATTAAGATAGTAGAAAGACCTGGTACCTCCGTAAAAACACTTATTAGCAAGACATACCCGTTCCAAAGACCCTCATGTATAGATAAGAAATGTATAACCTGTAAAATAAGCCCCCATATTAACTGTAAAACTAGAAATGTAGTATATAGCATAAGATGTACTGAAGGACAATGTAGAAACAAAAATATAGTGTACATAGGTGAGACAGCTCGTAGTATAGGGGAACGAATAAATGAACACTGGCGAGACCTCCAAGATAATAAAGAATCATCTGTGCTCTACCAACATGCTAAGATAGAACACAGGGGTAAATTAGAGAGCATAGAAATAAAAATAGAATCCACACACAAGAAAGACGCAATGTTTAGGCAAATTACAGAGGCAGTAAGCATAAAAGAATTAAAACCAAAATTAAATAGAAAATATGAGTGGAACAGCAACATCACAACTTACAATTAAGGACAAAATGAAAAGACACACACACATAGAACAAACAACTTACAATTGAAAACACGCACAAAATGAAAACACACACAAGACAAAATGAAAACACATAGAACAAACAACCAACCAACAATAAATAAATAAATAAATAAACAAATAGAAAAATATAAATAGAAAAATAGAAAAATGAACACAAACACACACAGACACCCGGATGTGGCGCATGCGCAAACTGAGCACGCAACCCACACACAGAAACAAAATGGCGTAGGATAGAAGAAAGGAAAGGCACAGAAACGAAGAAAGAAATCCCCAGTCACTGAAGAGGTCACAGAGTGTGTGACGAAAGAACTATTACTATCTGGTTGTGGAACCAACCAACCAACCAGAAATTTATAAATTTGTAAATTTATAAATATATAATAAATTAAATTGAAGTGAAAGCAACTGGTGCGTGTGTTTCTTATTGGCAACATGACCCTCCCAAAGTATAACAATATCGGTTTCAACACACGATTTCAGATAAAGAATCTTGCTAAACAAATTCAGAAACGAAATATATATATATATATATATATATTTATATATACACACATATATATATATACACATGCATATATATATATATATATATATATATATATATATATATATATGCATGTGTGTGTGTGAGTGTATGTGTTTGTGCGTGTGCGTACGTATGTGTGTGATCGTCTCTATGTGGGAATGTGTGTGTTTGTAAATAAATAAAATATGAAATAAAAGAATATGACTTATCATAAAATATATATTTATCTACACACATGTGTATATAAATATATCTTATTTTATGCATATTCTATATACATGCACGCATACTTAGATACGTACGTATATAACCAATCTTTAAAAAAATCTACCACATTGGAAGTTCAATATATGATTACAGGTCTACCAAATATAAACCAAATGTTTGAGCACATGGAAGATAGGAAAATATTCACCTCTATATTCTTGTGGTGACCCTCCAGAAACTCTTTGGCACTAGTTGTTCCAATGTAGAAACTATCAGTCTGAGAGAGAGGCCATGTTGAAACCAATCTTTAAAAAACTACCAAGATTCGAAGTTCAATATATGATACAGGTCTACCAAATATAAACTAAATCTTTGAGCACGTGGAAGCTAGGAAAATATTCAACAAGAGAAACTTCTGTTCTACAGCTTCCCTTGTTTCCTATTTTTCTTTGTTTTGTTTTCTTATCCCTAACCGGCCTCTCACGGGCCTCCTTCAATATTGGAAATTGTATTTTTATTTATTCACCTTATTTTTCCTGTTTTTTTCCCTTTATTTTGTTTTTATTACTTGTCTCACTAACTTTTTTGATTACCAATTGTAAGAAGTATTCGATACTTCCCCTAGTCTGTCATGGCTTACTAGCTCTATACGGACGTTTAAACTGATTAAATAAATAAATAAATAAATTACACGCATACACACACACACACACACAAATATATATATATATATAAGTAAGAAAAGAACGAATATTATGAATAATTATTATTGTGAATTAGCCACTTGCATCTTTTTTTTTTTACCTTTTCTTACCATTGTAGATGGTACAGGTCTCATAAGAGTAATCCGACATTAATCCTGCTGAGACGTGCAGTGACTAGGAATTGCTGAATTTCCACATATGCTATTTTCTTTGACTTCAATGTTTTACTGGAATTAATGTCGGTCGATACAAAGAACAAACATTATAATGAAACAAAAAATGGCAAATGATGATAGGGATAACTACTATTACTGTTGTTATCATCATCATCACCATCACCATCACCATCACCATCACCATCACAATCATCATTATTATTATTATTATTATTATTATTATTATTATTATGATTATTCTTTGAGTCTCAGTCATTGATGTTATTTAACTGGAAAGTTTGTTGAAATGAATATCAAGCCGCTACCTGCAGCCTCAGATATTCAGGACGTATCGGAGGGTTCTTGCTGTTCCCAGCAAGCATGCCTTTTGAAGTGTTCCAAAAAGCGGGGCTGGACTAATCTTCTTTAACCATCCTTGGAAACTCTTTGGGATAGTACAATCGGGACGACCTTGACTTCATGGCAGTTCCAAATCATTTTTACCTCCCACTTTAAGTCCTGGTATCGGTTAATTTTCTCCCTACATCTACAATCAGGCACGATTGATCATACCACTTCTTAGAATGTGGTAAATTGTTTAGTTTATTATTATTATTATTATTATTATTGAATGCTATGGTTGACGGAGGCTCGGCTCTGTAAGGTATTGTAAATTTTGAACGCTATAACTATTGTAAATTGTTTAAAACTTAGACCAACTTGTAGACAAAAACACCCTCCTCCTCGTGAGAGGGGTCTTTCTACCCGTTATTTGGCCCTTCGGGGTTAAATAACTACTTATTGGGGTTTTGTACCCAATATTTATTTTAAACAAAAAAAACAACATGGCTACGAAAAAGAATTTGCATAGGTCACTCCCACTCATTCCGTCTTCTTCCTCAATCGTCACTACAGCAGAGAGAAGATTGTCTCTCTCCCTCCCTTCTTTAAATGTGTCTCTCTCCCTCCCTTCTCTTTCGCAAGCGACGACAGAAAAGAAAAGTCTCGTGCAAAGCGTGCAAGATTTCTCCACGACGACGACGACAACGACGAAACAGGTGTGCGGGAAATACGAAAACCCATTTCATTCGTCTGACGTCAGGAATAATAGCAGTAGCAGCCGTAATAACAACAGCAACAGTGACAATGAATACAACAGTAGCAGCCGCAACAGCATCACCAGCAGCATAAACAACAACAGCATTAGCAGCAGCAACACCAACAACAACCACAGCAACAGCGGCGGAGGCAGTAGTCGTAGTACCTGCAGCAACAACAAAAGTAACAGCAGCTCTGACGACAACAACAACAACAGCAGCAAAGAAAACCCAATCACGTTTGCAGGTATCGCGAAGAACCTGGAAACAATCCTCATAACAAATGAGGAATTAGAGGAAGAGAAGAATATGGTGACAAAAACAGGACAAAAATGTTTCGAAACCCAACAGCACTGTACGGTCACGTACCGTACAGTAAGTACAAAATCCCGTAGGGTTGAAAGAGCCACAGAGGCTCAAATACAAAAAGCCTTGGGGTCTGTGTGGCAGCGGAAAACGCACATCACCCGAGGCCAAAAATATGCCACCGTAGACGTACTTTTTGCCACACCCCAGGAGGCAAAGGCTCAATCCGTAGTGACCCTAATGAGCGAAGAAATGGTGTTGGTGCCCTCTTACTGCGGGCAAAAAATTGTGAGGGCCAAACTGACCCACGTCCCCCCGGGGATGGCCCCTTCTTGGCTGGCCGCGTCTGTCCTCGTCGGAATCGAGGACAAAACAACTGTACTGCAAGTACAGAAAAAATTAAGAGAAGATTGGGTCGGTACCTCCATTGAGATGTTAATCCAAACCAACCAGGAGTGCATCGAAGCTATCCCGGATGTGATAGACTTCGATAACGGCACTCAACTGCCCATAAGTGTTGAGGGCAAACGCCCGAAGACTCACCTCAGGGCTTTCTGCAACGAGAAGACCCTGAGAAAGGAGAAAACGCCCCTCCCTCCTAAACCGGCTCCACGTCTACCAGCAACAGGACAAGCGGCAACCAGGAACGATAGGTCCGTGGCACCCATACCCACGCCACGGAAATCAAAAACAGCAGCAGCAGTGGAAATATTAACAACAACAACAGCAATACCAACTGCAGCTGCAACAGAGACTCCAGTGCAAACATCACCAACAACAACAAGTGAAAGAGTGGAGCTGGTACCCCTCCCCGACCTCACAGAATCAGACATGGAGTGTGAGGTGGGAGAGGGATGGCAAAAGGTCGTAAGAAGGCACAAACGCAGAAGCAGCGCATCGTCGCCTTTGAAAATGGAGGAAAGAAATGAGAAAAGGGTAAAGTCTACTGCAAAGAGACTCACAGCAGCAACACCACCAACACCATCACCACCCATACTAGCACCACCATCACCACCGGCGACAACTCCACCGCCAACAACACCTTCAACACCACCACCACAAGCACCAACATCGCAAACACAACAACAAAACACACACACCCAGCAACAACGACAAGAAAATAGCAGAACCACACCCCACCCCCATAAAAACAAATGCACGTCAATAAATACACACAACAAGAAACTAATGACTTACATAATTGAACACACAGACATTTCACAACACGACTACATAATACCAGCACCAATCAAAACGCCAACTAACATAAGACTGCTAAAAATAGCACAGAAACAATACACAAACATTAAAACGAAATTCCCCAACGCAGTTGCTGATTTCAGGGACCTAGGAGGAACTATCAATCGAAGAGTATATTCGGACATACTCATAGAAGAGCCGACGACCAGCCGAAGGCACGATTCAACGGTCCCTTCACCAGACGATCAAGTGAAAAGGGATGTAAAACCCATCCCTCCTCTACGAAAAGTACGGTAAGTGGTCTTTCCCATCTTTTCCACTCTATTTTAAACATGACCTCACTCAGAATAGGCAGCATAAATGCGCGTGGCTTGGGGTCGTCATGGAAGCAGGGTCACCTGCTCAACGACCTCAGGTCACTAAACATAGATGTAGTGGCCATCAGCGAGACCAGAATCTCCGTAGCACGGGCCTTCACACCGATCTTCGGCCGTCCTGGATCGGGGGGAGGAGTTGCTGTGCTTTTTCGGAGAGGTTTGGATCTCGCCATACGGGCCATCTTCCTGGACCCAGAGGGTAAGCTGGTGGTGCTGGACGTGACCAGCGGAGACGGGCAAGCTTTCAGGCTAGTGGCCGTCAATGCCCCGACAGGAGCAGGGCGGCCTGATTTCTTCCGGCGTCTGGAGACCTTTCTTGGAACGTCCCGCTCTTTAGTGTTAATGGGCGACTGGAACGGGATCTTAGATGCACGCTGGGACTGTGTGGGATTAGCGGATAGGGGTGGAGGGTGCAAGAGCCTCACCAACCTGCTCAGGCATTTTGAACTGTCTGACAGGTATCGATTGGATTTCCCGAATGTGCCAATGTGGACTTGGACAAATCGCATAGGGTCATCCAGATCATATCTAGATAGAGTATTTTGTAGGGAAATAGATAGGTCTAGCATAGACTGTCCACAATTCAAGATAGTCAGCTACACGGACCACAAATTCGTGATCTGTGTGCTTGACTTAGATAGGCTTCATAGACGAGGACCCGGCTACTGGAAGCTAAACGCGTCCTTACCAGCGCGCAAGGCCTACAGAGACCGGATTAGCGAACTAGTTAAGCGGGCGTTGACGGGGGCCATCGTCAACAACAAGTGGTGGTTTGCTCTGAAAAGAGCGATTAGAATAGAATCGATTAGATTTAGTAAGGCTTTAGCAATAGAGAAAAATAGAGCAGAGGGAGAACTAGTTAGAAAATTAGACGAGGCGCTTAGCAAAGGCATTGCGACCGACGTGCTTGCGGCGAAATTGGCCCTTGACCAATTCTTCAATGCAAAGCACGAAGGCTGCGTTGTCAGAGCAAGGGTGCGTGCTCTCAGACACGAGGGGACGAAAGCCGTTCAATGGGCCCGAGTGGCGGAGGCGCGTCGTGGCAACAAAGCCACGATCCGGTCTTTGGTGGACCACGACGGGCGCATGCTACTCGATCCCGGGCAAATGTGTGAAGCTTTTCAGCGACACTTCGCTCAGCTGTTCGGGGGCAGCGGGGGGCCGGGTAGAGGGATGGACTTTAGTGTCTACCTCGACGGACTGCCGCGGCTCTCGGCCACTGAGGCGAAGTGTTGCGAAAAGCCGATAACAGCCGCTGAAGTACGGGAGGCAATGACTGGCTGCACAAGGGGTAAATCGCCTGGTTTGGATGGTCTGCCCTATGAACTTTACGTACAGATGCCAGACTTGTTCGGAGGCCTCTTGGCGGACGTCTACTGCAACTGGCAACAGAACGGGAGAATTCCCAGTTCTGTGAGCCGAGGAGCGGTGGCACTGCTGAGAAAGGATCCGAACAAGGGGGATAACATAGACAATTTCCGGCCCATAACTCTGCTAAACACAGAGTTTAAGATTTTGGCCAAGGTGCTAGCAAAGAGGTTGGCGCTTGTCGTTGGTGGTCTGGTGGGAGAGGCGCAGACATGCGCCATTCCCGACAGATCCATCCACGACAACCTCCACCTCATGCGATACATCGTAGAGAGGGTAGCTAGGGAACCTGGCACGGGTGGGTCCTTGATCAATTTAGATCAGTCGAAAGCTTTCGATAGGGTCGACCATCGTTACCTAGCGGCAGTCCTGAGGGCGGCTGGCTTTGGGCCCGTCTTCAGAGGCTGGATCGCTGCCATGCACAGCGACATCTGCTCTGTGGTGAGAGTGAACGGTCACCTGTCGGAACCGTTCAACATCATGCGCTCGGTCCGCCAAGGATGTCCCCTCTCGTCCCTCTTGTACGTATTGACTCTCGAGCCATTACTGCACAAACTGGAGACGTTGAGGGGAGTCCCGCGCGAACTAGGATGCGGAAGATCCGTGTCAGCATATGCGGACGATGTCACCGTAGTGGTGTCGAACGCCAAACACATCGAGGCGATCGGCACTACACTAAGAGAATACGAAGCGGTGACAGGAGCAATGATCAACCAGGAAAAGTCAGTGGGCCTGCAGCTCGGCACCTGGAGAGGCAGGTCCATGCCGTCCAACAGCGTCGTCGGGCGCTGGACGGACGGACCGGTTAAATTGCTAGGGGTCTGGTTCGGTCCGGACCTCCAGACGGACAAAAACTGGGACGAGGTGACGAGCAGGGTGGCTTCTCTCACCCAGAAATGGGCGGAGAGGAAGCTATCCCTGAAAGGTCGAGCGGAGGTGGCTAACGCGTACATCGCGTCTGTCATCTGCTACCGCCTAACCGTCGTACCTTGTCCTAAGCCTCGCCTGACTGCGCTGGAGCGTTTGCTCTTTCGCTTTTTGTGGAAGGGACGTGCTCCGATGGTCAGGCGGTCCATCTGTTGTCAACACCCGCTACGTGGAGGGCTGGGCATGCCGTGGCTGATGATGCGCAGGCACGCGCTCAGGCTACGACATCTCCACCTCTTCCTCGACGGTGATCAGGTGTGGTCGCCGTTTGCTAGACGCGTTTTTCCCCAGCTCGTTTCCTTGACGGAGCTGCAGTCCTGGGTCAAGCGAAGACCGAGAGGGAGCGCCTGGAGACTGGAATGTCTTCAAGCGCTCACAGCCCTCGACCAATCGGGCAATGTGATCGGTGGAAACTCCACCTCGGCGTTCTATAGAGGATTAGTGGAGGGGAAGAGCGACGACGTACTTGGGGAAACTCTAGGCGTCGACGAAAATCAACTAGCCAATCTCTTCGGAAGAACTTTCGGGCCGGGGCCTATGGACAACTTCCAGAAATCTCTGGCCTGGCAGTGCTACCGAGGAGCCTTGCCAGTTCGGGATAAACTCTACAGGCATGGAGGTGCCGTCAGCCGGGCATGTCCGAGATGCGCGCAGGGCGACGAAACCGTCCTGCACGCACTCGTCCAGTGTCCGAAAATTGCTGACTTGTGGGTTTATGTCGAACACCTGCTGTCGCGTTTAGGACGGATCCAGCTATCATCTGAGTCTATCGTGAGGATTGCCCCGCCCTCCTCCTTTAGCCGGGAAGGGCAGGCAGTTTTTATCTGTCTGGTGGCCATGGCGAAAGAGATAGTATGGTGGACACGTTTGAAAGGGCTGAAGACGAGCACTTACCTCTTCGGTGATGCTCTGATTGACTTTTTCAAATTTCATTTGAAAAGGAAAATCAGAGTAGAGAAGGAAGTGCTCTCTTCCCAGCATTTTGTTGAAAGATGGGTGAGAGAAGCAAGAATGGCCCGAGTGAATGGGCCGACTCTGAGTATATATCTGTAAACAAGAGTGGAAAACTGGGAGAGGGCACTTGCCTTGGTGGTCAGGGTCATTGTGGCTTTTTACTGGGCTTTCTCCACAAATGTCCCTCCGAAGTCTCCCCCCTATTGGGGAATTTTTCATTGTTATTTTCATTGTTATTTTTGTTACATCCTCTGTTTTTGTTTTTTTTACACGCAGAAATGCCCATTTGTACCGTCCTGCATTGTCCTGCACTGTCCTTAATGTCTACTTTATGTAAACCCTTGTGGTTAATAAAGAAATCATTATTATTAATATTATTATTATTATTATTATTATTATTATTATTATTATTATTATTATTGTTGGTGAAGCCACGCTCCTTATCACCTCCAGTTTTTTTCAAAGTTTTACCTCATTTTCAACCGTTCTAAACCTTTTATTCAAGTTTTAAATTTGATAAAACTTTAGAAGAAGTGACCCACCTAATACAGGGGTTCACTCGTAAATAATACGGCACCCCTTTACGGGGTGTCGTATTCGTATTTGTGTAAAAGTATTAGTTTTGAAAAATTTCAACATGTCTAACACAAGAAAGAGAGAGAGCGCTGTCAGATAACACAGAGAGAGGGAGACTTTATCAGCATGTCAACAAGACAGAGTTCCAGCGGAGGTAAATATAAACGAAAATATTACAAAGGAAAAAAAGATTGTTACAGATTTAAAATTAACAAATATTTCTAACACAAACAACACCAACAATAGCACCAACAACAACACCAACAACAACACCATCAATAACAACAGCAACATCAAAAATAACAGCGGTAAGGTCCAGAACGACAATAACAATGACATAACAACAGCCACAACAACAATAATAGTAGGAACAGTATCAACAAAAACAACAATAATAACAACAGCCACAATAACAGTAACAACAGCAACAGTATCAACGAAAACAACAATAACAACACCAACAACTGTACCAACGAAAACAACAACTATGACACTGATACCTGTAATAGCGATCTCAGCACCACCAGTAAGACCAGTAGCGGCAGCAATAGTGGTGCTGCTGAAAAACGGACCATTTCTTTTGCAGGTGTCGCCCGAAATATCGAGACAGTGTTAGTCACAGAGGAGGAGGTGGCAGTCGCAAGGGCCATGGTGACAAGAAGCGCAAATAGAGTTTCCCTGAAACCTCCACCCGATTTTTTCAAGGACCAGCAGCTACGGACGGTGACTTACCGCACCGTAAGCAAAATCTCACATCGAGTTGAGATAGCCACGGAGGCTCAAATCCAAAAGGCCTTGGGGTGCGTCTGGGCACGCAAAACCCACATCCCCCGAGGCAGAAAGTAAGCCACAGTAGACGTACTTTTCGCCACCCCCCAGGAAGCAAAGTCTCACTCTTTGGAAACCCTAAAGAGTGAGAAGATAGTCTTGGTGCTCTCCTACTGCGGGCAGAAAATTGTGAGGGTCAAAGTGACCCAGGTCCCACCCGATGTGCCCATACCTTGGCTGGCCGCGTCTGTCCTTGCTGGAATCGAGAACAGGGCGACCATGCTGCAAGTAGAAAAAAATAGGGAGAGAGAACTGGTCAGGTATAGGCATGCAAATGCTTATACAAACTGACCAGGAATGTATCGACGCTATCCCCGATATCATAGACATCGAGGAAGGACTCCAACCCCCTATAAGTGTAGAAGGAAGACGGCCAAAATGTTATCTCTGTGGGTCAAAGGGTCACCTCAGGGCCTTTTGCTCGCGGAAGACAGCGAAGAAGGCCCCTCTCCTTCCAATACCTGGTCCGCTGCTACCAAGAGCAGGGCAGGCAACAAACGAAGAAGCCCCTTCCACGGTGAGTAGGAGGGCAACGTCCGTAGCACCCGTACCAAGGCCACGGACAACTAAAGCAGCATCATCAGTAGCGGCAACACCAATAGCTACATTTGAAGTAGCTACACCAGCAACAAAATTGCCGAAGAGGGCTCCGCTACCACCACCAACAGCCGTGGAGCACATACTCCTCCCAGACGCCACATAATCCGACATGGAGTTTGAGGCGGGAGTGAAGTGGCAAACGGTCTGCCACAAAAAAGAAAAAAGAAAAAACCCTTAGATTCACCCTCCAAAAGCGAAGGCATACAAAGAGGAGTAAGGCAGCAAGGAAACTTGCAGCAACACCACCACCATCACCACCACAAACACCAACAACGCAAACACAACAAGACACACACACCAAACAGAAACAAGAAGAAAACAGCAACAAAATCACCCCTGCCGCCAAAAAGTACACAGCCATAAACATGGCAAAAAAAGAACTCATACAATATATAAAGCAGCACACAGACATCACAGAAAAAAACTACTACACCCCACCAACACCAAGAACTCTCCCAACAAACATAAGCATCATCGAAATCTCAATAGAACAGTACAAACCTTTAAAACAAAAATTCCCCAACGCCGTTGGAGACTTCAGAGGGTCGTTTACCAAGAGGATATACGCTGACATCCTCTTGGAAACACCCATGACCAGCGAAAGGGACGGTTCTACTGTCCCTTCCCCACACGAACAAGGTAAGTGACTCTTTCTCACTAGCCCCGTTTCTCATCCAACATGGCTGTACTCAGAATAGGCAATATAAATGCACGTGGCCTGTGGTCATCTTGGAAGCAGGGTCACCTGCTCAATGACCTCAGGTCACTAAACATAGATGTGGTGGCCATCAGTGAAACCAGAATCTCCGAAGCACAAGCCTTCGCACCGATTTTCGGCAGCTACGATGTATACGCATCTCCCAGCCGTCCAGGATCGGGGGGAGGGGTTGCCGTCCTTTTTCGGAAAGGCTTGGATCTCGCGATACAGGCCATCTTCCTAGACCCAGAAGGTAAGTCGGTGGTGCTGGACGTGACCGGCAGCGAAGGCAATGCTTTCAGGATAGTTGCCGTCTACGCCCCAACAGGGGCAGGACGGCCAGATTTCTTCAGACGTCTAGAGACCTTTCTTGGAACGTCCCGCTCTTTAGTGTTAGTGGGCGACTGGAACGGTATCTTGGATGCACGCTTGGATCGTGTGGGGCTAGTGGATAGGGGGGGAGGGTGCAAGAGCCTCACCAACCTGCTCAGACGTTTGAACTGTCTGACAGGTATTGACTGGATCACCCGAATGTGCCAATGTGGACATGGACAAACCACATCGGGTCATCCAGATCGTATCTCGATAGGGTGTTCTGCAGAGAACTAGATAAGGCTAGTATAAGTTGTCCACAGTTTAAAATAGTCGACTACACAGACCACAAATTTGTGATCTGTGAGATCAACATAGACAGACTTCATAGAGAAGGGCCTGTTTACTGGCAGCTGAACGCGTCTTTCCCGGCGCGCAAAGCCTACAGAGACCGGATTAGCGTATTAGTTAAGCGGGAGTTGACGGGAGCGGTCGTCAACAACACAGGTGGTGGTTCGCCCTGAAAAGGGCCATTAAAGTAGAGTCGATTAGGTTTAGCAAAGGACTAGTGACAGAGGAAAATAGAGTAGAGGGAGAGCTAGTCAGAAAGCTAGAAGAGGCGTTTAGGACAGGCATCGCAACCGACGTGCTTGCGGCGAGATTGGCACTCGACCAATTCTTCAACGCAAAACACAAAGGCTGCGTTTTCAGAGCTAGAGCGCGTGCTCTGAAACACGAGCGGACAAAAGCCGTCCAATGGGCCCGGGTGGCAGAGGCGCTACGTGGCAACAAAGCCACAATTCGGTCTTTGTCTGACCAAAACGGGTTGGTGATGCTCGAAACCGAGCGGATGTGTGAAGCTTTTCAGCAGCACTTTGCTGAACTGTTCGGGAGTGGCGGCAGCCCGGATCGGGGCATGGACTTCAGTGCATACCTCGACGGACTGCCTCGGCTCTCAACGACCGCAGCACAGTGTTGCGAAAAGCCAATAACAGCCGGTGAAATACGGGAAGCGATGACTAACTGCACAAGGGGTAAATCGCCAGGTTAGATGGTCTGCCCTACGAGCTTTATGCATTTATGCCAGACTTGTTCGGTGACCTCTTGGCAGACGTCTACTGCAACTGGCAGCAGAACGGAAGCATTCCCAGTTTTGTGAGCCGGGGATCAGTGGTGCTGCTGAGAAAAGACCCGAACAAGGGGGATGTTATCGATAATTTCAGGCCCATAACCCTGCTAAATGCAGAGTTCAAGATTTTGGCCAAGGTGTTAGCAACGAGGTTGGCGCTTGTCGTCAAGGGTCTGGTGGGAGACGCGCAGATATGCGCCATTCCGGACAGATCCATACACGACAACCTCCACCTCATGCGATACATCATAGAGAGGGTGGTTAAGGAACCTGGCAAGGGTGGGGCCCTGATCAACTTGGATCAATCCAAAGCATTCGATAGGGTAGACCACCGGTACCTGGCGGCGGTTCTCGAGGCAGCCGGTTTCAGGCCCGTTTTCAGGGGTTGGATCGCAGCAATGTACAGCGACATCTGCTCAGTTGTGAGGGTGAACGGTCACCTATCGCAGCCGTTCAGCATCATGCGCTCAGTCCGCCAGGGTTGTCCCCTCTCGTCCCTCTTGTACGTATTGGCTCTCGAGCCGTTACTGCACAAACTGGGGGCGATGAGGAGCGTCCCACGCGAACTAGGATGCGGGATATCCGAGTCGGCTTACGCTGACGACATCACCGTGGTGGTGTCGAGCACCAGACACGTCCAGATGCTAGGCACCGCTCTCAAGGAATACGAAGCGGTGATAGGAGCAAAGATAAACCAGGAAAAGTCGGTGGGCTTGCAGCTCGGCACCTGGAGAGGCAAGTCCATGCCGTCCGACAGCGTCGTGGGGCGTTGGACGGACGGACCGGTTAAATTGCTCGGGGTCTGGTTCGGACCGGACCTCCAGATGGAGAACAACTGGAACGAGGTGACGAGCAGGGTGGCCTCCCTCACCCAGAAATGGGCTGAGAGGAAGCTATCCCTGAAAGGTCGGGCGGATGTGGCGAATGCGTACATCGCATCCGTCATCTGATACCGCCTCACCGTCGTCCCTTGCTCCAACCCAACTCTCACCAAAATGGAGCGCCTCCTCTTCCGCTTTTTGTGGAATGGACGCGCTCCCATGATCAGACGATTTATCTGCTGTCAACACCCGTTGCGTGGAGGACTGGGCATGCCATGGCTGATGATGGGCAAACATGCGCTGAGGCTGCGACATCTCTGGTGCTTCCTTGATGGTGAACGGGTGTGGTCGCCGTTCGCCAGGCACGTTTTCCCACAGCTCGTCTACTTGACGGAGCTGCAGTCCTGAGTCAGAAAAAGACCGAGGGATAGCGCTTGGAAACTGGAATGTCTCCAGGCGCTCACTGCTCTCTCCCAGCTGGGCACCAGTATCGGTGGAACATCCACCTCGGCGTTCTATAGAGGACTAGTGGAGGGGAAGAGCGACGACATTCTCGGAGAGATCCTGGGCGTCGAAGAAGATCAGCTGTTTGCTCTCTTCCGGAGAACTTTCAGCCCGGGGCCTATGGATAACTTCCAAAAATCCCTGGCCTGGCAGTGCTACCGGGGAGCGCTGCCGGTTCGAGATAAGCTCTACAGGCACGGAAGTGCCGTCAGCCGAGCCTGTCCGAGATGCGCGCAGAGCGACGAAACCGTTGTGCACGCACTCGTTCAGTGCCCGAGCATTGCTGACTTGTGGAGTTATGTCGAACAGTTGCTGTCGCGTGTGGGACTGATCCGGTTGTCGACTGAGTTCATTGTGCAGATAGTCTCGCTGTCTTCCTTCGAGGAGGAAGGGCAGGCGGTTTTCATCTGCCTGGTGGCCATGGCGAAAGAGATTGTGTGGTGGACAAGGTTAAAAGGGTTAAAGACAGACACTTTCCTCTTCGGCGAATCCCTAATTAACTTTTTCAAGTTTCACTTGAAGAGGAAAATCAGGGTGGAGAGGCAAGTGCTGCTTTCTAGCAAGTTTGTTGAAAGGTGGGTGAATGTAGCGAGAATGATCCGAGTGAACGAGACCACTCTGAATATACGTCTGTAGTTTGAGAGATGGAAAAATTGACAGAGGGCGCTTGCCCTGGTGGTCAGGGTGGCCGTGGTCTTTTGTGTGGTTTTCGTCACGAGTAACCCTCGGAGGTTTCCCCCTATTGGGGAATTTTTCATTGTTTCAATTTTCATTTTTATTGTTTATATATATATGTTTCTATGTCGTTTTTTTTTCTTTTCTTATATAAATAATAAAAATATTTACACGCACAAAACCCACATCGTACCGTCCTGTACCGTCCTGTGCCGTCTGTAATGTTTTTCTTGATGTCAGCCCTTGTGGCCAATAAAGAAATCATTACATTATTATTATTATTATTATTATTATTATTATAGTTGCATTTATCTTGCTTTATGTTCATACGAGTTATCACCAAGTCACAGCCAGTGACCTCAAGAGACAAGAAGGTCCGCCATGTTCAAGAAAGAACATACAAACACACACATGCATCTTTAGGTGTTTAGACTTGTGATGTACTTATATTGACAGAATCTTCCTTAGTATATGGGCAGTTCCCATTAGTACTATCTTTTGTATTTCTCCTATACACGGGTTTCCTGGGATTTGAGATAAGTAATCATTAGACCCATTCCTAGAGCGCCTACAGCCACTGGTATTGTTTTAGTTCTCAGTTTCCACATTTTTCCAATTTCTATCTCAAGGTCCTTATACTTGCTCAACTTTTCAAATGTTTTTATAGATTATTATTATTATTATTATTATTGAATGCCATGGTTGACGGAGGCTTGGCTCTGTAAGGTATAGTAATTTTTAACCGCTATAACAATTGTAAATTGTTTAAAACTTTAACCAAATTGTAGATAAAAACACCCTCCTCCTCGTGAGAGGGGTCTTTCTGCCCGTTATTTGGCCCTTCGGGTTAAATAACCACTTATTGGGGTTATGTGCCCCATATTCATTTTAAACCGAAAAAAAAACATGGCTACAAAAAAGAATTTTCACAAGTCACTCCCACCCATTCCGTCTTCTTCTTCCTCAATCGTCACTACATCAGAGAGAAGATTGTCTCTCTCCCTCCCTTCTCTAAATGTGTCTCTCTCCCTCCCATCTCTTTCGCAAGCGACGCCAGTCAAGAACTAGAAAAATATAGTTTCTGATAGTTTCCAAGAGCACGTGCATACCACGACGACGACAACGACGAACAATGCGTGCGGTAAATACGGAAAGCCATTTCATTCGTCTGACGTCATGAATAATAGCAGTAGCAGCCGTAATAACAGCAGCAGCAGCAGCAACAGCAACAACATTAGCAGCAGCAGCAACAACAACAACCACAGCAACAGCGGCGGCGGCAGTCGTAGTACCAGCATCAACAACAACAAACGTAACAGCAGCTCTGACGACAACAACAACAACAAGAAAGAAAAACAAATCTCGTTTGCAGGTATCGCAAAGAACCTGGAAACCATCCTTATAACAAATGAGGAATTACAGGAAGCAAAGAAGATGGTGACGAAAACTGGACACCGAGCAATCTGCAAGGCAGCCGAAACATTTTTCGAAACCCAACAGCACTGTACGGTCACGTACCGTACAGTAAGCACAAAATCACGTAGGGTTGAAAGAGCCACAGAGGCTCAAATACAAAAAGCCTTAGGGTCTGTGTGGCAGCGGAAAACGCATATTACCCGAGGCAAGAAATATGCCACCGTGGACGTGCTTTTTGCCACATCCCAGGAGGCAAAGGCTCAATCCTTAGTGACCATAAGGAGCGAGGAAATGGTGTTGGTGGCCTCCTACTGCGGACAAAAAGTTGTGAGGGTCAAACTGACCCCCCCCCCCCGGGATGGCCCCTTCTTGGTTGGCCGCGTCTGTCCTCGTCGGAATCGAGGACAAAACAACTGTACTGCAAGTACAGACAAAAGTACGAGAAGATTGGGTCGGCACCTCCATTGAGATGTTAATCCAAACCAACCAGGAGTGCATCGAAGCTATGCCGGATGTGATAGACTTCGATAACGGCACTCAACTGCCCATAAGTATTGAGGGCAAACGCCCGAAATGCTTTCGTTGTGGATCGAAGACTCACCTCAGGGCCTTCTGCAATGAGAAGACCCTGAGAAAGGTGAAAACCCCCCTCCTTCCTAAACCGGCTCCACTGCTACCAGCAACAGGACAAGCGGCAACCAGGAACGATAGGTCCGTGGCACCCATACCCACGCCACGGAAATCAAGAACAGCAGCAGCAGTGGAAGTATTAACAACAACAACAGCAATACCAACTGCAGCTGCAACAGAGACTCCACTGCAAACATCACCAACAACAACAAGTGAAAGAGTGGAGCTGGTACCCCTCCCCGACCTCACAGAATCAGACATGGAGTGTGAGGTGGGAGAGGGATGGCAAAAGGTCGCAAGAAGGCACAAACGCAGAAGCAGTGCATCGTCGCCTTCGAAAAGGGAGGAAAGAAATGAAAAAAGGGTAAAGGCTACTGCAAAGAGACTTACAGCAGCAACACCACCAACACCATCAACACCCACACAAGCACCACCATCACCACCGGCGGCAACCCCACCGCAAACAACAACAACACCTTCAACACCACATGCACCAATATCGCAAACACAACAACAAAACACACACACCCAGCAACAACGACAAGAAAATAGCAGAACCACACCCCATCCCCAGAAAAACAAATGCACAGCAATAAATACACACAAGAAACTAATGACTTACATAATTGAACACACACACATTTCACAGCACGACTACATAATACCAGCACCAATCAAAACACCAACGAACATAAGACTGGCAAGAATAGCACAGAAACAATACACACATTAAAACGAAATTCCCCAACGCAGTTGGTGATTTCAGAGACCTAGGAGGGACACTCAACCGGAGAGTATATTTGGATATACTCACAGAAGAGCCGACGACCAGCTGAAGTGACGATTCAACGGTCCCTTCACCAGACGATCAAGTGAAAAGGGATGGAGAAATCATCCTTCCTCTACGTGAAGTAAGATAAGTGGTCTTTCCCATCTTTTCCACTCCATTTCAACATGACCTCATTCAGAATAGGCACAATAAATACGCGTGGCTTGGGGTCGTCTTGAAATCAGGGCCACCTGCTCAACGACCTCAGGTCACTAAACATAGATGTAGTGGCCATCAGCGAGACCAGAATCTCCGAAGCACGGCCCTTCGCACCGATCTTCGGTGGCTACGATGTGTACGCATCTCCCAGCCGTCCTGGATCGGGGGGAGGAGTTGCTGTGCTTTTTCGGAAGGTAAGTTGGTGGTGCTGGACGTGACCAGCGGAGACGGGCAAGCTTTCAGGCTAGTAGCCGTCTATGCCCCGACAGGAGCAGGGCGGCCTGATTTCTTCCGGCGTCTGGAGACCTTTCTAGGAAAGGTCCGCTCTTTAGTGTTAGCGGGCGACTGGAACGGGATCTTAGATGCACGCTGGGACTGTGTGGGATTAGCGGATAGGGGAGGCGGGTGCAAGAGCCTCACCAACCTGCTCAGGCGTTTTGAACTGTCTGACAGGTACCGATTGGATTTCCCGAATGTGCAATATGGACTTGGACAAACAGCATAGGGTCATCCAGATCATATCTAGATAGAGTATTTTGTAGGGAAATAGATAGGTCTAGCATAGGCTGTCCACAATTCAAGATAGTCAGCTACACGAACCACAAATTCGTGATCTGTGTGCTTGAATTAGATAGGCTTCATAGACGAGTACCCGGCTACTGGAAGCTAAACGCGTCCTTACCAGCGCGCAAGGCCTACAGAGACCGGATTAGCGAACTAGTTAAGCGAGCGTTGATGGGGGCCATCGTCAACAACAAGTGGTGTTTTGCTCTGAAAAGAGCGATTAGAATAGAGTCCATTAGGTTTAATAAGGCTTTAGCAATAGAGAAAAATAGAGCAGAGGGAGAACTAGTTAGAAAATTAGACGAGGCGCTTAGCAAAGGCATCGCGACTGACGTACTTGCGGCGAAATTGGCCCTTGACCAATTCTTCAATGCAAGGCACGAAGGCTGCGTTGTCAGAGCTAGGGTGCGTGCTCTCAGACACGAGCGGATGAAAGCCGTTCAATGCGCCCGAGTGGCGGAGACGCGTCGTGGCAACAAAGCCACGATCCGGTCTTTGGTGGACCACGACGGGCGCATGCTACTCGATCCCGGGAAAATGTGTGAAGCTTTTCAGCGACACTTCGCTCAGCTGTTCGGGGGCAGCGGTGGGCCGGGTCGAGGGATGGACTTTAGTGTCTACCTCGACGGACTGCCGCGGCTCTCGGCCACTGAGGCGGAGTGTTGCGAAAAGCCGATACCAGCCGCTGAAGTAGGGGAGGCAATGACTGGCTGCACAAGGAGTAAATCGCCTGGTTTGGATGGTCTCCCCTATGAACTTTACGTACAGATGCCAGACTTGTTCGGAGGCCTCTTGGCGGACGTCTACTGCAACTGGCAACAGAACGGGAGAATTCTCAGCTCTGTGAGCCGAGGAGCGGTGGCACTGCTGAGAAAGGATTCGAACAAGGGGGATAACATAGATAATTTCCGGCCCATAACTCTGCTAAACACAGAGTTCAAGATTTTGGCCAAGATTCAAGATTTTGGCAAAGAGGTTGGCGCTTGTCGTTGGTGGTATGGTGGGAGAGGCGCAGACATGCGCCATTCCCGACAGATCTATCCACGACAACCTCCACGTTATGCGATACATCGTAGAGAGGGTAGCTAGGGAACTTGGCTGGGTGGGTCCTTGATCAATTTAGATCAGTCGAAAGGTTTTGATAGTGTCGACCATCGTTACCTAGCGGCAGTCCTGAAGGCGGCTGCTTTGGGCCCGTCTTCAGAGGCTGGATCGCTGCCATGCACAGCGACATCTGATCTGTGGTGAGAGTGAACGGTCACCTTTCGGAACCGTTCAACATCATGCGCTCGGTCCGCCAAGGATGTCCCCTATCGTCCCTCTGGTACGTATTGACTCTCGAGCCATTACTGCATAAACTGGAGACGTTGAGGGGCGTCCCGCGCGAACTAGGATGCGGAAGATCCGTGTCAGCATATGCGAACGATGTCACCGTAGTGGTGTCGAACGCCAAACACATCGAGGCGATCGGCACTACACTAAGAGAATACGAAGCGGTGACAGGAGCAATGATCAACCAGGAAAATTCAGTGGGCCTGCAGCTCGGCACCTGGAGAGGCAGGTCCATGCCGTCCAACAGCGTCGTCGGTTGCTGGACGGACGGACCGGTTAAATTGCTAGGGGTCTGGTTCGGTCCGGACCTCCAGACGGACAAAAACTGGGACGAGGTGACGGGCAGGGTGGCTTCTCTCACCCAGAAATGGGCGGAGAGGAAGCTATCTCTGAAAGGTCGAGCGGAGGTGGCTAACGCGTACATCGCGTCCATCATCTGCTACCGCCTGACCGTCGTACCTTGTCCTAAGCCCCGTCTGACTGCGCTGGAGCGTTTGCTCTTTCGCTTTTTGTGGAAGGGACGCGCTCCGATGGTCAGGTGGTTCATCTGTTGTCAACACCCGCTACGTGGAAGGCTGGGCATGCCGTGGCTGATGATGCGCAGGCACGCGCTCAGGCTACGACATCTCCACCTCTTCCTCGACGGTGATCAGGTGTGGTCGCCGTTTGCTAGACACGTATTTCCCCAGCTCGTTTCCTTGACGGAGCTGCAGTCCTGGGTCAAGCGAAGACCGAGAGGGAGCGCCTGGAGACTGGAATGTCTTCAGGCGCCCACAGCCCTCGACCAATCGGGCAATGTGATCGGTGGAAACTCCACCTCGGCGTTCTATAGAGGATTAGTGCAGGGGAAGAGCGACGACGTACTTGGGGAAACTCTAGGCGTTGACGAAAATCAACTAGCCAATCTCTTCGGAAGAACTTTCGGGCCTGGTCCTATGGACAACTTCCAGAAATCCCTGACCTGGCAGTGCCACCGAAGAGCTTTGCCAGTTCGGGATAAACTCTACAGGATTGAAGGTGCCGTCAGCCGGGCATGTCCGAGATGCGCGCAGGGCAACGAAACCGTCCTGCACGCACTCGTCCAGTGTCCGAGAATTGCTGACTTGTGGGTTTATCTCGAACACCTGCTGTCGCGTGTAGGACGGATCCAGCTATCAGCTGAGTCCATCGTGAGGATTCTCCCGCCCTCTTCCTTTATCCGGGAAGGGCAGGCAGTTTTTATATGTCTGGTAGCCATGGCGAAAGAGATAGTATGGTGGACACGTTTGAAAGGGCTGAAGACGAGCACTTACCTCTTCGGTGATGCCCTGATTGACTTTTTCAAATTTCATTTGAAAAGGAAAATCAGGGTAGGGAGGGAAGTGCTCTCTTCCCAGCATTTTGTTGAAAGATGAGTGAGAGAAGCAAGAATGGCCCGAGTGAATGGGCCTACTCTGAGTATGTGTCTGTAAATTAAAGGTGGAAAACTGGGAGAGGGTACTTGCCCTGGTGGTCAGGGGTACTGTGGCATTTTAATGGGCTTTCTCCTCAAATGTCCCTCGGAAGTCTCCCCCCCCCCCTATTGGGGAATTTTTCATTGTTATTTTTTTGTTACATCCTCTGTTTTTGTTTTTTACACGCACAGATGCCCATTTGTACCATCCTGTATTGTCCTGTACTGTCCTTAATGTCTACTTCATGTAAACACTTGTGGTTAATAAAGAAAGTATTATTATTATCATTATTGTTGTTGTTGTTGTTGTTGTTATTAAGATGATGATGATGATACTGTTAATCTTGAGAGTGATCATGCTTATAAGGATGATGTTAATGATGATGATGATGAATGCGATGATCGTGGTTATGATAATGTTGGTTGTGAAGAAGTTGAATAGAGTGAAGATGGGGGTAATGAGAAGAGTGTATACGATGTTGTTGATGATGCTGATAAATATGACAATGTTGATGATGATGATGATGATGCTGATGATAATTATGACGATGATGATGATGATGATGATGATGATAATTATGACGATGACGATGATGATGATGATGATGATGATGATGATGATGATAATTATGACGATGACGATGATGATGATGATGATGATGATGATGATGATAATTATGATGATGATGATGATGATGATGATGATGATAATTATGACGATGATGATGATGATGATAATTATGACGATGATGATGATGATGATGATAATTATGACGATGATGATGATGATGATGATAATTATGATGATGATGATGATGATGATGATAATTATGACGATGATGATGATGATGATGATAATTATGACGATGATGATGATGATGATGATAATTATGATGATGATGATGATGATGATGATAATTATGACGATGATGATGATGATGATAATTATGACGATGATGATGATGATGATGATAATTATGACGATGATGATGATGATGATGATAATTATGACGATGATGATGATGATGATAATAATTATGACGATGATGATGATGATGATAATTATGACGATGATGATGATAATAATTATGACGTTGATGATGATGATGATGATTATGACGTTGATGATGATGATGATGATTATGACGTTGATGTAAAGACTGGACAGTGTTGAAGACAACACTGACGATTATAATGAAAACATATAATGTAAAGAAACAAATCAATTTATCAATAATTGTTTCTGATTTAGGCACAAGGCCAGCGATTTGAAGGGGAGGGGTAGGTCGGCTAAATCGACCCCAGTGCGTTACTGGAACTTTATTTTATCGTACCCGTAATGATGAAAGGCAAAGTTAACCTCAGCAGGATTTTAACTCAGAACGTAAAGGGCCATAACTCATTATCGCAAAGCATGTTGTCCGATGCTCTTCCAATTCTGCCAATCCACCAGCCTCCACTTATCAACAATGAGAACTGTTACACCCATTTTAACATCGATAATAACAGAACAACAATAACATGACTAGCAACAACAATGCTAACGGTAGCATAGATATAACCATGGGGTGGTGGTGGAGTGATTGTTATGATAATTGTTTCTACGTTTGGCACAAGGCCAGCAATTACCCAGTGCATTACTGGTACTTTATTTTAGCGACCCCGTAAGGGTGAAAGGCAAAGTTAACCTCGGCGCGATTTGAACTCAGAATGGCAAGGGCCGTAACTCTATGCGTCAAAGCATGGCGTCCGACCTTCTACCGGTACTGCCAATATAATAATGTTCATCACGAATGGCTACACACACAGGACCTTGTTATAATCAGCAGTAACGGAAGTAATATACAGGTTAAAAGATTGCCAAACTATGAACATGTGACATCGAACATGTGACATCGAACATGTGGCATCCAACATGTAGCATTCAACATATTCATCAGTAGACGGCAGACTTATGCTAAAAATTAAACGTGAATGAGCGAATGATGTTACGATCCCATTGAAAAATAACAAAATACTGACGCATGGCTTAGTGGTTAGAGCAATGGGCTTGCAAACGAAAGGCTGTGAGTTCAGTTCTCGGATCGGGTGATGTGTTGTTTCCTTGAGCAAGACACTTTATTTCACGTTGCTCCAGTTTACTCAGCTGTAGAAATGAGATGATAGGACTGGGTCCCTATCAGTAAAAGCACCCAAGACACCTCCAACGAGATATACCTTGGAGGAGGCCAGCTAAGCCTGCATAGGTGTGAGCTGTCACACACACACAGAGACTTATGCTCAAAAATAAACGTGAAGGAGAGAATAATGTTACGATCCTATTGAAAAATAACAAAATATACTGACTTGAAGATCGAAATTGAAGAAATGTGGTCAATACCACATGACAACTTAGAAATAATTCCAGTTGTCTTTGTAGCTTTGGTCTTGATACCAATAAAACTTTGTAAGGAATAGACCAGACCCCGAAATAAGCTGTGTAACCTCAGGTAGACAATATTTTACGGAGGATATTTACAAAAGAAGTAAGCACACATTATCGTAACTACTACTGAGTCTTTTTGCTCGCTCCCGTAAGTTTATTTATTTACCTGTCAAAACTTATTTATTGAATTTTTTGTTGTTGTGTAAGGCATACAAGCCCTTGGATTTGCCCTGTGAAGAGGAAAGAATAATATTTGGGCCTTTTGGCCAAATATTTGAACTCTTTTGCATTTTAAAAAAACTATCGAAAAAAATAAACAAAAAAAACATGGCTGAGCCCCCTCTTCCCCCACCAACGATATGTCTGCTGTCGTGCGACAACTAGGTAAAAGTTAAGGGGAGCGCTACGGCGAAATTAACAGACATTGATACAACAAACACCACCACAAACAATGTGAATAAAGACAGCAATGACAACACTGAGAACTCGAAATTTTGAAAAAAAATGACAGTAACAGCGACAACGAAAATACAGATAACAAAAAAAAATAACAAATGCAACAACAATATCAACACCACTAACATGAAAACAAATAGCAACAACACCAACAGCAACAATACCAACTGCACCGAGAACAACGGCGGCACCAAAGACAACAATGATAACAGCGACAGTGCTAACAACAACACCAACAAGAAAAACGACAACAACAACAACACCCCCAACGACAACAAGAAGAACACTTTCATGGCGGCAGCTGTACAAAGGAGGCCATGCTTCAACATGGACCTCTCAAACAAAGATGAAAAGTTGGCCCAGGCCTGGAAGCTCATCAAGCAAGAGCAAACCTGGGCCAACTTAACTGTCCCGGTAGAAGCTATTGAGGCAGTGGAGTGCAGAACGGTGCATTATAGATGCATCTCAGCACAAACCAAAAGGGCAGCTTTAATCCCACAAGAAGATGTCGAAGTCGCGCTGAGGTGCACCAGAGAAGACACCGAATACATAGAGAGGGCAGACAGTACGGCACCATGTCGGTGTTGTTCAAGTCAGAAACCTTCGCTATGAAACACGCTATGACTCCTTGCAAAACCAGCAAGGTCATAATGTACCCCTCCCACATGGGAAAAAGAACGGCCCGTCTCCGCATTCCCAGAATTCCACCAGGACTTGACATGTGGTGGCTTCTGGGATGTGTGATTGTGGAGGGGACGGATACCGTCCCGATAGAAGTGACAAGAACGGCCAGAGAGGACTGCTCCGGGGTTGACCTGGAGATACTTCTCCAGATCAGGCCCGAGAATGTGAAGACAATCCCGGACCACATCCGCCTTCAGAATGGGACGGTCATTCACATTATGACCGAAGGCAAAAGGCCGCATTGTTTTGTTTGTGGGGAAAAAAACCCATTTGGAGCCTTCTGCCCTCAACTGCTGAAAGATGCAAGGGGTCGAAGGGCTTCACTGCTGCCGACGCCGGGGAGAGGACCACAACCAACACCAGCACCGGAAAAACCACCAACAACAACACCAATAGAAAGACCACCACCAACATTGACCACCCAGGGGGGAAACGAGGAAAGCTGTCAAATCCCCCCCCCCCCCAAAAAAAAAATACACACACCAATAAAACCATAAACATACATACAGACACACTTACAGACACAGACTCCTCATCTACCAGTAGTGAAGATGATGGAAATCCCAAATCCCCCAAAATACAAAAAAGGAAACACAAAAAGAAAAAAAAAACTTAACAAAGCACAAAAGCACCCACAATAAAATAACGCAGACACCACCCACGCAAACATCTCTCCAATAACACCAACACCACCATCACCATCACCAGAATCCCCCAAACGCAAACAACCGAAACAGACGCAAGAACAAATATAAACACAAACATCTGAAACCACAGACACCGCACTCACAACAAACACAGACACAACCGGAACAACACCACCAAAACCATCACCACCACAGCCACGCAAACAAATAAAATCACACCAACAAAACATACAAAACTTCGTGCTCGTCAGGAGGGCCAACAAGGACTTGATGGCCCTCGTAGCACGAAGTGAGAATGCACAAAGTGGGGGGAACATTTTTTAAATCGAGCACATTTCGCATGCCGGAAGATTTGTTTCTGGTGCGAATGTCGCTCGATTTATACAAAAAAATACGAGACAGCTTTCTTCGGGACGTGGGAACCCCGAACGTAAAACCCACTTCAAGACTTTTAAAGGGGTTCCCAAAAGAAACTCCACCAACTATGGAGGTCGAACAACCCGACCTTCACAAGAGCCCGGAAGGTAAGTAAACCTTTCCTCTCTCTCTCTTTTAACCTGCCAACATGGCCGTATTAAGAGTAGGAAGTTTAAATGTTCGAGGCCTGGGATCGTCCTGGAAGCAGGGTCACCTGCTCAACGACCTCAGGTCTCTAGAAATGGATGTAATTGCCGTCAGCGAGACCAGGATTTCCGACACGCGTACTAGTCCCCATTTTCGACAACTATCAGATCTTTGCATCTGTTAGTCGGCCGGGAATGGGAGGTGGGGTGGCAGTGTTGTTTAGGAAAGGCCTGGATCTCGAGGTAAGGTCGATCTTCCGGGACCCGGACGGGAAGTTGGTGGTCCTGGACGTGAACAATAACGAAGGTGGTGCCTTTAGACTGGTGGCCGTCTACGCCCCTACTGGGGCAGGACGGCCGGACTTCTTTAGACTCCTGGAAGCCTTTCTTGGTACGTCTCGCCCTTTACTGTTAGCGAGGGACTGGTACGGCATCTTAGACGCACGCTGGACTGTGTGGGAGTATCCGATAGGAGCGGGGGTGCAAAAGCCTCAAGAACCTGATCAGCCAGTTCCAACTGTCTGACAGTTACCATCTAGATTTCCCTAATGCGCCAGTGTAGATCTGGACTAACCGCACAGGGTCATCTAGATCGTATATAGACAGGATATTCATTAGGAAAATAGACAGAAATAGTGTAAGCTGTCCATGTTTTGAAACAGTCGCCTATTCAAATCACAAGTTTGTGATCTGTATGGTCGACCTAGATAAGACGCGTAGGTTAGGACCTCGTTACTGGAAGCTAAACATGTCATGTCCGGCACGTAAGACTTACATGGACCAGGTCAACAATTTAGTTAAGAAAACGTGGACAGGGGAATCGTCAACAATAGATGGTGGGGGGGGGGTCTCTCAAAAGAGAGATTAGATTAATGTCGATAGAGTTTAGCAAAGAAGTAGCGTTAGAGAAAAATAGAAAGGAGGGGGAGTTGGTAGATAAGTCAGACGAGGCTGTTGGTAGTGGCATTGCAACTGACGTGCTAGCAGCGAGAATAGCATTAGACCATTTCTTCAATGCGAAACACGAAGGTTGCATTGTCAGAGCTAAGGCGCGTGCTCTGAGAAACGAGGGAACCAAAGCTGTTCGATGGGACCGCGTGGCAGAGGCACAGCGTGGTGATAAAACCACGATTCGGTCTTTGACGGACCGAGACTGACAGGAGCTGAACGATTCCAAGCGGATGTGTGAGGCCTTTCGCCAACATTTTGCTCGGTTGTTCGAGGGAAGTGGCGGGTCAGAGATGGTGACGGACTTCAGTCCCTACCTCGATGGCTTGCCGCAAGTCTCGACGGCTGACACTGGGCGCTGCGAAAGGCCGATTACTTCAGCCGAGATTCAGGATGCCCTTGTCCTGCATGAGGCGCATGTCACCTGCCCTATGAGCTTTACGTAAGTATGCCAGACTTGTTCTCCAATCTCCTCGAAGCGCTCTACTGCAACTGGCAGCAGAATGGGAGTATTCCCAGTTCTGTGAGCCGGGGCGTAGTGACGCTGATAAGGAAAGACGAGAACACGAGGGACACATTAGACAATTTCAGGCCCATAACTCTGCTCAATACAGAGTTTAAGATTTTGGCCAGGGCGTTAGCGAAGAGGTTGGCGCTTGCCGTCGGGGATTTGGTTGGGGAGGCGCAAACTTGCGCAATCCCAACCAGGTCCATACACGACAACCTCTACCTAATGTGATACATCATAGATAGGGTAGGGTGTAAACCTGGCTTTGGTGGGGCTCTGATCAATTTATATCAATCGAAAGCATTCGATAGGATCGATCATCGGTACCCGAAGGCTGTCCTCAAGGCGGCTGGCTTCGGCTCCGTCTTCAGAAGCTGGATCGCTGCAATGCACAGCGGTACCTGCTCGGTGGTCAAAATTAATGGCCACCTCTCGGAACCGTTTCAGGTCTCCCGATTGGTCCACCAAGGGTGCCCTCTCTCCTCCGTTCTGTACGTATTGACTCTCGAGCCATTACTGTGGAAGCTGGAGCTGTTGCAGATCATCCCGCTCGAATCGGGACGCGGAAAGGCTGTGTCGGCTTCTACGGACGACATCACCGTGATGGTGTCGGACACCTCAGAAATCAAGGTGGTCGGCAACTTTATTGGAGGAATATGAAAGGTTGATGAGAGCATAACTTAACCAGGAAAAATCGGTGGGCTTGCAACTCGGCACCTGGAGAGGCAAGTCCATGCCGTCCAACAGCGTCGTTAGGCGCTGGACGGATGGACCGGTAAAGTTGCTAGGGGTTTGGTTCGGGCCAGACCTCCAGGTGGATAAGAATTGGGACGAGGTGACGGGCAGGGTAGCCAGTCTCACCCAGAAATGGGCTGGGAGCAAGCTATTACTGAAAGGTCGGGCGGAGGTGGCGAACGCGTACATCGCGTCCGTCATCTACTACCGTATGACTGTCGTCCCTTGCCCCCGTTCGCGCCCCGCCATCTTGGAACGACTCCTCTTCAAATTCTTGTGGAGAGGTCAGGTTCAGCTGGTGAGGCGGTCCATCTGCTGCCAGCACCCTCTACGTGGAGGGCTGGGCATGCCGTGGCTAATGATGCGCAGGCACGCGCTGAGGCTGCGGCATCTCCATATATTCTGCCTAAACGGTGAACAGGTGTGGTCGCCGTTTGTCAGACGGGCCTTCCGCAGCTCGTCTCTTTGACTGAGCTGCAGTCCTGTGTCAAGAAGAGACCGAGACTGGGTGACTGGCATCTGGAATGTTGCCAGGCACTCACTGCCTTCTACCAGGCGGGCAATGTGGTCAGTGGAACTTCCACTCTCGAGTTCTATAGAGAATTAGTGGTGGGAAGTGCGACGACGCACTCGGAGAGGCTCTGGGAGTCGACGAAGTCGAACTAACCAGTCTGTTCCGGAGGACTTTCGAGCCGGGGACTTCCGATAATTTCCAAAAATCACTCACTTGGCAGTGCTACCGGGGGGCACTGCTGGTTCAAGATAAACTCTCCAGGCTCGGAAGTGTTGTCAGACGGACCTGCCCAAGATGCGCGCAGAGCGACGAAACCGTTCTGCACGCACTCGTCCAGTGTCCGTGCATTACTGATTTGTGGAGTTATGTCGAACAGCTGTTGTCGCGTGTACAACGGATCCGGCTATCGGCCGAGTCCATAGTGAAGATCGACCCGCCTCCTTCCTTTGGCCAGGAAGGGCAGGCAATTTTCCTCTGTCTGGTGGCAGTAGCGAAAGAGGTTGTATGGTGGACGAGGTTGAAAGGACTGAAGACAGACACTTTTCTCTTCGGCCAATCCCTCATCAACTTTTTCAAGTTCCACTTGGAAAGGAAGGTGAGGGTGGAGAGAGAAGTGCTGCTCCCCAGTACATTTGCTGAAAGATGGGGGAATGTGGCGAGAATGGCCCGTGTGAGTGGGCCTACTCTGGTCATGCGGCTGTAGGTGGGTAAATTTGAGGAGAAGAGGGGTGCCCTTCCAGGGTGCTCTCGAAGCGTCGGGTCGTTCAGGATTGGTGGGGTACCTGAGCGAACCCTGGGTGGTAATCCCCCCTATTGGGGAATTTTTTCTTGTTGTATTTTTATTACTTTGTTATTGTTATTCATATTGTTTACTCCATTTTTCTGTAAAACCCCACTGTCCCAGTCTTTTGTATTGTCCCCTATATGTCGGCCCTTGTGGCCAGTAAATGAAATCATTATCGTAACTACTACTACTACTACTACTACTACTACTACTACTATTACTATTACTACTACTACTACATACACCACCACCACCACCGCCACTACTACTACTACTACTACCGCCGCCCCACCACCACCACTGCTACTACTACTACTACTACTACTACTACTACTACTACTACTACTACTACTGCTACTACTACCGCCCCACCACCACCACCACCACCACCACCACCACCACCACCACCACTACTACTACTACTACTACTACTACTACTACTACTACTACTACTACTACTACTACTTATCAGCTGTTCGCTACCAACATAAGTAATGTTAGAAGTGATACCGTTGGTTGTCCCCAATATATATATTACAGCCAACACATCTATTATAAGAGAAAGTACTTATAATCAGTAGAATAACATATTTATTATTGTTACAGGCGGTGAATTGGTAGTATCGGTAGAGGGTCGGATGCCATGCTTTGACGCATAGAGTTACGGCCCTTGCCATTCTGAGTTCAAATCCCGTCGAGGTTAACTTTGCCTTTCATCCTAACGGGGGTCGATGAAATAAAGTACCAGTAATACACTGGGATAATTAATGGCCTTGTGCTTATTGTAGAAACAATTATTGTTATGGTCATTTGCAATGTTGCTATAGCTTTCATAGATCCCCATTGATATTGGAATCATTACCAACGTCTTTAATACTAGATTGTTTAAATAGCTGATCAAATATCCTGAAATTCCGTCAGTTCTAGATTAGAAGTTGGAGAGCTGGAGAGTGAGACAAAAGACTATAAAAAACTCATTTGGGAAACAAAGGGAAACAAAGATTTTGTCTTGAACATAAATGTAGGGGAAAAATCTATTTTGGTTTTGAAATCCATCTGAGTAAATATATAAGCATACATGTATATATGTACATGACATGTGTATGTATGTATGATTGATATATATATACATGTATGTGTGTGTGTGTGTGTATGTATATATATATACATCACGCTCTCTCCCCCTCTCTCTCTCTCTCTCTATATATATATATATATATATATATATATATATATATGTATATATATATATATATATATGTATATATATATATATATATGTCTATATATATATATATATATATATTTACATATGTGTGTGTATATATATATATATATATATATATGTATATATATATATATATATATATATATGTGTATATATATATATATATATATATATATATATATATATATATATATATATGCATATGTGTGTGTATATATATATATGCATATATATATATATGTATATGTATATATATATATATATATATATATGTATATATATATATATATATATGCATATGTGTGTGTATATATATATATGCATATATATATATATATATGTATATGTATATATATATATATATATATATATGTATATATATATATATATATATGTATATATATATATATATATATATGTATATATATATATATATATATATATGTATATATATATATATATATATATATGTATATATATATATATATATATATATATGTATATATATATATATATATATATATATATATACATATGCATATGTGTGTGTATATATATATATATATGCATATATATATATATATATATGTATATATATATATATATATATATATATATGTATATATATATATATATATATGTATATATATATATATATGTATGTATATATATATATATATATGTATATATATATATATATATATATATATATATATATATGTATATATACATATATATATATATATATATATATATGTGTATATATATATATATATATACATATGTGTGTGTATGTATATATACATCACGCTCTCTGTAACTCTCTCTCTCTCTCTCTCTCTCTCTCTATATATATATATATATATATATATATATATATATGCGTATGTATAGATAAATAAATAATGGTATCTAAGAAACAGGGTTCTGTAATACCGCTCAAACAACAGTAAACATAGTGACAACTGCTGGGCTTTTGAACAATGTTTCACCTTATTTATCCCTCATTATATATTCAATAAATTACTAGGTATGTAGGCTAAAATAGTTTCAATATTGGAATTCAAATCTGTTGAATTTACTAAATTTATATTCAAATTTGATTAAAATCTTTTTAATAGAATTTTCGAAACTACCTAGTTTCGAAAAGTCTATTAAAAACACTATAAAACATCAACACTATAAACACAGAGCTGGTATATCTAAGAACTGACTAACTTCCTGATGAGGTCATAGCCATTCAATGGCTATCATCAAAATATATATAGCAGTAAATAAAGGATTATGAGTTCATGCAATTGACTTATGTTTCGTCACTATATATATATATATATATATATATATACATAATTGGTTTGATGTACATTGATATATAGAGGTATGATTAGAAGAGAGTTCCGTGTAGTAGATATATATTTCTATTTATTTGCCACCAGGGCATCACAGATTGGGACAAATACAAAGGGGGGAGTTTACATACATTTAAAAATACGTGTAAAAAACATATAACAAATTAAATTTAACAATCGATGTCCTCAATAAGGAGGGGCGTTGACATGGGTCGCACACACTCCCGAAAAAATGTGCAACCCTCCTCTTCAGGAGCACAAAGAGCGGGGGCTTCCTTCCTCTTCTCATTCTTCTCCTCTCTCACCTACAGGCTGATATAGAGAGAAGGCCCATTCACTCGGGCCATTCTCGCTACTTTCACCCATCTTTCATAAAACTTGCTGGGGTAGAGCACCTCTCTCTCCATTCTGATCCTTCTTCTAAAGTGGTACTTGAAAAAAAAGACCAGTTGTTGGCCGGAGAGAAAGGTGTCTGACCTCAGCCCTTTCAACCTTGTCCACCATACAACTTCTTTCGCCATGGCTATCACACAAAGGAAAACCGCATCTCCTTCGTTTTTGAAAGGGGGAGGCGGTTTGATTGTGACAATGTTCTCGGTGGTCAACCGGATTGGTCCCACCCGCGACAGTAGTCGCTCTACATAGCCCCACAGGTCAGCAACGCCCGGGCAGTGTACGAATGCGTGTGCGACGGTTTCCTCGTCACGCACGCATCTTGGACAGATCTTCTTCGAGGGGTCCCTACCCGGGCGCCCGTGTCTGTAGAGCTTGTCCCGAACGGGTAGAGCTCCTCGGTAACATTGCCAAGCCAGGGACTTTTGTAAGTTGTCCATCCGTCCCGGGCCAAACGTCCTACCGAACAGACTGGCCAGAGCCTCTCCGAGAGCGTCGTCGCACATACTGCGCACCAACCCTCTATAGAATGTTGAGGTTGAGTCTCCACTGATTGCCGGATCCGCTTGCCAGAGGGCCGTGAGCGCCTGGGCACATTCAATGTGCCAGTCACCCACTTTTCTCGGTCTTTGCTTGACCCAGGATTGCAGCTCGGTGAGTGAGACGAGTCTCAGAAAGGCTCGCCTCACAAACAGGGCCCACACCGGCTGACCGGTGAGGAATACCAGGAGGTGCCGTAGCCTTAATGCGTCTCTACGCATCGTCAGCCACGGCAACCCCAGCCCTCCGTTAGAAGGGTGTTGACAGCAGATGGATCTTCTCACCAAAGGAGCCCGCTTCTTCCAAAGAAATCGGAAAAGCGCGCGCTCCATTTTGGCGAGTGTTTTCTCTGGGCAAGGCACGACGGTCAAGCGGTAGTAGATGACGGACGCTATATAAGCGTTCGCCACCTCCGCTCGACCTTTCAGGGATAGTTTGCACTCGGCCCACTTCTGAGCGAGTGCAAACACCTTGCCCGTTACCTCGTCCCAGCTTTTCTCCCCCTGGAGGTCCGGTCCGAACCAGACCCCGAGCAGCTTCACCGGTCCCTCCGTCCAGCGTCCGACGATGCCGTCGGAGGGCATCGTTTTTCCCCTCCACGTCCCGAGTTGCAAACCGACGGACTTGTCCCGGTTCAGCTTGGCTCCTGTGAACCTTTCATATTCTTCCAGTAAGGTGCCGATCTGCCCGATTTCCGAGGCGCACGACACCATTACTGTCACGTCATCGGCGTAGGCCGACACCGCTTTCCGCAATCCCGGTTCCAAGGGGATGCCCTGCAACAGCTCCAGCTTCAGCAGTAGTGGCTCGAGAGCCAGCACATACAGGAGGGAGGAGAGAGGGCATCCCTGTCGAATGGATCGCGTGATTTGGAACGGCTCCGAGAGGTAGCCGTTCACCTTGACCCTCGAGCAGGTGTTGCTGCTGTGCATTGCAGCAATCCAGCCCCTGAAAACGGGTCCGTGGCCTGCCACCGCGAGCACCGCATCCAGGTACCGATGGTCAACCCTATCGAACGCTTTAGATTGATCCAAGCTGATCAGGGCCCCACCAAAGCCGGGTTCGTTCCCTACCCTCTCTACGATGTATCGCATGAGGTGGAGGTTGTCGTGTATGGACATGGACGGGATTGCGCATGTCTGCGCTTCTCCCACCAGGTTCCCGACGACAAGCGCCAACCTCTTCGCTAACACCTTGGCCAAAATCTTTAACTCTGTGTTTAGCAGAGTTATGGGCCTGAAGTTATCTATGTCATCCCCCTTGTTCTCGTCCTTCCTCACCAGCGTGACTACGCCCTTGGTCACAGAACTGGGAATTCTCCCGTTCTGTTGCCAGTTGCAGTAGACCGCCTCGAGGAGACCGGAGAACAAGCCCGGCATCGCTACATAAAGTTCGTATGGTAGACCATCGAGACCCGGAGATTTGCGTTTGCCGCATTGGCTCAGCGCTTCCCCTATTTCAGCGGCTGAAATCGGCCTCTCGCAGGACTTCGCCTCCCCGTCCGAGAGCCGCGCCAGACCGTCGAGGTATGGACCGCAATCCATGGCCCCACCCGGCCCGCCGCCCCTCCCGAACAGTCGTGCAAAGTGCCGTTGAAAGGCCGCGCTCATCCGCTCAGGTTCAAGGATCACGCGTCCATCCTGGTCCTTCAAAGACCGAATCGTGGACTTGTTTCCGCTTTTTACCTCTGTCACTCGGGCCCAGCTAACAGCTTTGGTCCCCTCGTTACCCAGAGCACGTATTTTACTCCTGACAACGCAGTCCTCGTGCTTCGCATCAAAGAACTGGTCTAGGGCCGTTCTTGACGCCAGCACGCCGGCCACGTTGCCACTCCTAATTGCCTCTTCTACTCTATTTGTTAATTCCCTTTCAGTTCTATTCCTACCTGATGCTAATTCCCGACTAAAACCTATCGATTCTATTCTAATTTCTCTCTTGAGAGAGCTCCACCACCTGTTGTTGACAATTTCCCCCGTCAAACGCTGCTTAACTAGTGTGCTAATCCGCTTACTGTAAGCTTTGTTTGTCGGTAAAGACAAGTTTAGCTTCCAGTAACCGGGTGCCTGTCTATGAGTTCTATCAAGGTTGACCACTCCGGTCACCAACTTGTGATCCGAATAGTCAACCATGAACATTCGTGGACAGCTTAATATGTCCCTATCCATATTTCTAACTAGGAACCTATCTAGGTACGACCTAGATGTTCCGCTGCGATTACTCCACATCCACCGTGGCACAGTCGGAAAATCTAGTCGATATCTATCGGCCAGATCAAATCGGCCGATTAATCGTTTGAGGCTGTTACACCCCCCTCTATCGGGACATGCCCCTACATAGTCCCAACGTGCATCCAGGATACCATTCCAGTCCCCCACTAAAAGCAAGGAGCGAGACGTTCCCAGGAAATTCTCCAGGCGTCGTAAGAAGTCCGGTCACGGTGTCCCAGATGGGGCATACGCTACCACCAACCTGAAAGCTCCACCTTCACCACTGCCGACGTCTAAAACCACCAGTCGACCCTCCGGGTCCAGGTGTACCTTCTGTGTGGCAAGACCCAGGTATTTTCGCAGCAGAACGACAACCCCACCCCCACCCCTCGGCTGACAGAGAGATGCGTAGATCTCATAGTCGTCGAAGATGGGGGCCAGTTGGCGCTCGCTGCTGATCCTGGACTCGCAAATAACCATTACATCCACTCTGTGCGACCTGAGGTCATGTAAGAGTTTGCCCTGTTTCCAGGACATCCCCAAGCCGCGTGCATTCACACATCCAACTCTTATATTGGCCATGTTGGTGCTGAAGAGGTAAAAAGGAAGAGGAAAGGAAATGACTTACCTCTTCGTCTCCTGGGGACCAGGCTGCACAATTTCCATGGGGGTGTTGGAAGGGTTGTTTGGTGGGGTGGTGGTTTGTGGTGGGGTGAGGACATCAGTGTGTGGTGGGATTAGGGTGTTTGGTGGGGTGTGGGTGTCTGGTGTGGGGGTGGAGAAACATCTCAATAGGACGCTGTTATGTGGTTTGGTGCAGTTGGTCCCCACATGCATTGGATGGTTCTTTTTCAAAGTTACATAGGTTTCCGTTGGGACCCTAATCATCATTAGGTGCGGTTTGTTCGCTGCGTAGGTGAAAGTGATCCCTTCGGTTTCCACCGAAGGGTTATTTTCTATCGCTTTCATCAACGTTTTATTGTTCTTGTTAATGTATGTATAGAGTTTTTGTTGTGTTGTGTTTGTTTTTGTTTGTTGTTCTTGTGCGTGTTTGCGTTTTGTAGTACGTGTTATGTTTTGGGGAGGGGTGGGTTTTTTTATTTGTGATGTTTGTTCTGTTTGTGCTGGTGGTTGTGTGTTTGTGGCATTTTTGTTAATGTGGTGCCTTTTTTTTCCTTTTCACCTGTTGAAAGGGTTCTCCCTCGTCGTCACTGGGTGACGTTGATACGGAGTCCTCTTCTGTGTTGTTGGGGAGGGGTATCTTTTGGGGTTTTGTTGTGGTTGCTTTTGTATTTGTTTTAGGTGGGGAGGGGTTGGGTGGAACAGTGTTTTGTGTTGTTATTTTCCGTGTTGTTGTGGTTGTTGTTGTTGTTGTTGTTGTTGTTGTGGTGGTGGTGGTGGTTGTGTTGTTGTGTTCGGTGTTGGCAGAAGAGCCTTTTTTTTTTTACTCATTAATTGAGGACAGGCAGCCCTCAGGTGACCCCTGCTTAAGCAGTGGTAACATAACGGCTGCCTTCCCTCCACTGAAATGTTTATATAAGTTAGCCCGTCCAGAGGCACGCGTTGTGGGATATTCGCTATTCGTTCTGGACTCATTTGCACCAGAACTTCTACGGTGGTCCCACCAAATACACCTCCGGAGGACTTTCCTATTGAAATTATCTTGTCTTCGTCAAAGTTAATTATTCCACATAGTATCCACCAAATATTTACATTTGGTGTGATACTCATTATTTTTATTCTTTGTGTCCTTTTTCCCCTGTATGTGGGGAAAAAGGTGAAGCGGGGGCACACAATGGGTGCTACCGAGTACTTTTGAGCTGTTGACTGGTTGTTCATTAGCACCGAAATGCTACCAAACAGTTTACCTTTTTGTATGAAGGTTAAGTCCTTCATTGCATCTTTTAGAACCAGTTCAATTTCATTTTGTGATAATTGAGCTGGTTTTCTTGTTTCGTTCGATATTGTCCTGAAAACCACAGTTTTCAGGACAGCCTCTCTACGTAATTCCTGTGGAGAATTGATGCTAAAAGCACCGTTTTCGCCAAAAGTCACGAATTGTTTTGCGTCTTGTAATAGTTGTTTAGCATTTGTTATGTCTATTGGCGTGTATAGTTCGTTTTTTTTTACAGTCTGTGCGAATGTTGTTTTGGTGTTGTTGTCTTTTTTATTACTGTCACTGTTGGTAATATTGGTGTTGCTATTGTTGCAGTTGTTGGTTGTGGTGTTATTGTCATTGTTCTTGTTGTTGGTGCTGGTATTATTTACCGGGTTTGGTTTCGTGGTTTCGATATTTTTCACGTTTTTCGATGATGCGAGGGGGGAAGGCTGCAAGCTTTGTATAACTACCTTCCCTCCACCACTTTTCTTAGTGGGCGTGGCACTCACGACAGTGTGCAAGGTGGAAATGGCATCCATTGCCACCAAGTCTACAGTTTCTAGATGAAAATTGAAAATTTCGCCCCAGAAAGGGGCGAAAATTAGTTGACTCAACGTCTGACGGCCCAGGCAAGGGGTTAAACTAAACAATGTTATTAAATTGAGCACTAAACTCAGTTTTTTTTACAACAATCCGTAAAAATCCGGAGCAAAGTAAATCACGTCTATATCAAGTGGTAATTGATATAGAGGGGGGATTTGGAGAGAGCTCCGTGTAGTAGATATAGTGAGGGAGAGAGTGTGATGTTAATTGATACAGAGAGGGGGATTGGAAGAGTGTACCGTGTAGTAGATATAGAGAGGGTGAGAATTTGGTGGTTCTAGATATACAGAGAGGGATAATGGGGGAGTGACATGTAGTAGATATAGAGAGGGCGAGAGTTTAGGTGATTGATGTATAGAAGGGGAGACTGGGAGAGATAAGTGTAGATATTTATATATAGAGAGAGTGTATTAGTCTTAGATATAGAGAGTGGGATAAGAGCGGTGGTGTCGTGCTAGCTATAGAGAGGGGTAGAGTTTGGTTTTAGTAAATACAGAGAGGAGGATTGAAAGAGATTTGTGTGATAAACATAGAGAGGGGAGAGTTTGGTGGCACTCTCGGGTCCTAAATAATAGGGGGGGGGGCAATAATGGTTATTGGGGGGGGGGATATCAGTAATTGTATAGTGTACGTTAGTAAATATGGGATTTCTTGTAATGTTCTTCGTTTGTCATTTATAATGTTTTTTAATGTAAAATAAAAGAATAACTTACAATACAATTTCGCCAGAGATAGATATGTAAAAATTAACAAGCGGGTGCGGGGGTGGGGAGTCGTGGTGGAATAAAAACCGGGGTGGGTGGGGGTGGAAAAAATCTGACAAATTAATAAGCGTGGGGTGGGGATGATTATTCAAGACCTGAGGGTACGGGAATTATTGACGGACCTAAGAATGAAAACTCAATACCGAAGTAGAGTTTAAATATTCATTTATTATGGTTCATCCTTGTTACTCTGAAGTTTTACCTGCGTACTTACCAGACGAGACTGGTGATCCTGTGAGTGCACAGGTGAAACTTTAGAGTAACAAAGCTCACTAATAGCCGTAATAAATGAATGTATATATATATATATATATATATATTTGTAGTAAGAGGATTTGCTTCGAAATCACTAGACGTATCTGAGGAACTTGCGAATACAGAGTCAGGTTCTATCCACAAACAGATCGCACCTCGAGATGTTCGCCGGAGAAACACGTAATAAATTGTGTTCCGATGCATCACTGATTCTTCGTTTTTCATAATATATATATATATATATATATATGAATAAATTGGATATAATACCAGTTTCGTACCAAATGCGAAGAAGCTCGATATATTAACTGCTTAGGAAAGGATACAGAGCATAATTGTTTTTAATTATATATATTGTGTGGTGGCGGAACTGAGGGGACATACCCCTCCAATAATTATATTTTCTCCCCAAACTACCAAAACACACATCTATTTGGATATACTCTACAATTTATGTATATTACTTATCGAAGTTTTCTCACAAATTTGAAGTGCAAAATGCTAAACTAATCACTACAACTAAATTTGCTCCCCCACTCCAAAATATCTAAATTCAGTTTGATCTATTATATTTTTAAATCAATCTGTATTATATATATCGAGCTCTCTTCGGATTTTGGTCTTCATGTTTATTATATATATATATATAGTGGAAAGTAAAGTGTTTGGTATTAGTTTCACGCTTGAGAGTGGGGCGTGGGGGTCGACGTTTCGGCCATAAGCCCTTCATCAGGAGAAAGGTTGGAAGGAAAAGAGTCCTGAGAGGGTGTGAGGGGGAAGTGGTGGAAAAACATTAAAATAAAAGGAAAAATATTAAAATGAAGGAACAAAAATTAAAATGAAAACAACTGGTGAAAGGGTGTGAGGCGTGTAGAGGTGGTGGTGTGTAGATGTAGGGGAAGGAGAGGTGAGAAGGAAATTGGGAGTCCGAGCAGGGAGGGCGAAAGGTGGTGTGTGTGTTTGGGTGTAGATGTACGCGTGTATGTGTGTATGCGTGGATGTGAGTGTGAGAGTTTGGGGGAGAACGATGTTCCATGCTCCGGTATTAGGAAAACCTGTGTGTGCATGGGGTGTAAGTCTGTGTGTGTGTGTCTGCATGTGGATGGAGAGGAGTCGGAAGAGGTGGGGGAGAAGGAGCGTGCGGAGTCCGGAAGCAGAGTGAGTGTATGTGAGGATACGCACGTGTGTGTTTTTGTGTGGTGTGGTACGTGGGAATGTATGTTTGCCTGTGTGCGAAAATGGTGTAAGTGTTTGTATGACAAGTAAGCATGTTTTGAAACAGCGAGCGAACTTGAAATTAGAAATAGAAACTTTCGCCGTATTTTTGACTAAATAAATTCTAGCCTGATAGTGGATTTACAACCCTCTAAGAAATGGAATAAGATGAGTATTGACGTACTTAATACTAATTTTTTTACCATTTGTTATAGGGTTCCTAAAGCCCACTATCAGGCTAAAATTCCTTTAGTCAAAAATACGTCGAAAGCTGACACACACATATATATATATATATATATATATATATATATATATATATATATATATATATATAGTAATAATAATAAATGTGAAGACTAAAATCCAAAGAGGGCTCGATAAGGATAAATATATATAAAATATATAAGAACCCTAGAGCAAATATTTATTAAAATAACAGATTAAAGTTTAAGCAATGAATCGCTCTTTTCCCCCTTAACGGGATCTTCTGAAGATCCCGTTAAGGGTGAAAGCAGCGATTCATTGCTTAAACTTTAATCTGTTATTTTAATAAATATATATGCATATATATATACATATGTGTGTGTGTGTGTGTGTGTGTGTGTGTGTGTGTGTGTGTGTGTGTGTGTGTGTGTGTGTGTGTGTGTGTGTGTGTGAACACAGACACAGACAGATACACACTTATATATGTGTATATATTGCCCCACCGCACATATGTAATGTTTCTATTTCTTTCTCACATAAATATTAATGTATCATTCAGTGAGTTCCTTTCTATTGGTGTACAATATGAAAACTAGGATAAACCGAAAGAAGAGAATCTGAACAGTTTTCGTACTTAGTTCCAAGCTTGAACTGTCCTGTATCACTCAATAAACATTAGTTGATGTGGTGTAAATCTCTTCTATCGTTCGTCTGTACCTATCTGTGAATGTATAATGTGGCCAGCTGAAGCAGAAAGTTCGTTACCGGAAAGATGAAAATATTTCGAAGGGAATAGAAAGTGCCTGTAATATTTTAGTTTGAAAAAAAAATATGTCGGCATTGAATAACGACGAATAAATGAATAAATCAACAAAAGATATTGAAATAATAAATTGATTTGTAAATTATGATAGTAAAATATGTTGAAAGAGAAATGATTGGTTTATTTTATGTTGAAAATATAACTGATCAGTTGGAGTTGGAAAGGGTTTCAATTGAAAAAGATATTACACAGGTTCTTACATGTACACACTCATACACACACACGTGGGTGAACATATTGATGCCCATGTTATCACACACATACACACACACACACACACACACACACATACACACACATACACACACACATACACACATACACCCCCCCACACACACCCCCACACACACAGACATGCATAAACACGCACAGATAAGTTTAGAAGTTTTTTTAAAAATCATCTTCCATTACAAAGTCACGTGGTGGCTTTGTACAAATTATTCTACACATTTTATTCTATTTATCTTTGTATACTCTACCAAAAGAGAGCTGCATTTGTAGAAAGAAAGCTTTATTTGAGTTATTCAATTATATATACCATATGTCACGACAATCCCTTTAACGTATATTTTCAGTCTTACCTCAGTCTAATAATGCATTAAATATAAAGAAACTTCACCCAGACTCATTATATCTTTACAGCTTTCTTATGTCATGTTTTGTCAAAGGTATTTCAACAGATAATAATTACAAAGAATCCAATCTTCCAATTTTTTTCCACACAATTCTATTTTTTTACGTTGTTATTGTAAGTTGTTTGTATTTAAAAAAAAACATTCGCTGCAGCCATCTGCATCGATGTCGCTCCTCCGTACATCTGAAAATAAAACTAAATAAGAATCAAGCAACAAAACAAAACAAAAACAACGACAAAAAACAACAAACAAACAAAGAATAAAAACAAAAGAAGTTATATATTTGTAAACAATCAGTCACAGAAATCGAACCTAATTGCAACTCTTTATCAATCAACTACCACGCCCGAATATTTAAAATAACTTTTAAGTATAACGTTAAATGCATTAACTCTATATCAATACCATCAAACATTTCCTCCTCGTCTATGGTTATATATTATTAACATTATCATTATTATTTTTTTGAACAATGTAGAGAGAAGAGATATAAAAGTTTCAACGGTCTTTCAAGTGTCAAACTGAATATATTATCAAAGGATGCTAAATAGAAAAAGAAAAAACAAACATCTAAAACAACCAGAGACTTTTACGCAGTTCGATCCACCTGAAATTACTTCGTACATCCAGAGAACCTCTAGCTTGAGAGTGAAGCAGTATTTATTTCATATAATTACTGTCAATTCCATACATTAACAGTAAATGAAGAAATACAAATAGCAAGTAAAAGCTTTGTATAAAATATACACTCAATAATTCTACACAACAAATGATAATCTAGCAATGTTTGATCACAGATAATTTCCAAAAATTGATGACATACAATTGTTACTCTTCTGGTTGTAGTTATGGCATTGGTGCTGGTCTCCTGTTAAACATATGCTTTTATTATTGTTTTGTTTTCTGTTGTAGTTGTTATACTATATATTACTTCCCCTTAATTGCTGCCTTACCGATATAGAAATTTGTAATAAAATGTATTTATGAATGTATTGGTATGTATATACCTACATACGTACACGCTCACACACACACACACACACACACACACACACACACACACACACACACACACACACATATATATATATATATACATATATATATACATATATACACACACACACACACACACACACACACACCCAGGTAAGTTTTTTACATTCATTTAAATTATTGATTTATTGATATTTTATTTGAGTGACCCGAATCTTCCTGGTCGTTCTTTTTCGGCTGCACGGGTGATTTTAGGCATAATCTCTATGTGTTGGTAATTTAACGATAGTTATAGCTCTGATTTATCCAAATTATTGAGCCCTCTGCCACTCATATCGGATATTGTTTATCGTTAATTCTTGAGCTGATTTTCCGATACTCGATTATTCTATTATATATATATATATATATATATATATATATATAATGTATGTATATATACATACAAACACAAATATATATATATATATATATGTATGTATGTATACATACATTTCTACATATATATATAATTATGTATACATATATATATGTATATCTGTAGGAGGTGAGGTTTATTGTAGCACAATAAAGCAATGCAAATATCGAATAAGTAGCACTCTACAGTTTGTAGGACAGGAGTATAAATAATATAAGATCAAAAGATGGTTAAAAGAGTTCCAAGTATTTTATTATGCGCATTTCAAAAACAAATATCATATATAAATATATATATATATATATATATATATATATGTGTGTGTGTGTGTATAGTAGTGAAAGAGTGAAGAATAACATAGTCGGCTGTACAAAAGGGTTTTATATATATATATCATCTTTTAAATTATCTATTATCTTCCAACGGCTTTTTAATTTCTCTCTGTGAGACAATATATATATTTTTCTCAGTCGTAAAGGCTATCTCTCTCTCTCTCTATCACCCATCTCTCCTCCTCTTCATCCTTCCTTCTTATACTCCTCCCCCATTATTCTTTACTCTCATCTCTTCCCCTTCCTTACCTTTTCCACCCCTCCCCTCACTTTATCCCAATCTCATACATCAATCTTAATTTATTTTTCATATGTTGATTTAAAACTTCACTATTTACAGGTGTTTTTTAAGCTTCAAATCATGTATCCCTATTTTTTCTGATGAGAACGCAGATATCATCCCATGATGAAATTTGTTTTTGAAAGGCGCATAATAAAATACTTGGAACTCTTTTAACCATCTTTTGATCTTATATTATATATATTTATATATATATATATATATATATATATATATATATATTTATATATTTATATATATATATATATTTAGTTTCTGAATTTGTTTAGCAAGATTCTTTATCTGAAATCGTGTGTTGAAACCGATATTGTTATACTTTGGGAGGGTCATGTTGCCAATAAGAAACACACGCACCAGTTGCTTTCACTTCAACCAACCAACCAACCAGAAATTTATAAGTTTGTAAATTTGTAAATTTATAAATTTATAAATATATAATAAATTGAAGTGAAAGCAACTGGTGCGTGTGTTTCTTATTGGCAACATGACCCTCCCAAAGTATAACAATATATATATTTATATATATATATATTTATATATATATATATATTTATATATATATATATATATATATTTATATATATATTTATATATATATTTATATATGTATATTTATATATATATATATATATATATATATATATATTTATATATATATATATATATTTATATATATATATATATTTATATATATATTTATATATATATATATATTTATATATATATATATATATTTATATATATATTTATATATATATATATATATATATATATATATATATATATATATATATATATATATATATATAAAATATATATATATATATATATATTTATATATATTGTTATACTTTGTGAGGGTCATGTTGCCAATAAGAAACACGCGCACCAGTTGCTTTCACTTCAATTTATTATAATAAATTTATAAATTTCCGGTTGGTTGGCTGGTTCCACAACCAGATGTTTGTTTATATATTGTCAAAGTTCTTTCGTCACACATTCTGTGACCTCTTCAGTGACTGGGGATTCTTTTTTTGTTTTTGTGCTTCTCCTTTGTTCTGTCCTACGCCATCTTGTTTCTGTGTGTGTGTGTTCTGTGCTCAGTCTGCGCATGCGGCACATCCGGGTGTCTGTGTGTGTTTATATTCGTTTATTTATTTGTTTATTTACATGTTACAGGTTGGTTGTTTGTTCTATGTGCGTATGTGTTTTCATGTTGTCCTTAATTGTAAGTTGTGATGTTGCTGTTCCACTCATGTTTTCTATTTAATTTTGGTTGTAATTCTTTTATGTTTATTGCCTCTGTGATTTGTCTAAACATTGCGTCTTTTCTGTGTGTAGATTCTATTTTTATTTCTATGTTCTCTAATTTACCCTTATGTTCTATTTTAGCATGTTGGTAGAGTACAGATGATTCTTTACTATCTTGAAGGTCTCGCCAGTGTTCATTTATCCGTTCCCCTACACTACGAGCTGTCTCACCTATGTACACTATATTTTTGTCTCTACATTGTCCTTCAGTACATCTTATGCTATATCCTACGTTTCTAGTGTTACAGTTAATATGGGGGCTTAATTTACAGGTTATACATTTCTTATCTATACAGGGGGGTCTTTGAAAAGGGTATGTCTTGCTAATAAGTGTTTTTACGGAGGTACCTGGTCTTTCTACTATCTTAATATTGAGTTCATATTTATCTAGAGCCCTTCTAAATTTGTAAGCTAATTCACCTCTAAGGGTTGTATCGATGAACATTACACTCTGGTATTTATTGCTATCATACCATGAGTTTATTCTATTAGCCTTATTCATAGTTCTTTCTATTCTATTCTAAAATTTGCTCCTATATAAGGGGCAGGTCCCATTTGTGTCATTATTTACCATTTTTTCCCATTTGGTTCTGGCTCCTCTATACACTCTGATTTTATCTCTCTGATTGTAACCAGAGAACTGCATACGGTGGATGAAGTGTTGTATGTTTCTCTCTAGTTCTTCGGGGTTGAACATGCGGGACACGTTTCTCATCACCCGTACCAAATCCGCAATCAGTATGTTGATTTTGGTATGGTCCGAAATGGCTGAGTTTCGGTGGATCAGATATTTGGAAGTCATGGGTTTGGCATAATGGGAATGGAGGATCTGTTTTTTGTTATTAATGGTATCTAACCAGAGCTCTGTGTCTAGTACAGGTAATCGATGGTTGGGGTGTTTGCTTGGGTAGTCTATAGTAACTCTAATACTCTGGTGGATGGAGTTAGCTATTTGCTGGATGCTTTCCATTGTGTTTTTCTCTAGTTCCTGACTGTTCTATAGTGGGGGTGTTTTAACTACGATGTTTATATCATCAATGTAGCGGGAGTACATTATCAGGGTTAAGGGGTCTTCTAATTGTTCTGTAAGTTTAAGTTTAAGCCTACTCTCCCACCATACCATGAATAAGTTAGCTATGTCGCCTGCAATGCTAACACCAATGGCTGCTCCTTCCTCTTGGACATATGTTTTTCCATTAAATTTGAACATATGTTCCTTAAGGGTTAATTTTATGCTGGCCCCCACCGCATGTGCAATCATTTTCTTTAGTTCATCGTGGTTTTCGGGTGTCCGTATGGCTCTGGTCCACCCGTTCCATCTATCTGTGTGGGTTTTCTTGGCCATTGAGGTAATGGTAGGTGGTCTGCCTCTTGCTGGTCTTGTAGGGCACAGGTTGCTAAGGTCATATGTGTCTAGGTAATTATTACTATAGGTAAGTTTAAGTAGGAGTCCTAGCTCACTGGTATCAATCCCACGGAACTCAACATTGCTCTCACTGATCATTTCTACGCATTTCTCCACAGCAAAATCTACATCAATAGATGGATACAGGGACACAACATCCATACTACCTATTATGCAGTTTGTTAGGTCCCTAGATCGGTTACTCTCGCCGATTCTGCTGAGGAGGTCTTCCGTGCTGTCACATACATCTGGGGACATTTCAATGATGGGGCGTATGATCAGGGAGAGGAAGTAGGACAGTCTGTAGTTACTAGCAATGTCTCAACTTGTCTCGCTGACGGAGCTGCAGTCCTTCTAGAAGCGACGACCGAAGAAGATTGGCGCCTGGCACATTGAATGCGCCCAGGCGCTCACATTCCTCTGTCAAGCGGGCACTGCAATCAGTGGAGACTCCACTTCGACATTCTATAGAGGGTTAGTCTTTACAAGTGCGACGACGTGCTCGGGGAGACTCTAGGCGTCGAAGACGACGAGCTCACCAGTCTGTTCGGTAGGACGTTCCGAGGTCCCTGGCCTGACAGTGCTACCGAGGAGCTCTACCCGTTCGAGATAAGATCTACAGGCACGGACGCCTCGGCAGGGATCCTTCCAAGAGGACGTATCCAAAATGCGAGCAGGACATTGAAACCGTCTTGCACGCAATTATACACTGCCTGGGCGTAACCGACCTGTTGAACTATGCAGAACAACTGCTGTCGCGTATGAGACAAATCCAGTTGACAATCGAGTCCATAGTAAGGATCAAACCGCCAGCCTCTTTCAAAAACGAAAGAGAGGCGGTTTTCCTCTGTACGGTGGCTATGGTGAAAGAGGTTATATGGTGGACGAGATTGAGAGGACTGAGGTCAGATACCTTTCTCTCCGGACAACAATTGGTTCCCTTCTTTAAGTATCATTTTAGAAGGAGAATCAGGGTGGAGAGAGAGGCACTGCACCCCAGTAAATTTACTGAAAGGTGGGTGAATGAAGCGACAATGGCCCGAGTAATTGGGCCTTCTCTGTTTTTAAGCCTGTAGGTTAAAGGAGAGAGCAAAAGGAAGAAGGGAGCACTTGCACAACACGCTCCTGAAGTTGAGAGTTGTTCTATTGACGGGGTATTAAACAACCCATTTGTGGCGTCTCCCCCCTATAGGGGATTTCGATTGTTATAATTGTTATTTTCAATATTTTTACATGGCTGTATGTAAAATCCCCGGCATGTGTCTTTGTATTGTCCCTTTTTCTTGTGCGCCCTTGTGGCAAATAAAGAAATCTCTCTATCTCTCTATCTATCTATCTATCTATCTATCTATTTATCTATCTATCTATCTATCTATTTATCTATCTATCTATCTATCTATCTATCAGGCGGACGTCGGCCTACGCGGACGATGTGACAGTAATGGTGTCGAGCACCTCGCAAATCGGGCAGGTCGGCACCTTACCGGAGGAATACGAAAGTTTCACAGGAGCGATGCTGAACCGGGACAAATCCGTCGGTTTGCAACTCGGAACGTGGAGAGGCAAACCGATGCCTTCCGATGGCGTCGTCGGACGCTGGACGGAAGGACCGGTAAAGCTGCTCGGGGTCTGGTTTGGTCCGGACCTCCAGGTGGAGAAGAACTGGAACGAGGTGACGGCCAAGGTGTTTGCGCTCACCCAGAAGTGGGCCGAGTGCAAACTATCCTTAAAAGGTCGAATGGAGGTGGCGAACACTTTTATAGCGTCCGTCATCTACTACCGCTTGACCGTATTGCCTTGTTCAGCCAAAACGCTCACCAAAATGGAGCGCGCGCTCTTTCAATTCCTTTGGAAGAAACAGGCTCCTTTGGTGAGAAGATCCATCTGCTGCCAACACCCTCCAAACGGAGGGCTGGGGTTGCCGTGGATGACGATGCGCAAACACGCGCTCAGGCTGCGGCACCTCCACGTATTCCTCACAGGACAAGCGGTGTGGGCCCCGTTTGTGAGGCGAGCATTCCCACGACTCGTGACGCTGACCAAGCTGCAGTCCTGGGTCAAGCAAAGACCGAGGAAAATCTGCGACTGGCACATCGAATGTGCTCAGGGGCGCACATCCCTCTGGCAAACGGACCCGGCGATCAGTGGAGACTCCACTTCGACATTCTATAGAGGGGTGGTCCGCAGTAGGTGCGACGACACCCTCGGAGAAACTCTAGGCGTAGAGGACCAACTGGTCAGTCTGGTCGGTAGGATCTTCCGCCCGGGACCAATGGACAACTTCCAAAAGTTCCTGGTCTGGCAGTGCTACCGAGGAGCTCTACCAGTTCGAGACAAGCTCTACAGACACGGGCGCCCGGGCAGAGACCCTTCGAAAAAATTTGTCTGAGATGCGTGCGCGACGAGGAAACCGTCGCGCACACATTTGTACACTGCCCGGGCGTTACCGACCTGTGGGGCTATGTAGAACGACTATTGTCGCTGGTGGGACCAATCCTGTTGACTACCGAGTCCATTGTCATGATCAAACCGCCACCCTCCTTCAAAAACGAGGGAGAAGCGGTTTTCCTATGTGTTATGGCTATGGTGAAAGGTTATATGGTGGACAACTGATTCGTTTTTTCAAATATAATTTTGGAAGAAGAATCAGGATGGAGAGAGAGGTGCTGTACCCCAGCAAATTTTATAAAAGGTGGGTGAATGTGGCAAAGATGACCCGAGTGGTTGGGCATTCTCTCTATATAAGCCTGTAGGTTGGGGAAAAAGAGGAAGAGATGAAGGGAGTACTCACTATTGGTGCTCCTGGAGATGAGGGTTGTACATTTTTTCGGGGTGTGTACAACCCCTGTGTAACGCCTCCCCCCTATTGGGGATTTCAATTGTTATTTGTTATTTTATTAAAAGTTTTATTTTCATATACCCGTATGTAAACTCCCCATTTGTATTTGTCCCCTACTTTTTTGCCCTTGTTGCTTATAAAGAAATGTATCTATCTATCTATCTATCTATTTATCAAATCCCGCTTAGGTTAACTTTGCCTTTCATCCTTACGGGGTCGATAAAATAAAGTACCGGTAATGCACTGGGATAATTTCTGGCCTTTTGTCAAAAGTAGAAACAATTATTATTATTATTATATGATTTTTGGATTAATTCAAGTCAAAAAACGAATCCATAGAAACTGTATATCGTCTAAAAACTATTTAAGACCGAAACAGCCGTTGTGTTGAATTATTATTTTCAAACATATATGTTTTGTGAAATATGACATAGTGAAATATAGATGAGAGAGAGAAGAAAAGATGAAGAAAGAGAGATACATATGATCTAAGATGAAGGATGCTAGATGGCAGCATAAGAAAATAGAGAATAAATCAAACGATGTGCTAGACAAAGATGACAAATGAAATGAAAGGAAATTCTAAACAACTAGACCACAATACTACCACCACCACCAACAAAAACAACAAAAACAATAATAATAATTCTTTCTTTCAATTTCAACAGGAACCATTCTTAAATATAGAAAAGAAAATGTTATAAAGGTGTTACAAAAATATATAACTATTTCTACTTTTGGCACAAGGCCAGCAATTATCTCAGTGTATTACTGGTACTTTATTTTATCGATCCCGTAAGGATGAAAGGCAAAGTTAACCTCGGCGAGATTTGAACTCAGACCGTAAAGCGCCGTAACTCTATGCTGCTAAGCAAGGCGTCCGACCCTCTACCGATACTGCCAATCCACCGCCCCTACAAAAATATATGACATTCGAAGTTAAATATAATAGAAAGAGAATGAGAATACACTGTAGTGGTTTCTAATTTCGACACAAAGTCGGTAAAGGGGAATCACAAAATTAATTAAATCAATCCCAGTGTATTACTGGTACTCTGTTTTATCGACCCCGAAAGAATTAGAGGACAATTTATCTGGAAGGGATTTGAACTCAGAATGTAAAGAGACAGAAGAAATGCTGCAATGACATTTTATCTTTCTTTTTATCCCGTAACCCCTGAGGGAGTCGTATGGACTCCGTATTGACATACGGAGTTTCTAGGGCATCTTTTCAAACATCTGACGGAGTCCATCTCCACTCCAGGTCTGAAAACAGTAGATTTCTTCCAGAGAAGGAGAGGGAGTGATAGAGAGAATGGGAGTGAGAAAGGGATATAGAAGAAAAATCGTCCCCAGTATTTCTCTGAAGGGACAGGTAGACAGATGAGGTAGGGAAGTGAGTGGTGGACATAAACTGCAAAAGCAGCAAGCACATCAGGAGACAGAATCTAATTTTTCCTGAACACCTTGGTGGAATCCTGAAATATTTCGGTTTTAGATAAGCAGATATATGTAACCTTTCATGATTTTCTTCGATAAAATCACCTGGTAAGGAGGTGAAATATTTCATGACATGCTTGTGCTGCTTAAAGGTGTTTTCTGAGAGTTCATCTATATTAACAGGTAACATAGGCAATATTTTTAGGGCCATTGTTGCCACCTTAATTTTCTGATGTGAAATTACCATCGTTTCGTATTGAGAAAATGTTTGCTTGTTTAAATTTTGTCATTTTGTTTTTGTGAAATGTTTGAAGACCTTTTTAGAAATAATTGGCGCCATGTTCAGCAAATGAAGATGACAGGTTGTTACACAAGTTAGCTTATTTTATTTCCACCTTAAAGTAAGAGGTGTAAATACACAAATATAATTGTTTCTACTTTAGGCACAAGGCCAGCAATTACCCAGTGCATTACTGGTACTTTATTTTATCGACCCCGTAAGAATGAAAGGCAAAGTCAACCTCGGCGGGATTTGAACTCAGATCGTAAAGGGACGTAACTATGTTGGAAAGCATGGCGCCCGACCCTCTACCGATACTGCCAATCCACCGCCCTTGATACACAAATATAATGAAGTCTCTTTTATATATCTCTGTCTAAATATATCCCCTGTCTAAATATATCCCCTGTCTAAATATATCCCCTGTCTAAATATATCCCCTGTCTAAATATATCCCCTGTCTAAATATATCCCCTGTCTAAATATATACCCTGTCTAAATATATCTCTGTCTAAATATATCCCCTGTCTAAATATATACCCTGTCTAAATATATCTCTGTCTAAATATATCTCCTGTCTAAATATATCTCTGTCTAAATATATCTCCTGTCTAAATATATCCCCTGTCTAAATATATCCCCTGTCTAAATATATCCCCTGTCTAAATATATACCCTGTCTAAATATATCCCCTGTCTAAATATATCCCCTGTCTAAATATATCCCCTGTCTAAATATATACCCTGTCTAAATATATCCCCTGTCTAAATATATCCCCTGTCTAAATATATCCCCTGTCTAAATATATCCCCTGTCTAAATATATACCCTGTCTAAATATATCTCTGTCTAAATATATCTCTGTCTAAATATATCCCCTGTCTAAATATATCCCCTGTCTAAATATATCCCCTGTCTAAATATATCCCCTGTCTAAATATATCCCCTGTCTAAATATATCCCCTGTCTAAATATATCTCTGTCTAAATATATCCCCTGTCTAAATATATCCCCTGTCTAAATATATCCCCTGTCTAAATATATCTCTGTCTAAATATATCCCCTGTCTAAATATATCTCTGTCTAAATATATCCCCTGTCTAAATATATCTCTGTCTAAATATATCCCCTGTCTAAATATATCCCCTGTCTAAATATATACCCTGTCTAAATATATCTCTGTCTAAATATATCCCCTGTCTAAATATATACCCTGTCTAAATATATCCCCTGTCTAAATATATCCTCTCATAAAAACAAAACAATAGTGCTGCTGCCGGCGATGATGGTGATAATAATAATAATTGTTTCTACTTTAGGCACAAGGCCAGCAATTAACCAGTGTATTACTGGTACTTTATTTTATCGACCCCGTAAGGATGAAAGGCAAAGTTAACCTCGGCGGGATCTGAAATCAGACCATAAAGGGGCGTAACTTTATGCTGCAAAGCATGGCGTCCCACCCTTTACTGATACTGCCAATCCACCACCCTTGATAATAATAAAAATCAACCGGTACCAGGACCGGAAATGGAAACTGAAAGGCATTTGGAACTGTCATTAGATCAAGGTTGTCGCCATCGTCATGAGAGCACTGGGTACTATCTCGAAGAGTTTCCAAGGTTGGCTAAAGACCATCAGCCCACAGAACTATTTTGAATCACTTCAAAAGGCATGCTTACTTGGAACGGCAAGAAACTTCCGATATGTCCGGAATATCTGAGGCTGCAGATAGAAACTTGATATTCATTAGGGCAATTATTCTAGTTAAATAACATCAATGACTGAGTCATCATTTTAAAAATAATAATAATGAGGATTATGTTGATCATCATAATAACCACCATCATAATATTGTTTCTAAGGTGTTGACAACTGTAGTATTAACAATGATGGTAGTGACAGTAATGTTGACAACTGTAGTATTAACAATGATGGTAGTGACAGTGATGTTGACAACTGTAGTATTAACAATGATGGTAGTGAGTGTGATGTTGACAACTGTAGTATTAACAATGATGGTAGTAACAGTGATGTTGACATCTGCAATATTAACAATGATGGTAGTGACAGTGATGTTGACAACTGTAGTATTAACAATGATGGTAGTGACAGTGATGTTGACAACTTTAATATTAACAATGATGATATTGACAGTGATGTTGACAACTGTAATATTAACAATGATGGTAGTAACAGTGATGTTGACAACTGTAATATTAACAATGATGGTAGTGACAGTGATGTTGACAACTGTAATATTAACAATGATGATATTGACGGTGATGTTGACAACTCTAATATTAACAATGATGGTAGTGACAGTGATGTTGACATCTGCAATATTAACAATGATGGTAGTGACAGTGATGTTGACAACTGTAGTATTAACAATGATGGTAGTAACAGTGATGTTGACAACTGTAATAACAATGATGGTAGTGACAGTGATGTTGACAACTGTAGTATTAACAATGATGGTAGTAACAGTGATGTTGACATCTGTAATATTAACAATGATGGTAGTGACAGTGATGTTGACAACTGTAGTATTAACAATGATGGTAGTAACAGTGATGTTGACAACTGTAATATTAACAATGATGGTAGTAACAGTGATGTTGACAACTGTAGTATTAACAATAATGGTAGTGACAGTGATGTTGACAACTGTAGTATTAACAATGATGATATTAAGAGTGATGTTGACAACTGTAATATTAACAATGATGGTAGTGACAGTGATGTTGACAACTGTAATATTAACAATGATGGTAGTGACAGTGATGTTGACAACTGTAGTATTAACAATGATGGTAGTGACAGTGATGTTGACAACTGTAGTATTAACAATGATGGTAGTGACAGTGATGTTGACAACTGTAATATTAACAATGATGGTAGTAACAATGATGTTGACAACTGTAATATTAACAATGATGGTAGTGACAGTGATGTTGACAACTGTAGTATTAACAATGCTGGTAGTAACAGTGATGTTGACAACTGTAATATTAACAATGATGGTAGTAACAATGATGTTGACAACTGTAATATTAACAATGATGGTAGTGACAGTGATGTTGACAACTGTAGTATTAACAATGATGGTAGTGACAGTGATGTTGACAACTTTAATATTAACAATGATGATATTGACAGTGATGTTGACAACTGTAATATTAACAATGATGGTAGTAACAGTGATGTTGACAACTGTAATATTAACAATGATGGTAGTGACAGTGATGTTGACAACTGTAATATTAACAATGATGATATTGACGGTGATGTTGACAACTCTAATATTAACAATGATGGTAGTGACAGTGATGTTGACATCTGCAATATTAACAATGATGGTAGTGACAGTGATGTTGACAACTGTAGTATTAACAATGCTGGTAGTAACAGTGATGTTGACAACTGTAATAACAATGATGGTAGTGACAGTGATGTTGACAACTGTAGTATTAACAATGATGGTAGTCACAGTGATGTTGACAACTGTAATAGTAACAATGATGGTAGTAACAGTGATGTTGACAACTGTAATAACAATGATGGTAGTGACAGTGATGTTGACAACTGTAGTATTAACAATGATGGTAGTGACAGTGATGTTGACAACTGGAGTATTAACAATGATGGTAGTAACAGTGATGTTGACAACTGTAGTATTAACAATGCTGGTAGTAACAGTGATGTTGACAACTGTAATAACAATGATGGTAGTGACAGTGATGTTGACAACTGTAGTATTAACAATGATGGTAGTGACAGTGATGTTGACAACTGGAGTATTAACAATGATGGTAGTGACAGTGATGTTGACAACTGTAGTATTAACAATGCTGGTAGTAACAGTGATGTTGACAACTGTAATAACAATGATGGTAGTAACAGTGATGTTGACAACTGTAATAACAATGATGGTAGTGACAGTGATGTTGACAACTGTAGTATTAACAATGATGGTAGTGACAGTGATGTTGACAACTGTAGTATTAACAATGATGGTAGTAACAGTGATGTTGACAACTGTAATAACAATGATGGTAGTGACAGTGATGTTGACAACTGTAGTATTAACAATGATGGTAGTAACAGTGATGTTGACAACTGTAATAACAATGATGGTAGTGACAGTGATGTTGACAACTGTAGTATTAACAATGATGGTAGTGACAGTGATGTTGACAACTGTAGTATTAACAATGATGGTAGTGACAGTGATGTTGACAACTGTAATATTAACAATGATTATATTGACAGTGATGTTGACAACTGTAATATTAACAATGATGGTAGTAACAGTGATGTTGACAACTGTAATATTAACAATGATGGTAGTGACAGTGATGTTGACAACTGTAGTATTAACAATGATGGTAGTAACAGTGATGTTGACAACTGTAGTATTAACAATGATGGTAGTAACAGTGATGTTGACAACTGTAATAACAATGATGGTAGTGACAGTGATGTTGACAACTGTAGTATTAACAATGATGGTAGTGACAGTGATGTTGACAACTGGAGTATTAACAATGATGGTAGTGACAGTGATGTTGACAACTGTAGTATTAACAATGCTGGTAGTGACAGTGATGTTGACAACTGTAGTATTAACAATGATGGTAGTGACAGTGATGTTGACAACTGTAATATTAACAATGATGATATTGACAGTGATGTTGACAACTGTAGTATTAACAATGATGGTAGTGACAGTGATGTTGACAACTGTAGTATTAACAATGATGGTAGTGACAGTGATGTTGACAACTGGAGTATTAACAATGATGGTAGTGACAGTGATGTTGACAACTGTAGTATTAACAATGCTGGTAGTGACAGTGATGTTGACAACTGTAGTATTAACAATGCTGGTAGTGACAGTGATGTTGACAACTGTAATAACAATGATGGTAGTAACAGTGATGTTGACAACTGTAATAACAATGATGGTAGTGACAGTGATGTTGACAACTGTAGTATTAACAATGATGGTAGTGACAGTGATGTTGACAACTGTAGTATTAACAATGATGGTAGTAACAGTGATGTTGACAACTGTAATAACAATGATGGTAGTGACAGTGATGTTGACAACTGTAGTATTAACAATGATGGTAGTAACAGTGATGTTGACAACTGTAATAACAATGATGGTAGTGACAGTGATGTTGACAACTGTAGTATTAACAATGATGGTAGTGACAGTGATGTTGACAACTGTAGTATTAACAATGATGGTAGTGACAGTGATGTTGACAACTGGAGTATTAACAATGATGGTAGTAACAGTGATGTTGACAACTGTAGTATTAACAATGATGGTAGTGACAGTGATGTTGACAACTGTAATATTAACAATGATTATATTGACAGTGATGTTGACAACTGTAATATTAACAATGATGGTAGTAACAGTGATGTTGACAACTGTAATATTAACAATGATGGTAGTGACAGTGATGTTGACAACTGTAGTATTAACAATGATGGTAGTAACAGTGATGTTGACAACTGTAGTATTAACAATGATGGTAGTGACAGTGATGTTGACAACTGTAATATTAACAATGATTATATTGACAGTGATGTTGACAACTGTAATATTAACAATGATGGTAGTAACAGTGATGTTGACAACTGTAATATTAACAATGATGGTAGTAACAGTGATGTTGACAACTGTAATATTAACAATGATTATATTGACAGTGATGTTGACAACTGTAGTATTAACAATGATGGTGGTAACAGTGATGTTGACAACTGTAGTATTAACAATGATGGTAGTGACAGTGATGTTGACAACTGTAGTATTAACAATGATGGTAGTGACAGTGATGTTGACAACTGGAGTATTAACAATGATGGTAGTAACAGTGATGTTGACAACTGTAGTATTAACAATGATGGTAGTGACAGTGATGTTGACAACTGTAATATTAACAATGATTATATTGACAGTGATGTTGACAACTGTAATATTAACAATGATGGTAGTAACAGTGATGTTGACAACTGTAATATTAACAATGATGGTAGTGACAGTGATGTTGACAACTGTAGTATTAACAATGATGGTAGTAACAGTGATGTTGACAACTGTAGTATTAACAATGATGGTAGTGACAGTGATGTTGACAACTGTAATATTAACAATGATTATATTGACAGTGATGTTGACAACTGTAATATTAACAATGATGGTAGTAACAGTGATGTTGACAACTGTAATATTAACAATGATGGTAGTAACAGTGATGTTGACAACTGTAATATTAACAATGATTATATTGACAGTGATGTTGACAACTGTAGTATTAACAATAATGGTAGTAACAGTGATGTTGACAACTGTAGTATTAACAATGATGGTAGTGACAGTGATGTTGACAACTGTAATATTAACAATGATGGTAGTGACAGTGATGTTGACAACTGTAGTATTAACAATGATGGTAGTAACAGTGATGTTGACAACTGTAGTATTAACAATGATGGTAGTGACAGTGATGTTGAAAACTTTAGTATTAACAATGATGGTAGTGACAGTGATGTTGACAACTGTAATATTAACAATGATGGTAGTAACAGTGATGTTGACAACTGTAGTATTAACAATGATGGTAGTGACAGTGATGTTGAAAACTTTAGTATTAACAATGATGGTAGTGACAGTGATGTTGACAACTGTAATATTAACAATGATGGGAGTGACAGTGATGTTGACAACTGTAATATTAACAATGATGGTAGTGACAGTGATGTTGACAACTGTAATATTAACAATGATGGTAGTGACAGTGATGTTGACAACTGTAGTATTAACAATGATGATATTGACAGTGATGTTGACAACTGTAATATTAACAATGATGGTAGTAACAGTGATGTTGACAACTGTAGTATTAACAATGATGGTAGTGACAGTGATGTTGACAACTGTAGTATTAACAATGATGATATTGACAGTGATGTTGACAACTGTAATATTAAAAATGTTGGTAGTAACAGGGATGTTGACAACTGTAGTATTAACAATGATGGTAGTGACAGTGATATTGACAACTGTAGTATTAACAATGATGGTAGTAACAGTGATGTTGACAACTGTAATATTAACAATGATGGTAGTGACAGTGATATTGACAACTGTAGTATTAACAATGATGGTAGTGAGAGTGATGTTGACAACTGTAGTATTAACAATGATGGTAGTGACAGTGATGTTGACATCTGTAGTATTAACAATGATGATATTGAGAGTGATGTTGACAACTGTAATATTAAAAATGTTGGTAGTAACAGGGATGTTGACAACTGTAGTATTAACAATGATGATATTGACTGATGTTGACAACTGTAATATTAACAATGATGGTAGTGACAGTGATGTTGACAACTGTAGTATTAAAAATGATGGTAGTAACAGTGATGTTGACAACTGTAGTATTAAAAATGATGGTAGTAACAGTGATGTTGACATCTGCAATATTAACAATGATGGTAGTACCAGTGATGTTGACCACTCTAGTATTAACAATGATGGTAGTAACAGTGATGTTGACAACTGTAATATTAACAATGATGGTAGTAACATTGATGTTGACAACTGTAGTATTAACAATGATGGTAGTAACAGTGATGTTGAAAACTTTAGTATTAACAATGATGGTAGTGACAGTGATGTTGACAACTGTAGTATTAACAATAATGGTAGTGACAGTGATGTTGACAACTGTAGTATTAACAATAATGGTAGTGACAGTGATGTTGACAACTGTAATATTAACAATAATGGTAGTGACAGTGATGTTGACAACTGTAGTATTAACAATAATGGTAGTAACAGTGATGTTGACAACTGTAGTATTAACAATGATGGTAGTGACAGTGATGTTGAAAACTTTAGTATTAACAATGATGGTAGTGACAGTGATGTTGACAACTGTAATATTAACAATGATGGTAGTAACAGTGATGTTGACAACTGTAATATTAACAATGATGGTAGTAACAGTGATGTTGACAACTGTAATATTAACAATGATTATATTGACAGTGATGTTGACAACTGTAGTATTAACAATGATGGTAGTAACAGTGATGTTGACAACTGTAGTATTAACAATGATGGTAGTGACAGTGATGTTGAAAACTTTAGTATTAACAATGATGGTAGTGACAGTGATGTTGACAACTGTAATATTAACAATGATGGTAGTGACAGTGATGTTGACAACTGTAATATTAACAATGATGGTAGTGACAGTGATGTTGACAACTGTAATATTAACAATGATGGTAGTGACAGTGATGTTGACAACTGTAGTATTAACAATGATGATATTGACAGTGATGTTGACAACTGTAATATTAACAATGATGGTAGTAACAGTGATGTTGAGAACTGTAGTATTAACAATGATGGTAGTGACAGTGATGTTGACAACTGTAGTATTAACAATGATGATATTGACAGTGATGTTGACAACTGTAATATTAAAAGTGTTGGTAGTAACAGGGATGTTGACAACTGTAGTATTAACAATGATGGTAGTGACAGTGATATTGACAACTGTAGTATTAACAATGATGGTAGTAACAGTGATGTTGACAACTGTAATATTAACAATGATGGTAGTGACAGTGATATTGACAACTGTAGTATTAACAATGATGGTAGTGAGAGTGATGTTGACAACTGTAGTATTAACAATGATGGTAGTGACAGTGATGTTGACATCTGTAGTATTAACAATGATGATATTGAGAGTGATGTTGACAACTGTAATATTAAAAATGTTGGTAGTAACAGGGATGTTGACAACTGTAGTATTAACAATGATGATATTGACTGATGTTGACAACTGTGATATTAACATTGATGGTAGTGACAGTGATGTTGACAACTGTAGTATTAAAAATGATGGTAGTAACAGTGATGTTGACAACTGTAGTATTAAACATGATGGTAGTAACAGTGATGTTGACATCTGCAATATTAACAATGATGGTAGTACCAGTGATGTTGACCACTCTAGTATTAACAATGATGGTAGTAACAGTGATGTTGACAACTGTAATATTAACAATGATGGTAGTGACAATGATGTTGAAAACTTTAGTATTAACAATGAAGGTAGTGACAGTGATGTTGACAACTGTAGTATTAACAATAATGGTAGTGACAGTGATGTTGACAACTGTAGTATTAACAATAATGGTAGTGACAGTGATGTTGACAACTGTAATATTAACAATAATGGTAGTGACAGTGATGTTGACAACTGTAGTATTAACAATGATGGTAGTAACAGTGATGTTGAAAACTTTAGTATTAACAATGATGGTAGTGACAGTGATGTTGACAACTGTAGTATTAACAATAATGGTAGTGACAGTGATGTTGACAACTGTAGTATTAACAATAATGGTAGTGACAGTGATGTTGACAACTGTAATATTAACAATAATGGTAGTGACAGTGATGTTGACAACTGTAGTATTAACAATGATGGTATTGACAGTGATGTTGACAACTGTAATATTAACAATAATGGTAGTGACAGTGATGTTGACAACTGTAGTATTAACAATAATGGTAGTGACAGTGATGTTGAAAACTGTAATATTAACAATAATGGTAGTGACAGTGATGTTGACAACTGTAATATTAACAATAATGGTAGTGACAGTGATGTTGACAACTGTAGTATTAACAATGATGGTAGTAACAGTGATGTTGACAACTGTAGTATTAACAATAATGGTAGTGACAGTGATGTTGACAACTGTAGTATTAACAATGATGGTAGTAACAGTGATGTTGAAAACTTTAGTATTAACAATGATGGTAGTAACAGTGATGTTGACAACTGTAATATTAACAATGATGGTAGTAACAGTGATGTTGACAACTGTGGTATTAACAATGATGGTAGTGACAGTGATGTTGACAACTGTAATATTAACAATGATGGTAGTAACAGTGATGTTGAAAACTTTAGTATTAACAATGATGGTAGTAACAGTGATGTTGACAACTGTAATATTAACAATGATGGTAGTGACAGTGATGTTGACAACTGTAATATTAACAATGATGGTAGTGACAGTGATGTTGAAAACTTTAGTATTAACAATGATGGGAGTGAGAGTGATGTTGACAACTATAGTATTAACAATGATGGTAGTAACAGTGATGTTGACAACTGTAGTATTAACAATAATGGTAGTGACAGTGATGTTGACAACTGTAGTATTAACAATGATGGTAGTAACAGTGATGTTGAAAACTTTAGTATTAACAATGATGGTAGTAACAGTGATGTTGACAACTGTAGTATTAACAATAATGGTAGTGACAGTGATGTTGACAACTGTAGTATTAACAATGATGGTAGTAACAGTGATGTTGAAAACTTTAGTATTAACAATGATGGTAGTAACAGTGATGTTGACAACTGTAATATTAACAATGATGGTAGTAACAGTGATGTTGACAACTGTAATATTAACAATGATGGTAGTGACAGTGATGTTGACAACTGTAATATTAACAATGATGGTAGTGACAGTGATGTTGACAACTGTAATATTAACAATGATGGTAGTGACAGTGATGTTGACAACTGTAATATTAACAATGATGGTAGTGACAGTGATGTTGACAACTGTAATATTAACAATGATGGTAGTAACAGTGATGTTGACAACTGGAGTATTAACAATGATGATATTGACAGTGATGTTGACAACTGTAGTATTAACAATGATGGTAGTGACAGTGATGTTGACAACTGTAGTATTAAAAATGATGGTAGTAACAGTGATGTTGACAACTGTAATATTAACAATGATGGTAGTGACAGTGATATTGACAACTGTAGTATTAACAATGATGGTAGTGAGAGTGATGTTGACAACTGTAGTATTAACAATGATGGTAGTGACAGTGATGTTGACATCTGTAGTATTAACAATGATGATATTGAGAGTGATGTTGACAACTGTAATATTAAAAATGTTGGTAGTAACAGGGATGTTGACAACTGTAGTATTAACAATGATGATATTGACTGATGTTGACAACTGTAATATTAACAATGATGGTAGTGACAGTGATGTTGACAACTGTAGTATTAACAATGATGGTAGTAACAGTGATGTTGACAACTGTAGTATTAACAATGATGGTAGTGACAGTGATGTTGACGACTGTAGTATTAACAAAGATGGTAGTAACAGTGATGTTGACAACCAACTGTAATATTAACAATGATGGTAGTGACAGTGATGTTGACACTTGTAGTATTAACAATGATGGTAGTGACAGTGATGTTGACAACTGTAGTATTAACAACGATGGTAGTGACAGTGATGTTGACAACTGTAGTATTAACAATGATGGTAGTGACAGTGATGTTGACAACTGTAATATTAACAATGATGGTAGTAACAGTGATGTTGACAACTGGAGTATAAACAATGATGATATTGACAGTGATGTTGACAACTGTAATATTAACAATGATGGTAGTAACAGTGATGTTGACAACTGTAGTATTAACAATGATGGTAGTAACAGTGATGTTGACAACTGTAGTATTAACAGTGATGGTAGTGACAGTGATGTTGACAACTGTAGTATTAACAATAATGGTAGTGACAGTGATGTTGAAAACTGTAGTATTAACAATGATGGTAGTGACAGTGATGTTGACAACTGTAGTATTAACAATGATGATATTGACAGTGATGTTGACAACTGTAATATTAACAATGATGATATTGACAGTGATGTTGACAACTGTAATATTAACAATGATGGTAGTAACAGTGAAGTTGACAACTGCAGTATTAACAATGATGGTAGTGACAGTGATGTTGACAACTGTAGTATTAACAATGATGATAGTAACAGTGATGTTGACAACTGTAATAGTAACAATGATGGTAGTGACAGTGATGTTGACAACTGTAATATTAACAATGATGGTAGTAACAGTGATGTTGACAACTGTAGTATTAACAATGATGGTAGTAACAGTTATGTTGGCAACTGTACTATTAACAATGATGGTAGTAACAGTTATGTTGACAACTGTAGTATTAACAATGATGGTAGTGACAGTGATGTTGACAACTGTAGTATTAACAATGATGGTAGTAACAGTGATGTTGACAACTGTAGTATTAACAATGGTGGTAGTGACAGTGATGTTGACAACTGTAGTATTAACAATGATGGTAGTAACAGTTATGTTGACAACTGTAGTATTAACAATGATGGTAGTGACAGTGATGTTGACAACTGTAGTATTAACAATGATGGGAGTAACAGTGATGTTGACAACTGTAGTATTAACAATGATGGTAGTAACAGTGATGTTGACAACTGTAATATTAACAATGATGGTAGTGACAGTGATGTTGACAACTGTAGTATTAACAATGATGGTAGTAACAGTGATGTTGACAACTGTAGTATTAACAATGATGGTAGTGACAGTGATGTTGACAACTATAGTATTAACAATGATGGTAGTGACAGTGATGTTGACAACTGGAGTATTAACAATGATGGTAGTAACAGTGATGTTGACATCTGCAATATTAACAATGATGGTAGTCACAGTGATGTTGACAATGTAGTATTAACAATGATGGTAGTGACAGTGATGTTGACAACTGTAATATTAACAATGATGGTAGTAACAGTGATGTTGACAACTGTAGTATTAACAATGATGGTAGTGACATTGATGTTGACAACTGTAGTATTAACGATGATGGTAGTGACAGTGATGTTGACAACTGTAGTATTAACAATGATGGTAGTGAGAGTGATGTTGACAACTGTAATATTAACAATGATGATAGTAACAGTGAGGTTGACAACTGTAGTATTAACAATGATGATATTGACAGTGATGTTGACAACTGTAGTATTAACAATGATGATATTGACAGTGATGTTGACAAGCGTAATATTAACAATGATGGTAGTAACAGTGATGTTGAAAACTGTAGTATTAACAATGATGGTAGTGACAGTGATGTTGACAACTGTAGTATTAACAATGATGATATTGACAATGATGTTGACAACCGTAATATTAACAATGATGGTAGTAACAGTGATGTTGACAACTGTAGTATTAACAATGATGGTAGTGACAGTGATGTTGACAACTGTAGTATTAACAATGATGATATTGACAGTGATGTTGACAACCGTAATATTAACAATGATGGTAGTAACAGTGATGTTGACAACTGTAGTATTAACAATGATGGTAGTGACATTTATGTTGATAACTGTAGTATTAACAATGATGGTAGTGACAGTGATGTTGTCAACTGTAGTATTAACAATGATGGTAGCGACAGTGATGTTGACAACTGTAATATTAACAATGATGGTAGTAACAGTGATGTTGACAACTGTAGTATTAACAATGATGGTAGTGACAGTGATGTTGACAACTGTAATATTAACAATGATGGTAGTAACAGTGATGTTGACAACTGGAGTATTAACAATAATGATATTGACAGTGATGTTGACAACTGTAATATTAACAATGATGGTAGTGACAGTGATGTTGACAACTGTAGTATTAACAATGATGGTAGTGACATTTATGTTGATAACTGTAGTATTAACAATGATGGTAGTGACAGTGATGTTGACAACTGTAGTATTAACAATGATGGTAGTAACAGTGATGTTGACAACTGTAGTATTAACAATGATGGTAGCGACAGTGATGTTGACAACTTTAGTATTAACAATGATGGTAGTGAGAGTGATGTTGACAACTGTAATATTAACAATGATGGTTGTGACAGTGATGTTGACAACTGTAGTATTAACAATGATGATATTGACAGTGATGTTGACAACTGTAGTATTAACAATGATGGTAGTAACAGTGATGTTGACAACTGTAATATAAACAATGATGGTAGTGACAGTGATGTTGACAACTGGAGTATTAACAATGATGATATTGACAGTGATGTTGACAACTGAAATATTAACAATGTTCTTAGTAACAGTGATGTTGACAACTGTAGTATTAGCAATGATGGTAGTGACAGTGATGTTGACAACTGTAATATTAAAAATGATGGTAGTAACAGTGATGTTGACAACTGGAGTATTAACAATGATGATATTGAGAGTGAAGTTAACAACTGTAATATTAACAATGATGGTAGTGACAGTGATGTTGACAACTGTAGTATTAACAATGATGGTAGTGACATTTATGTTGATAACTGTAGTATTAACAATGATGGTAGTGACAGTGATGTTGACAACTGTAGTATTAACAATGATGGTAGTAACAGTGATGTTGACAACTGTAGTATTAACAATGATGGTAGTGACAGTGATGTTGACAACTGTAGTATTAACAATGATGGTAGTAACAGTGATGTTGACACCCAACTGTAATATTAACAATGATGGTAGTGACAGTGATGTTGACAACTGTAGTATTAACAATGATGGTAGTGACAGTGATGTTGACACTTGTAATATTAACAATGATGGTAGTAACAGTGATGTTGACAACTGGAGTATTAACAATGATGGTAGTGACAGTGATGTTGACAACTGTAGTATTAACAATGATGGTAGTGACAGTGATGTTGACAACGGTAGTATTAACAATAATGGTAGTGACAGTGATGTTGACAACTGTAATATTAACAATGCTGGTAGTAACAGTGATGTTGACATCTGCAATATTAACAATGATGGTAGTGACAGTGATGTTGACAACTGTAGTATTAACAATGATGGTAGTGAGTTATGTTGACAACTGTAGTATTAACAATGATGGTAGTGAAGTGATGTTGACAACTTTAGTATTAACAATGATGGTAGTGACAGTTATGTTGACAACTGTAGTATTAACAATGATTGTAGTGACAGTGATGTTGACAACTGTAATATTAACAATGATGGTAGTAACAGTGATGGTGACAACTGTAGTATTAACAATGATGATATTGCCAGTGATGTTGACAACTGTAATATTAACAATGATGGCAGTAACAGTGATGTTGACAACTGTAGTATTAACAATGATGGTAGTGACAGTGATGTTGACAAGTGTAGTATTAATAATGATGGTAGTAACAGTGATGTTGACAACTGTAATATTAACAATGATGGTAGTAACAGTGATGTTGACAACTGTAGTATTAACAATAATGGTAGTGACAGTGATGTTGACAACTGTAGTATTAACAATGATGGTAGTGACAGTGATGTTGACAACTGTAGAATTAACAATGATGGTAGTGACAGTGATGTTGACAACTGTAATATTAACAATGATGGTAGTGACAGTGAATTTGACAACTGTGATATTAACAATGATGGTAGTGACAGTGATGTTGACAACTGTAATATTAACAATGATGGTAGTGACAGTGATGTTGACAACTGTAATATTAACAATGATGGTAGTAACAGTGATGTTGACAACTGTAGTATTAACAATGATGATAGTGACAGTGATGTTGACAACTGTAGTATTAACAATGCTGGTAGTAACAGTGATGTTGACATCTGCAATATTAACAATGATGGTAGTGACAGTGATGTTGACAACTGTAGTATTAACAATGATGGTAGTGACAGTGATGTTGACAACTGTAGTATTAACAATGATGGTAGTGACAGTGATGTTGACAACTGTAATATTAACAATGATGGTAGTAACAGTGATGTTGACAACTGTAGTATTAACAATGATGATATTGCCAGTGATGTTGACAACTGTAATATTAACAATGATGGTAGTAACAGTGATGTTGACAACTGTAGTATTAAAAATGATGGTAGTGACATTGATGTTGACAACTGTAGTATTAACAATGATGGTAGTGACAGTGATGTTGACAACTGTATTATTAACAATGCTGGTAGTAACAGTGATGTTGACATCTGCAATATTAACAATGATGGTAGTGACAGTGATGTTGACAACTGTAGTATTAACAATGATGGTAGTGACAGTGATGTTGACAACTGTAGTATTAACGATGATGGTAGTAACAGTGATGTTGACAACTGTAATATTAACAATGATGGTAGTGACAATGATGTTGACAACTGTAATATTAACAATGATGGTAGTAACAGTGATGTTGACAACTTTAGTATTAACAATGATGGTAGTGACAGTGATGTTGACAACTGTAGTATTAACAATGATGGTAGTAACAGTGATGTTGACAACTGTAATATTAAAAATGATGGTAGTGACAATGATGTTGACAACTGTAATATTAACAATGATGGTAGTAACAGTGATGTTGACAACTGGAGTATTAACAATGATGGTAGTGAGAGTGATTTTGACAACTGTAGTATTAACAATGATAGTAGTGACAGTGTTGTTGACAACTGTAGTATTAACAATGATGGTAGTAACAGTGATGTTGACAACTGCAATATTAACAATGATGGTAGTGACAGTGATGTTGACAACTGTAGTATTAACAATGATGATATTGACAGTGATGTTGACAACTGTAATATTAACAATGATGGTAGTAACAGTGATGTTGACAACTGAAGTATTAACAATGATGGTAGTGACAGTGATGTTGACAACTGTAGTATTAACAATGATGATATTGACAGTGATGTTGACATCTGTAATATTAACAATGATGGTAGTAACAGTGATGTTGACAACTGGAGTATTAACAATGATGGTAGTAACAGTGATGTTGACAACTGCAATATTAACAATGATGGTAGTAACAGTGATGTTGACAACTGTAGTATTAACAATGATGGTAGTGACATTTATGTTGACAACTGTAATAGTAACAATGATGGTAGTGACAGTGATGTTGACAACTGTAGTATTAACAATGATGGTAGTAACAGTGATGTTGACAACTGGAGTATTAACAATGATGGTAGTGACAGTGATGTTAACAACTGTAGTATTAACAATGATGGTAGTGACATTGATGTTGACAACTGTAATAGTAACAATGATGGTAGTGACAGTGATGTTGACAACTGTAGTATTAACAATGATGATAGTGACAGTGATGTTGACAACTGTAGTATTAACAATGCTGGTAGTAACAGTGATGTTGACATCTGCAATATTAACAATGATGGTAGTGACAGTGATGTTGACAACTGTAGTATTAACAATGATGGTAGTGACAGTGATGTTGACAACTGTAGTATTAACAATCATGGTAGTGACAGTGATTTTGAGAACTGTAGTATTAACAATGATGGCAGTGACAGTGATGTTGACAACTGTAGTATTAACAATGATGGTAATGACTGTGATGTTGACAACTGGAGTATTAACAATGATGGTAGTAACAGTGATGTTGACAACTGTAGTATTAACAATGATGGTAGTGACAGTGATGTTGACAACTGTAATATTAATAATGATGGTAGTAACAGTGATGTTGACAACTGTAGTATTAACAATGATGGTAGTGACAGTGATGTTGACAACTGTAATATTAACAATGATGGTAGTAACAGTGATGTTGACAACTGTAGTATTAACAATGATGGTAATGACTGTGATGTTGACAACTGTAATATTAACAATGATGGTAGTAACAGTGATGGTGACAACTGTAGTATTAACAATGATGGTAGTGACATTGATGTTGACAATTGTAGTATTAACGATGATGGTAGTGACAGTGATGTTGACAACTGTAATATTAACAATGATGATAGTAGCAGTGATGTTGACAACTGTAGTATTAACAATGATGATATTGACAGTGATGTTGACAACTCAAATATTAACAATGATGGTAGTAACAGTGATGTTGACAGCTGTAGTATTAACAATGATGGTAGTGACAGTGATGTTGACAACTGTAATATTAAAAATGATGGTAGTAACAGTGATGTTGACAACTGGAGTATTAACAATGATGATATTGACAGTGATGTTGACAACCGTAATATTAACAATGATGGTAGTAACAGTGATGTTGACAACTGTAGTATTAACAATGATGGTAGTGACAGTGATGTTGACAACTGTAGTATTAACAATGATGGTAGTGACAGTGATGATGACAACCAACTGTAATATTAACAATGATGGTAGTGACAGTGATGTTGACAACTGTAGTATTAACAATGATGGTAGTGACAGTGATGTTGACAACTGTAGTATTAACAATGATGGTAGTAACAGTGATGTTGACAACTGTAGTATTAACAATGATGGTAGTAACAGTGATGTTGACAACTGTAGTATTAACAATGATGGTAGTAACAGTGATGTTGACAACTGTAGTGTTAACAATGATGATATTGACAGTGATGTTGACAACTGTAGTATTAACAATGATGGTAGTGACAGTGATGTTGAAAACTTTAGTATTAACAATGATGATATTGACAGTGATGTTGACAACTGTAGTATTAACAATGATGGTAGTGACAGTGATGTTGACAACTGTAGTATTAACAATGATGGTAGTAACAGTGATGTAGACAACTGTAGTATTAACAATGATGATAGTGAGAGTGATGTTGACAACTGTAATATTAACAATGATGGTTGTGACAGTGATGTTGACAACTGTAGTATTAACATTGATGGTAGTGACAGTGATGTTGACAACTGTAGTATTAACAATGATGGTAGTCACAGTGATGTTGACAACTGTAATATTGACAATGATGGTAGTGACAATGATGTTGACAACTCTAATATTAACAATGATGGTAGTAACAGTGATGTTGACAACTGTAGTATTAACAATGATGGTAGTGACAGTGATGTTAACAACTGTAGTATTAACAATGATGGTAGTGACATTGATGTTGACAACTGTAATAGTAACAATGATGGTAGTGACAGTGATGTTGACAACTGTAGTATTAACAATGATGGTAGTAACAGTGATGTTGACAACTGTATTATTAACAAAGATGATAGTGACAGTGATGTTGACAACTGTAGTATTAACAATGCTGGTAGTAACAGTGATGTTGACATCTGCAATATTAACAATGATGGTAGTGACAGTGATGTTGACAACTGGAGTATTAACAATGATGGTAGTGACAGTGATGTTGACAACTGTAGTATTAACAATGATGGTAGTGACAGTGATTTTGAGAACTGTAGTATTAACAATGATGGTAGTGACAGTGATGTTGACAACTGTAGTATTAACAATGATGGTAGTGACAGTGATGTTGACAACTGGAGTATTAACAATGATGGTAGTAACAGTGATGTTGACAACTGTAGTATTAACAATGATGGTAATGACTGTGATGTTGACAACTGGAGTATTAACAATGATGGTAGTAACAGTGATGTTGACAACTGTAGTATTAACAATGATGGTAGTGACAGTGATGTTGACAACTGTAATATTAACAATGATGGTAGTAACAGTGATGTTGACAACTGTAGTATTAACAATGATGGTAGTGACAGTGATGTTGACAACTCAAATATTAACAATGATGGTAGTAACAGTGATGTTGACAGCTGTAGTATTAACAATGATGGTAGTGACAGTGATGTTGACAACTGTAATATTAAAAATGATGGTAGTAACAGTGATGTTGACAACTGGAGTATTAACAATGATGATATTGACAGTGATGTTGACAACCGTAATATTAACAATGATGGTAGTAACAGTGATGTTGACAACTGTAGTATTAACAATGATGGTAGTGACAGTGATGTTGACAACTGTAGTATTAACAATGATGGTAGTGACAGTGATGATGACAACCAACTGTAATATTAACAATGATGGTAGTGACAGTGATGTTGACAACTGTAGTATTAACAATAATGGTAGTAACAGTGATGTTGACAACTGTAGTATTAACAATGATGGTATTGACAGTGATGTTGACAACTGTAGTATTAACAATGATGGTAGTAACAGTGATGTTGATAACTGTAGTATTAACAATGATGGTAGTGACAGTGATGTTGACGACTGTAGTATTAACAATGATGGTAGTAACAGTGATGTTGACAACTGTAGTATTAACAATGATGGTAGCGACAGTGATGTTGACAACTGTAATATTAACAATGATGGTATTGACAGTGATGTTGACAACTGTAGTATTAACAATGATGGTAGTGAGAGTGATGTTGACAACTGTAATATTAACAATGATGGTTGTGACAGTGATGTTGACAACTGTAGTATTAACAATGATGATATTGACAGTGATGTTGACAACTGTAGTATTAACAATGATGGTAGTAACAGTGATGTTGACAACTGTAATATTAACAATGATGATAGTAACAGTGATGTAGACAACTGTAGTATTAACAATGATGATATTGACAGTGATGTTGACAACTGAAATATTAACAATGTTGGTAGTAACAGTGATGTTGACAACTGTAGTATTAACAATGATGGTAGTGACAGTGATGTTGACAACTGTAGTATTAACAATGATGGTAGTAACAGTGATGTTGACACCCAACTGTAATATTAACAATGATGGTAGTGACAGTAATGTTAAGAACTGTAGTATTAACAATGATGGTAGTGACAGTGATGTTGACAACGGTAGTATTAACAATAATGGTAGTGACAGTGATGTTGACAACTGTAGTATTAACAATGATGGTAGAGACAGTGATGTTGACAAGTGTAATATTAACAATGATGGTAGTAACAGTGATGTTGACAACTGGAGTATTAACAATGATGATATTGACAGTGATGTTGACAACTGTAATATTAACAATGATGGTAGTAACAGTGATGTTGACAACTGTAGTATTAACAATGATGGTAGTAACAGTGATGTTGACAACTGTAGTATTAACAATGATGGTAGTATCAGTTATGTTGACAACTGTAATATTAACAATGATGGTAGTAACAGTGATGTTGACAACTGTAGTATTAACAATGATGGTAGTAACAGTGATGTTGACAACTGTAGTATTAACAATGATGGTAGTGACAGTGATGTTGACAACTGTAGTATTAACAATGATGGTAGTGACAGTGATGTTGACAACTGTAATATTAACAATGATGGTAGTGACAGTGATGTTGACAACTGTAATATATACAATGATGGTAGTGACAGTGATGTTGACAACTGTAATATTAACAATGATGGTAGTGTCAGTGATGTTGACAACTGTAATATTAACAATGATGGTAGTGACAGTGATGTTGACAACTGTAGTATTAACAATGATGATATTGCCAGTGATGTTGACAACTGTAATATTAACAATGATGGTAGTGACAGTGATGTTGACAACTGTAATATTAACAATGATGGTAGTGACAGTGATGTTGACAACTGTAATATTAACAATGATGGTAGTGACAGTGATGTTGACAACTGTAATATTAACAATGATGGTAGTGACAGTGATGTTGACAACTGTAATATTAACAATGATGGTAGTAACAGTGATGGTGACAACTGTAGTATTAACAATGATGATATTGCCAGTGATGTTGACAACTGTAATATTAACAATGATGGTAGTAACAGTGATGTTGACAACTGTAGTATTAACAATGATGGTAGTGACAGTGATGTTGACAACTGTAGTATTAACAATGATGCTAGTAACATTGATGTTGACAACCAACTGTAATATTAACAATGATGGTAGTGACAGTGATGTTGACAAATGTAGTATTAACGATGATGGTAGTGACAGTGATGTTGACAACTGTAGTATTAACAATGATGGTAGTGACAGTGATGTTGACAACTGTGGTATTAACAATAATGGTAGTGATAGTGATGTTGACAACTGTAGTATTAACAATGATGGTGTGTGACAGTGATGTTGACAACTGTAATATTAACAATGATGGTAGTAACAGTGATGTTGACAACTGTAGTATTAACAATAATGGTAGTGACAGTGATGTTGACAACTGTAGTATTAACAATGATGGTAGTGACAGTGATGTTGAAAACTGTAATATTAACAATGATGGTAGTAACAGTGATGTTGACAACTGGAGTATTAACAATGATGATATTGACAGTGATGTTGACAACTGTAATATTAACAATGATGGTAGTAACAGTGATGTTGACAACTGTAGTATTAACAATGATGGTAGTGACAGTGATGTTGACAACTGTACTATTAACAATGATGGTAGTAACATTGATGTTGACAACTGTAATATTAACAATGATGGTAGTGACAGTGATGTTGACAACTCTAATATTAACAATGATGGTGGTAACAGTGATGTTGACAACTGTAGTATTAACAATGATGGTAGTGACAGTGATGTTGACAACTTTATTATTAACAATGATGGTAGTGACAGTGATGTTGACAACTGTAATATTAACAATGATGGTAGTGACAGTGATGTTGACAACTGTAATATTAACAATGATGGTAGTGACAGTGATGTTGACAACTGTAATATTAACAATGATGGTAGTAACAATGATGTTGACAACTAGTATTAACAATGATGATAGTGATAGTGATGTTGACAACTGTAGTATTAACGATGCTGGTAGTAACAGTGATGTTGACATCTGCAATATTAACAATGATGGTAGTGACAGTGATGTTGACAACTGTAGTATTAACAATGATGGTAGTGACAGTGATGTTGACAACTGTAATATTAACAATGATGGTAGTAACAGTGCTGTTGACAACTGTAGTATTAACAATGATGATATTGCCAGTGATGTTGACAACTGTAATATTAACAATGATGGTAGTAACAGTGATGTTGACAACTGGAGTATTAACAATGATGATATTGACAGTGATGTTGACAACTGTAATATTAACAATGATGGTAGTAACAGTGATGTTGACAACTGTAGTATTAACGATGCTGGTAGTAACAGTGATGTTGACATCTGCAATATTAACAATGATGGTAGTGACAGTGATGTTGACAACTGTAGTATTAACAATGATGGTAGTAACAGTGATGTTGACAACTGTAGTATTAACAATGATGGTAGTGACAGTGATGTTGACAACTGTAATATTAACAATGATGGTAGTGACAGTGATGTTGACAACTGTAGTATTAACAATGATGGTAGTGACAGTGATGTTGACAACTGTAGTATTAACAATGATGGTAGTGACAGTGATGTTGACAACTGTGGTATTAACAATAATGGTAGTGATAGTGATGTTGACAACTGTAGTATTAACAATGATGGTGTGTGACAGTGATGTTGACAACTGTAATATTAACAATGATGGTAGTAACAGTGATGTTGACAACTGTAGTATTAACAATAATGGTAGTGACAGTGATGTTGAGAACTGTAGTATTAACAATGATGGTAGTGACAGTGATGTTGACAACTGTAATATTAACAATGATGGTAGTGACAGTGATGTTGACAACTGTAATATTAACAATGATGGTAGTAACAGTGATGTTGACAACTGTAGTATTAACAATGATGATAGTGACAGTGATGTTGACAACTGTAGTATTAACAATGCTGGTAGTAACAGTGATGTTGACATCTGCAATATTAACAATGATGGTAGTGACAGTGATGTTGACAACTGTAGTATTAACAATGATGGTAGTGACAGTGATGTTGACAACTGTAGTATTAACAATGATGGTAGTGACAGTGATGTTGACAACTGTAATATTAACAATGATGGTAGTAACAGTGATGTTGACAACTGTAGTATTAACAATGATGATATTGCCAGTGATGTTGACAACTGTAATATTAACAATGATGGTAGTGACAGTGATGTTGACATCTGCAATATTAACAATGATGGTAGTAACAGTGATGTTGACAACTGTAGTATTAAAAATGATGGTAGTGACATTGATGTTGACAACTGTAGTATTAAAAATGATGGTAGTAACAGTGATGTTGACAACTGTAATATTAACAATGATGGTAGTGACAGTGATGTTGACAACTGTACTATTAACAATGATGGTAGTGACAGTGATGTTGACAACTGTAGTATTAACAATGCTGGTAGTAACAGTGATGTTGACATCTGCAATATTAACAATGATTGTAGTGACAGTGATGTTGACAACTGTAGTATTAACAATGATGGTAGTAACATTGATGTTGACAACTGTAATATTAACAATGATGGTAGTGACAATGATGTTGACAACTGTAATATTAACAATGATGGTAGTAACAGTGATGTTGACAACTTTAGTATTAACAATGATGGTAGTGACAGTGATGTTGACAACTGTAGTATTAACAATGATGGTAGTAACAGTGATGTTGACAACTGTAATATTAACAATGATGGTAGTGACAATGATGTTGACAACTGTAATATTAACAATGATGGTAGTAACAGTGATGTTGACAACTGGAGTATTAACAATGATGGTAGTGACAGTGATGTTAACAACTGTAGTATTAACAATGATGGTAGTGACATTTATGTTGACAACTGTAATAGTAACAATGATGGTAGTGACAGTGATGTTGACAACTGTAGTATTAACAATGATGGTAGTGAGAGTGATGTTGACAACTGTAATATTAACAATGATGGTAGTGACAGTGATGTTGACAACTGTAGTATTAACAATGATGATATTGACAGTGATGTTGACAACTGTAGTATTAACAATGCTGGTAGTAACAGTGATGTTGACATCTGCAATATTAACAAAGATGGTAGTGACAGTGATGTTGACAACTGTAGTATTAACAATGCTAGTAGTAACAGTGATGTTGACATCTGCAATATTAACAATGATGGTAGTGACAGTGATGTTGACAACTGGAGTATTAACAATGATGGTAGTAACAGTGATGTTGACAACTGTAGTATTAACAATGATGGTAGTAACAGTGATGTTGACAACTGTAATATTAACAATGATGGTAGTGACAGTGATGTTGACAACTGTAGTATTAACAATGATGGTAGTGACAGTGATTTTGAGAACTGTAGTATTAACAATGATGGTAGTGACAGTGATGTTGACAACTGTAGTATTAACAATGATGGTAATGACTGTGATGTTGACAACTGGAGTATTAACAATGATGGTAGTAACAGTGATGTTGACAACTGTAGTATTAACAATGATGGTAATGACTGTGATGTTGACAACTTTAGTATTAACAATGATGGTAGTAACAGTGATGTTGACAACTGTAGTATTAACAATGATGGTAGTGACAGTGATGTTGACAACTGTAGTATTAACAATGATGGTAGTAACAGTGATGTTGACAACTGTAGTATTAACAATGATGGTAGTATCAGTTATGTTGACAACTGTAATATTAACAATGATGGTAGTAACAGTGATGTTGACAACTGTAGTATTAACAATGATGGTAGTAACAGTGATGTTGACAACTGTAGTATTAACAATGATGGTAGTGACAGTGATGTTGACAACTGTAGTATTAACAATGATGGTAGTGACAGTGATGTTGACAACTGTAATATTAACAATGATGGTAGTAACAGTGATGTTGACAACTGTAATATATACAATGATGGTAGTGACAGTGATGTTGACAACTGTAATATTAACAATGATGGTAGTGTCAGTGATGTTGACAACTGTAATATTAACAATGATGGTAGTGACAGTGATGTTGACAACTGTAATATTAACAATGATGGTAGTGACAGTGATGTTGACAACTGTAATATTAACAATGATGGTAGTGACAGTGATGTTGACAACTGTAATATTAACAATGATGGTAGTGACAGTGATGTTGACAACTGTAATATTAACAATGATGGTAGTAACAGTGATGGTGACAACTGTAGTATTAACAATGATGGTAGTAACAGTGATGTTGACAACTGTAATATTAACAATGATGGTAGTGACAGTGATGTTGACAACTGTAGTATTAACAATGATGGTAGTGACAGTGATGTTGACAACTGTAATATTAACAATGATGGTAGTGACAGTGATGTTGACAACTGTAATATTAACAATGATGGTAGTGACAGTGATGTTGACAACTGTAATATTAACAATGATGGTAGTAACAGTGATGGTGACAACTGTAGTATTAACAATGATGGTAGTAACAGTGATGTTGACAACTGTAATATTAACAATGATGGTAGTGACAGTGATGTTGACAACTGTAGTATTAACAATGATGGTAGTGACAGTGATGTTGACAACTGTAATATTAACAATGATGGTAGTAACAGTGATGGTGACAACTGTAGTATTAACAATGATGATATTGCCAGTGATGTTGACAACTCAAATATTAACAATGATGGTAGTAACAGTGATGTTGACAACTGTAGTATTAACAATCATGGTAGTGACAGTGATTTTGACAACTGTAATATTAACAATGATGGTAGTGACAGTGATGTTGACAACTGTAGTATTAACAATCATGGTAGTGACAGTGATGTTGACAACTCAAATATTAACAATGATGGTAGTAACAGTGATGTTGACAACTGTAGTATTAACAATCATGGTAGTGACAGTGATGTTGACAACTGTAATATTAACAATGATGGTAGTGACAGTGATGTTGACAACTGTAGTATTAACAATGATGGCAGTGACAGTGATGTTGACAACTGTAGTATTAACAATGATGGTAATGACTGTGATGTTGACAACTGGAGTATTAACAATGATGGTAGTAACAGTGATGTTGACAACTGTAGTATTAACAATGATGGTAGTGACAGTGATGTTGACAACTGTAATATTAACAATGATGGTAGTAACAGTGATGTTGACAACTGTAGTATTAACAATGATGGTAGTGACAGTGATGTTGACAACTGTAATATTAACAATGATGGTAGTAACAGTGATGTTGACAACTGTAGTATTAACAATGATGGTAATGACTGTGATGTTGACAACTGTAATATTAACAATGATGGTAGTAACAGTGATGGTGACAACTGTAGTATTAACAATGATGGTAGTGACATTGATGTTGACAATTGTAGTATTAACGATGATGGTAGTGACAGTGATGTTGACAACTGTAATATTAACAATGATGATAGTAGCAGTGATGTTGACAACTGTAGTATTAACAATGATGATATTGACAGTGATGTTGACAACTCAAATATTAACAATGATGGTAGTAACAGTGATGTTGACAGCTGTAGTATTAACAATGATGGTAGTGACAGTGATGTTGACAACTGTAATATTAAAAATGATGGTAGTAACAGTGATGTTGACAACTGGAGTATTAACAATGATGATATTGACAGTGATGTTGACAACCGTAATATTAACAATGATGGTAGTAACAGTGATGTTGACAACTGTAGTATTAACAATGATGGTAGTGACAGTGATGTTGACAACTGTAGTATTAACAATGATGGTAGTGACAGTGATGATGACAACCAACTGTAATATTAACAATGATGGTAGTGACAGTGATGTTGACAACTGTAGTATTAACAATGATGATATTGCCAGTGATGTTGACAACTGTAATATTAACAATGATGGTAGTGACAGTGATGTTGACAACTGTAATATTAACAATGATGGTAGTGACAGTGATGTTGACAACTGTAATATTAACAATGATGGTAGTGACAGTGATGTTGACAACTGTAATATTAACAATGATGGTAGTGACAGTGATGTTGACAACTGTAATATTAACAATGATGGTAGTAACAGTGATGGTGACAACTGTAGTATTAACAATGATGATATTGCCAGTGATGTTGACAACTGTAATATTAACAATGATGGTAGTGACAGTGATGTTGACAACTGTAATATTAACAATGATGGTAGTGACAGTGATGTTGACAACTGTAATATTAACAATGATGGTAGTAACAGTGATGGTGACAACTGTAGTATTAACAATGATGATATTGCCAGTGATGTTGACAACTGTAATATTAACAATGATGGTAGTGACAATGATGTTGACAACTGTAATATTAACAATGATGGTAGTGACAGTGATGTTGACAACTGTAATATTAACAATGATGGTAGTAACAGTGATGGTGACAACTGTAGTATTAACAATGATGATATTGCCAGTGATGTTGACAACTGTAATATTAACAATGATGGTAGTGACAGTGATGTTGACAACTGTAATATTAACAATGATGGTAGTGACAGTGATGTTGACAACTGTAATATTAACAATGATGGTAGTAACAGTGATGGTGACAACTGTAGTATTAACAATGATGATATTGCCAGTGATGTTGACAACTGTAGTATTAACAATGATGGCAGTGACAGTGATGTTGACAACTGTAGTATTAACAATGATGGTAATGACTGTGATGTTGACAACTGGAGTATTAACAATGATGGTAGTAACAGTGATGTTGACAACTGTAGTATTAACAATGATGGTAGTGACAGTGATGTTGACAACTGTAATATTAACAATGATGGTAGTAACAGTGATGTTGACAACTGTAGTATTAACAATGATGGTAGTGACAGTGATGTTGACAACTGTAATATTAACAATGATGGTAGTAACAGTGATGTTGACAACTGTAGTATTAACAATGATGGTAATGACTGTGATGTTGACAACTGTAATATTAACAATGATGGTAGTAACAGTGATGGTGACAACTGTAGTATTAACAATGATGGTAGTGACATTGATGTTGACAATTGTAGTATTAACGATGATGGTAGTGACAGTGATGTTGACAACTGTAATATTAACAATGATGATAGTAGCAGTGATGTTGACAACTGTAGTATTAACAATGATGATATTGACAGTGATGTTGACAACTCAAATATTAACAATGATGGTAGTAACAGTGATGTTGACAGCTGTAGTATTAACAATGATGGTAGTGACAGTGATGTTGACAACTGTAATATTAAAAATGATGGTAGTAACAGTGATGTTGACAACTGGAGTATTAACAATGATGATATTGACAGTGATGTTGACAACCGTAATATTAACAATGATGGTAGTAACAGTGATGTTGACAACTGTAGTATTAACAATGATGGTAGTGACAGTGATGTTGACAACTGTAGTATTAACAATGATGGTAGTGACAGTGATGATGACAACCAACTGTAATATTAACAATGATGGTAGTGACAGTGATGTTGACAACTGTAGTATTAACAATGATGGTAGTGACAGTGATGTTGACAACTGTAGTATTAACAATGATGGTAGTAACAGTGATGTTGACAACTGTAGTATTAACAATGATGGTAGTAACAGTGATGTTGACAACTGTAGTATTAACAATGATGGTAGTAACAGTGATGTTGACAACTGTAGTGTTAACAATGATGATATTGACAGTGATGTTGACAACTGTAGTATTAACAATGATGGTAGTGACAGTGATGTTGAAAACTTTAGTATTAACAATGATGATATTGACAGTGATGTTGACAACTGTAGTATTAACAATGATGGTAGTGACAGTGATGTTGACAACTGTAGTATTAACAATGATGGTAGTAACAGTGATGTAGACAACTGTAGTATTAACAATGATGATAGTGAGAGTGATGTTGACAACTGTAATATTAACAATGATGGTTGTGACAGTGATGTTGACAACTGTAGTATTAACATTGATGGTAGTGACAGTGATGTTGACAACTGTAGTATTAACAATGATGGTAGTCACAGTGATGTTGACAACTGTAATATTGACAATGATGGTAGTGACAATGATGTTGACAACTCTAATATTAACAATGATGGTAGTAACAGTGATGTTGACAAATGTAGTATTAACAATGATGGTAGTGACATTGATGTTGACAACTGTAATATTAACAATGATGGTAGTAACAGTGATGTTAACAACTGTAGTATTAACAATGATGGTAGTGACATTGATGTTGACAACTGTAATAGTAACAATGATGGTAGTGACAGTGATGTTGACAACTGTAGTATTAACAATGACGGTAGTAACAGTGATGTTGACAACTGTAATATTAACAAAGATGATAGTGACAGTGATGTTGACAACTGTAGTATTAACAATGCTGGTAGTAACAGTGATGTTGACATCTGCAATATTAACAATGATGGTAGTGACAGTGATGTTGACAACTGGAGTATTAACAATGATGGTAGTGACAGTGATGTTGACAACTGTAGTATTAACAATGATGGTAGTGACAGTGATTTTGAGAACTGTAGTATTAACAATGATGGTAGTGACAGTGATGTTGACAACTGTAGTATTAACAATGATGGTAGTGACAGTGATGTTGACAACTGGAGTATTAACAATGATGGTAGTAACAGTGATGTTGACAACTGTAGTATTAACAATGATGGTAATGACTGTGATGTTGACAACTGGAGTATTAACAATGATGGTAGTAACAGTGATGTTGACAACTGTAGTATTAACAATGATGGTAGTGACAGTGATGTTGACAACTGTAATATTAACAATGATGGTAGTAACAGTGATGTTGACAACTGTAGTATTAACAATGATGGTAGTGACAGTGATGTTGACAACTGTAATATTAACAATGATGGTAGTAACAGTGATGTTGACAACTGTAGTATTAACAATGATGGTAATGACTGTGATGTTGACAACTGTAATATTAACAATGATGGTAGTAACAGTGATGGTGACAACTGTAGTATTAACAATGATGGTAGTGACATTGATGTTGACAACTGTAGTATTAACGATGATGGTAGTGACAGTGATGTTGACAACTGTAATATTAACAATGATGATAGTAACAGTGATGTTGACAACTGTAGTATTAACAATGATGATATTGACAGTGATGTTGACAACTCAAATATTAACAATGATGGTAGTAACAGTGATGTTGACAGCTGTAGTATTAACAATGATGGTAGTGACAGTGATGTTGACAACTGTAATATTAAAAATGATGGTAGTAACAGTGATGTTGACAACTGGAGTATTAACAATGATGATATTGACAGTGATGTTGACAACCGTAATATTAACAATGATGGTAGTAACAGTGATGTTGACAACTGTAGTATTAACAATGATGGTAGTGACAGTGATGTTGACAACTGTAGTATTAACAATGATGGTAGTGACAGTGATGATGACAACCAACTGTAATATTAACAATGATGGTAGTGACAGTGATGTTGACAACTGTAGTATTAACAATAATGGTAGTAACAGTGATGTTGACAACTGTAGTATTAACAATGATGGTATTGACAGTGATGTTGACAACTGTAGTATTAACAATGATGGTAGTAACAGTGATGTTGATAACTGTAGTATTAACAATGATGGTAGTGACAGTGATGTTGACGACTGTAGTATTAACAATGATGGTAGTAACAGTGATGTTGACAACTGTAGTATTAACAATGATGGTAGCGACAGTGATGTTGACAACTGTAGTATTAACAATGATGGTAGTGACAGTGATGTTGACAACTGTAATATTAACAATGATGGTTGTGACAGTGATGTTGACAACTGTAGTATTAACAATGATGATAGTGACAGTGATGTTGACAACTGTAGTATTAACAATGATGGTAGTAACAGTGATGTTGACAACTGTAATATTAACAATGATGATAGTAACAGTGATGTAGACAACTGTAGTATTAACAATGATGATATTGACAGTGATGTTGACAACTGAAATATTAACAATGTTGGTAGTAACAGTGATGTTGACAACTGTAGTATTTACAATGATGGTAGTGACAGTGATGTTGACAACTGTAATATTAAAAATGATGGTAGTAACAGTGATGTTGACAACTGGAGTATTAACAATGATGATATTGACAGTGATGTTAACAACTGTAATATTAACAATGATGGTAGTAACAGTGATGTTGACAACTGTAGTATTAACAATGATGGTAGTGACAGTGATGTTGACAACTGTAGTATTAACAATGATGGTAGTGACAGTAATGTTAAGAACTGTAGTATTAACAATGATGGTAGTGACAGTGATGTTGACAACGGTAGTATTAACAATAATGGTAGTGACAGTGATGTTGACAACTGTAATATTAACAATGATGGTAGTGACAGTGATGTTGACAACTGTAGTATTAACAATGATGATATTGCCAGTGATGTTGACAACTGTAATATTAACAATGATGGTAGTGACAGTGATGTTGACAACTGTAATATTAACAATGATGGTAGTAACAGTGATGGTGACAACTGTAGGATTAACAATGATGATATTGCCAGTGATGTTGACAACTGTAATATTAACAATGATGGTAGTGACAGTGATGTTGACAACTGTAGTATTAACAATAATGGTAGTGACAGTGATGTTGACAACTGTAATATTAACAATGATGGTAGTAACAGTGATGGTGACAACTGTAGTATTAACAATGATGATATTGCCAGTGATGTTGACAACTGTAATATTAACAATGATGGTAGTGACAGTGATGTTGACAACTGTAATATTAACAATGATGGTAGTGACAGTGATGTTGACAACTGTAATATTAACAATGATGGTAGTAACAGTGATGGTGACAACTGTAGTATTAACAATGATGATATTGCCAGTGATGTTGACAACTGTAGTATTAACAATCATGGTAGTGACAGTGATTTTGAGAACTGTAGTATTAACAATGATGGCAGTGACAGTGATGTTGACAACTGTAGTATTAACAATGATGGTAATGACTGTGATGTTGACAACTGGAGTATTAACAATGATGGTAGTAACAGTGATGTTGACAACTGTAGTATTAACAATCATGGTAGTGACAGTGATTTTGAGAACTGTAGTATTAACAATGATGGCAGTGACAGTGATGTTGACAACTGGAGTATTAACAATGATGGTAGTGACAGTGATGTTGACAACTGTAATATTAACAATGATGGTAGTAACAGTGATGTTGACAACTGTAGTATTAACAATGATGGTAGTGACAGTGATGTTGACAACTGTAATATTAACAATGATGGTAGTAACAGTGATGTTGACAACTGTAGTATTAACAATGATGGTAATGACTGTGATGTTGACAACTGTAATATTAACAATGATGGTAGTAACAGTGATGGTGACAACTGTAGTATTAACAATGATGGTAGTAACAGTGATGTTGACACCCAACTGTAATATTAACAATGATGGTAGTGACAGTAATGTTAAGAACTTTAGTATTAACAATGATGGTAGTGACAGTGATGTTGACAACTGTAGTATTAACAATGATGGTAATGACTGTGATGTTGACAACTGTAATATTAACAATGATGGTAGTGACAGTGATGTTGACAACTGTAGTATTAACAATGATGGTAGTAACAGTGATGTTGACACCCAACTGTAATATTAACAATGATGGTAGTGACAGTAATGTTAAGAACTGTAGTATTAACAATGATGGTAGTGACAGTGATGTTGACAACGGTAGTATTAACAATAATGGTAGTGACAGTGATGTTGACAACTGTAATATTAACAATGATGGTAGTGACAGTGATGTTGACAACTGTAGTATTAACAATGATGATATTGCCAGTGATGTTGACAACTGTAATATTAACAATGATGGTAGTGACAGTGATGTTGACAACTGTAATATTAACAATGATGGTAGTGACAGTGATGTTGACAACTGTAATATTAACAATGATGGTAGTGACAGTGATGTTGACAACTGTAATATTAACAATGATGGTAGTGACAGTGATGTTGACAACTGTAATATTAACAATGATGGTAGTAACAGTGATGGTGACAACTGTAGTATTAACAATGATGATATAGCCAGTGATGTTGACAACTGTAATATTAACAATGATGGTAGTGACAGTGATGTTGACAACTGTAATATTAACAATGATGGTAGTGACAGTGATGTTGACAACTGTAATATTAACAATGATGCTAGTAACAGTGATGGTGACAACTGTAGTATTAACAATGATGATATTGCCAGTGATGTTGACAACTGTAATATTAACAATGATGGTAGTGACAGTGATGTTGACAACTGTAATATTAACAATGATGGTAGTGACAGTGATGTTGACAACTGTAATATTAACAATGATGGTAGTAACAGTGATGGTGACAACTGTAGTATTAACAATGATGATATTGCCAGTGATGTTGACAACTGTAATATTAACAATGATGGTAGTGACAGTGATGTTGACAACTGTAATATTAACAATGATGGTAGTGACAGTGATGTTGACAACTGTAATATTAACAATGATGGTAGTAACAGTGATGGTGACAACTGTAGTATTAACAATGATGATATTGCCAGTGATGTTGACAACTGTAGTATTAACAATCATGGTAGTGACAGTGATTTTGAGAACTGTAGTATTAACAATGATGGCAGTGACAGTGATGTTGACAACTGTAGTATTAACAATGATGGTAATGACTGTGATGTTGACAACTGGAGTATTAACAATGATGGTAGTAACAGTGATGTTGACAACTGTAGTATTAACAATGATGGTAGTGACAGTGATGTTGACAACTGTAATATTAACAATGATGGTAGTAACAGTGATGTTGACAACTGTAGTATTAACAATGATGGTAGTGACAGTGATGTTGACAACTGTAATATTAACAATGATGGTAGTAACAGTGATGTTGACAACTGTAGTATTAACAATGATGGTAATGACTGTGATGTTGACAACTGTAATATTAACAATGATGGTAGTAACAGTGATGGTGACAACTGTAGTATTAACAATGATGGTAGTGACATTGATGTTGACAATTGTAGTATTAACGATGATGGTAGTGACAGTGATGTTGACAACTGTAATATTAACAATGATGATAGTAGCAGTGATGTTGACAACTGTAGTATTAACAATGATGATATTGACAGTGATGTTGACAACTCAAATATTAACAATGATGGTAGTAACAGTGATGTTGACAGCTGTAGTATTAACAATGATGGTAGTGACAGTGATGTTGACAACTGTAATATTAAAAATGATGGTAGTAACAGTGATGTTGACAACTGGAGTATTAACAATGATGATATTGACAGTGATGTTGACAACCGTAATATTAACAATGATGGTAGTAACAGTGATGTTGACAACTGTAGTATTAACAATGATGGTAGTGACAGTGATGTTGACAACTGTAGTATTAACAATGATGGTAGTGACAGTGATGATGACAACCAACTGTAATATTAACAATGATGGTAGTGACAGTGATGTTGACAACTGTAGTATTAACAATGATGGTAGTGACAGTGATGTTGACAACTGTAGTATTAACAATGATGGTAGTAACAGTGATGTTGACAACTGTAGTATTAACAATGATGGTAGTAACAGTGATGTTGACAACTGTAGTATTAACAATGATGGTAGTAACAGTGATGTTGACAACTGTAGTGTTAACAATGATGATATTGACAGTGATGTTGACAACTGTAGTATTAACAATGATGGTAGTGACAGTGATGTTGAAAACTTTAGTATTAACAATGATGATATTGACAGTGATGTTGACAACTGTAGTATTAACAATGATGGTAGTGACAGTGATGTTGACAACTGTAGTATTAACAATGATGGTAGTAACAGTGATGTAGACAACTGTAGTATTAACAATGATGATAGTGAGAGTGATGTTGACAACTGTAATATTAACAATGATGGTTGTGACAGTGATGTTGACAACTGTAGTATTAACATTGATGGTAGTGACAGTGATGTTGACAACTGTAGTATTAACAATGATGGTAGTCACAGTGATGTTGACAACTGTAATATTGACAATGATGGTAGTGACAATGATGTTGACAACTCTAATATTAACAATGATGGTAGTAACAGTGATGTTGACAACTGTAGTATTAACAATGATGGTAGTGACAGTGATGTTAACAACTGTAGTATTAACAATGATGGTAGTGACATTGATGTTGACAACTGTAATAGTAACAATGATGGTAGTGACAGTGATGTTGACAACTGTAGTATTAACAATGATGGTAGTAACAGTGATGTTGACAACTGTAATATTAACAAAGATGATAGTGACAGTGATGTTGACAACTGTAGTATTAACAATGCTGGTAGTAACAGTGATGTTGACATCTGCAATATTAACAATGATGGTAGTGACAGTGATGTTGACAACTGGAGTATTAACAATGATGGTAGTGACAGTGATGTTGACAACTGTAGTATTAACAATGATGGTAGTGACAGTGATTTTGAGAACTGTAGTATTAACAATGATGGTAGTGACAGTGATGTTGACAACTGTAGTATTAACAATGATGGTAGTGACAGTGATGTTGACAACTGTAGTATTAACAATGATGGTAGTAACAGTGATGTTGACAACTGTAGTATTAACAATGATGGTAATGACTGTGATGTTGACAACTGGAGTATTAACAATGATGGTAGTAACAGTGATGTTGACAACTGTAGTATTAACAATGATGGTAGTGACAGTGATGTTGACAACTGTAATATTAACAATGATGGTAGTAACAGTGATGTTGACAACTGTAGTATTAACAATGATGGTAGTGACAGTGATGTTGACAACTGTAATATTAACAATGATGGTAGTAACAGTGATGTTGACAACTGTAGTATTAACAATGATGGTAATGACATTGATGTTGACAACTGTAGTATTAACGATGATGGTAGTGACAGTGATGTTGACAACTGTAGTATTAACAATGATGGTAGTGACAGTGATGTTGACAACTGTAATATTAACAATGATGGTAGTAACAGTGATGGTGACAACTGTAGTATTAACAATGATGGTAGTGACATTGATGTTGACAACTGTAGTATTAACGATGATGGTAGTGACAGTGATGTTGACAACTGTAATATTAACAATGATGATAGTAACAGTGATGTTGACAACTGTAGTATTAACAATGATGATATTGACAGTGATGTTGACAACTCAAATATTAACAATGATGGTAGTAACAGTGATGTTGACAGCTGTAGTATTAACAATGATGGTAGTGACAGTGATGTTGACAACTGTAATATTAAAAATGATGGTAGTAACAGTGATGTTGACAACTGGAGTATTAACAATGATGATATTGACAGTGATGTTGACAACCGTAATATTAACAATGATGGTAGTAACAGTGATGTTGACAACTGTAGTATTAACAATGATGGTAGTGACAGTGATGTTGACAACTGTAGTATTAACAATGATGGTAGTGACAGTGATGATGACAACCAACTGTAATATTAACAATGATGGTAGTGACAGTGATGTTGACAACTGTAGTATTAACAATAATGGTAGTAACAGTGATGTTGACAACTGTAGTATTAACAATGATGGTATTGACAGTGATGTTGACAACTGTAGTATTAACAATGATGGTAGTAACAGTGATGTTGATAACTGTAGTATTAACAATGATGGTAGTGACAGTGATGTTGACGACTGTAGTATTAACAATGATGGTAGTAACAGTGATGTTGACAACTGTAGTATTAACAATGATGGTAGCGACAGTGATGTTGACAACTGTAGTATTAAAAATGATGGTAGTGAGAGTGATGTTGACAACTGTAATATTAACAATGATGGTTGTGACAGTGATGTTGACAACTGTAGTATTAACAATGATGATAATGACAGTGATGTTGACAACTGTATTATTAACAATGATGGTAGTAACAGTGATGTTGACAACTGTAATATTAACAATGATGATAGTAACAGTGATGTAGACAACTGTAGTATTAACAATGATGATATTGACAGTGATGTTGACAACTGAAATATTAACAATGTTGGTAGTAACAGTGATGTTGACAACTGTAGTATTTACAATGATGGTTGTGACAGTGATGTTGACAACTGTAATATTAAAAATGATGGTAGTAACAGTGATGTTGACAACTGGAGTATTAACAATGATGATATTGACAGTGATGTTAACAACTGTAATATTAACAATGATGGTAGTAACAGTGATGTTGACAACTGTAGTATTAACAATGATGGTAGTGACAGTGATGTTGACAACTGTAGTATTAACAATGATGGTAGTAACAGTGATGTTGACACCCAACTGTAATATTAACAATGATGGTAGTGACAGTAATGTTAAGAACTGTAGTATTAACAATGATGGTAGTGACAGTGATGTTGACAACGGTAGTATTAACAATAATGGTAGTGACAGTGATGTTGACAACTGTAGTATTAACAATGATGGTAGAGACAGTGATGTTGACAAGTGTAATATTAACAATGATGGTAGTAACAGTGATGTTGACAACTGGAGTATTAACAATGATGATATTGACAGTGATGTTGACAACTGTAATATTAACAATGATGGTAGTAACAGTGATGTTGACAACTGTAGTATTAACAATGATGGTAGTAACAGTGATGTTGACAACTGTAGTATTAACAATGATGGTAGTATCAGTTATGTTGACAACTGTAATATTAACAATGATGGTAGTAACAGTGATGTTGACAACTGTAGTATTAACAATGATGGTAGTAAGAGTGATGTTGACAACTGTAGTATTAACAATGATGGTAGTGACAGTGATGTTGACAACTGTAGTATTAACAATGATGGTAGTGACAGTGATGTTGACAACTGTAATATTAACAATGATGGTAGTAACAGTGATGTTGACAACTGTAATATATACAATGATGGTAGTGACAGTGATGTTGACAACTGTAATATTAACAATGATGGTAGTGTCAGTGATGTTGACAACTGTAATATTAACAATGATGGTATAGTGACAGTGATGTTGACAACTGTAGTATTAACAATGATGATATTGCCAGTGATGTTGACAACTGTAATATTAACAATGATGGTAGTGACAGTGATGTTGACAACTGTAATATTAACAATGATGGTAGTGACAGTGATGTTGACAACTGTAATATTAACAATGATGGTAGTGACAGTGATGTTGACAACTGTAATATTAACAATGATGGTAGTGACAGTTATGTTGACAACTGTAATATTAACAATGATGGTAGTAACAGTGATGGTGACAACTGTAGTATTAACAATGATGATATTGCCAGTGATGTTGACAACTGTAATATTAACAATGATGGTAGTAACAGTGATGTTGACAACTGTAGTATTAACAATGATGGTAGTGACAGTGATGTTGACAACTGTAGTATTAACAATGATGCTAGTAACATTGATGTTGACAACCAACTGTAATATTAACAATGATGGTAGTGACAGTGATGTTGACAAATGTAGTATTAACGATGATGGTAGTGACAGTGATGTTGACAACTGTGGTATTAACAATAATGGTAGTGATAGTGATGTTGACAACTGTAGTATTAACAATGATGGTGTGTGACAGTGATGTTGACAACTGTAATATTAACAATGATGGTAGTAACAGTGATGTTGACAACTGTAGTATTAACAATAATGGTAGTGACAGTGATGTTGACAACTGTAGTATTAACCATGATGGTAGTGACAGTGATGTTGAAAACTGTAATATTAACAATGATGGTAGTAACAGTGATGTTGACAACTGGAGTATTAACAATGATGATATTGACAGTGATGTTGACAACTGTAATATTAACAATGATGGTAGTAACAGTGATGTTGACAACTGTAGTATTAACAATGATGGTAGTGACAGTGATGTTGACAACTGTACTATTAACAATGATGGTAGTAACATTGATGTTGACAACTGTAATATTAACAATGATGGTAGTGACAGTGATGTTGACAACTCTAATATTAACAATGATGGTGGTAACAGTGATGTTGACAACTGTAGTATTAACAATGATGGTAGTGACAGTGATGTTGACAACTTTATTATTAACAATGATGGTAGTGACAGTGATGTTGACAACTGTAATATTAACAATGATGGTAGTGACAGTGATGTTGACAACTGTAATATTAACAATGATGGTAGTGACAGTGATGTTGACAACTGTAATATTAACAATGATGGTAGTAACAATGATGTTGACAACTAGTATTAACAATGATGATAGTGATAGTGATGTTGACAACTGTAGTATTAACGATGCTGGTAGTAACAGTGATGTTGACATCTGCAATATTAACAATGATGGTAGTGACAGTGATGTTGACAACTGTAGTATTAACAATGATGGTAGTGACAGTGATGTTGACAACTGTAGTATTAACAATGATGGTAGTGACAGTGATGTTGACAACTGTAATATTAACAATGATGGTAGTAACAGTGCTGTTGACAACTGTAGTATTAACAATGATGATATTGCCAGTGATGTTGACAACTGTAATATTAACAATGATGGTAGTAACAGTGATGTTGACAACTGGAGTATTAACAATGATGATATTGACAGTGATGTTGACAACTGTAATATTAACAATGATGGTAGTAACAGTGATGTTGACAACTGTAGTATTAACGATGCTGGTAGTAACAGTGATGTTGACATCTGCAATATTAACAATGATGGTAGTGACAGTGATGTTGACAACTGTAGTATTAACAATGATGGTAGTAACAGTGATGTTGACAACTGTAGTATTAACAATGATGGTAGTGACAGTGATGTTGACAACTGTAATATTAACAATGATGGTAGTGACAGTGATGTTGACAACTGTAGTATTAACGATGATGGTAGTGACATTGATGTTGACAACTGTAGTATTAACAATGATGGTAGTGACAGTGATGTTGACAACTGTGGTATTAACAATAATGATAGTGATAGTGATGTTGACAACTGTAGTATTAACAATGATGGTGTGTGACAGTGATGTTGACAACTGTAATATTAACAATGATGGTAGTAACAGTGATGTTGACAACTGTAGTATTAACAATAATGGTAGTGACAGTGATGTTGAGAACTGTAGTATTAACAATGATGGTAGTGACAGTGATGTTGACAACTGTAATATTAACAATGATGGTAGTGACAGTGATGTTGACAACTGTAATATTAACAATGATGGTAGTAACAGTGATGTTGACAACTGTAGTATTAACAATGATGATAGTGACAGTGATGTTGACAACTGTAGTATTAACAATGCTGGTAGTAACAGTGATGTTGACATCTGCAATATTAACAATGATGGTAGTGACAGTGATGTTGACAACTCTAATATTAACAATGATGGTGGTAACAGTGATGTTGACAACTGTAGTATTAACAATGATGGTAGTGACAGTGATGTTGACAACTGTAATATTAAAAATGATGGTAGTAACAGTGATGTTGACAACTGGAGTATTAACAATGATGATATTGACAGTGATGTTGACAACCGTAATATTAACAATGATGGTAGTAACAGTGATGTTGACAACTGTAGTATTAACAATGATGGTAGTGACAGTGATGTTGACAACTGTAGTATTAACAATGATGGTAGTGACAGTGATGATGACAACCAACTGTAATATTAACAATGATGGTAGTGACAGTGATGTTGACAACTGTAGTATTAACAATGATGGTAGTGACAGTGATGTTGACAACTGTAGTATTAACAATGATGGTAGTAACAGTGATGTTGACAACTGTAGTATTAACAATGATGGTAGTAACAGTGATGTTGACAACTGTAGTATTAACAATGATGGTAGTAACAGTGATGTTGACAACTGTAGTGTTAACAATGATGATATTGACAGTGATGTTGACAACTGTAGTATTAACAATGATGGTAGTGACAGTGATGTTGAAAACTTTAGTATTAACAATGATGATATTGACAGTGATGTTGACAACTGTAGTATTAACAATGATGGTAGTGACAGTGATGTTGACAACTGTAGTATTAACAATGATGGTAGTAACAGTGATGTAGACAACTGTAGTATTAACAATGATGATAGTGAGAGTGATGTTGACAACTGTAATATTAACAATGATGGTTGTGACAGTGATGTTGACAACTGTAGTATTAACATTGATGGTAGTGACAGTGATGTTGACAACTGTAGTATTAACAATGATGGTAGTCACAGTGATGTTGACAACTGTAATATTGACAATGATGGTAGTGACAATGATGTTGACAACTCTAATATTAACAATGATGGTAGTAACAGTGATGTTGACAAATGTAGTATTAACAATGATGGTAGTGACAGTGATGTTAACAACTGTAGTATTAACAATGATGGTAGTGACATTGATGTTGACAACTGTAATAGTAACAATGATGGTAGTGACAGTGATGTTGACAACTGTAGTATTAACAATGACGGTAGTAACAGTGATGTTGACAACTGTAATATTAACAAAGATGATAGTGACAGTGATGTTGACAACTGTAGTATTAACAATGCTGGTAGTAACAGTGATGTTGACATCTGCAATATTAACAATGATGGTAGTGACAGTGATGTTGACAACTGGAGTATTAACAATGATGGTAGTGACAGTGATGTTGACAACTGTAGTATTAACAATGATGGTAGTGACAGTGATTTTGAGAACTGTAGTATTAACAATGATGGTAGTGACAGTGATGTTGACAACTGTAGTATTAACAATGATGGTAGTGACAGTGATGTTGACAACTGGAGTATTAACAATGATGGTAGTAACAGTGATGTTGACAACTGTAGTATTAACAATGATGGTAATGACTGTGATGTTGACAACTGGAGTATTAACAATGATGGTAGTAACAGTGATGTTGACAACTGTAGTATTAACAATGATGGTAGTGACAGTGATGTTGACAACTGTAATATTAACAATGATGGTAGTAACAGTGATGTTGACAACTGTAGTATTAACAATGATGGTAGTGACAGTGATGTTGACAACTGTAATATTAACAATGATGGTAGTAACAGTGATGTTGACAACTGTAGTATTAACAATGATGGTAATGACTGTGATGTTGACAACTGTAATATTAACAATGATGGTAGTAACAGTGATGGTGACAACTGTAGTATTAACAATGATGGTAGTGACATTGATGTTGACAACTGTAGTATTAACGATGATGGTAGTGACAGTGATGTTGACAACTGTAATATTAACAATGATGATAGTAACAGTGATGTTGACAACTGTAGTATTAACAATGATGATATTGACAGTGATGTTGACAACTCAAATATTAACAATGATGGTAGTAACAGTGATGTTGACAGCTGTAGTATTAACAATGATGGTAGTGACAGTGATGTTGACAACTGTAATATTAAAAATGATGGTAGTAACAGTGATGTTGACAACTGGAGTATTAACAATGATGATATTGACAGTGATGTTGACAACCGTAATATTAACAATGATGGTAGTAACAGTGATGTTGACAACTGTAGTATTAACAATGATGGTAGTGACAGTGATGTTGACAACTGTAGTATTAACAATGATGGTAGTGACAGTGATGATGACAACCAACTGTAATATTAACAATGATGGTAGTGACAGTGATGTTGACAACTGTAGTATTAACAATAATGGTAGTAACAGTGATGTTGACAACTGTAGTATTAACAATGATGGTATTGACAGTGATGTTGACAACTGTAGTATTAACAATGATGGTAGTAACAGTGATGTTGATAACTGTAGTATTAACAATGATGGTAGTGACAGTGATGTTGACGACTGTAGTATTAACAATGATGGTAGTAACAGTGATGTTGACAACTGTAGTATTAACAATGATGGTAGCGACAGTGATGTTGACAACTGTAGTATTAACAATGATGGTAGTGAGAGTGATGTTGACAACTGTAATATTAACAATGATGGTTGTGACAGTGATGTTGACAACTGTAGTATTAACAATGATGATATTGACAGTGATGTTGACAACTGAAATATTAACAATGTTGGTAGTAACAGTGATGTTGACAACTGTAGTATTTACAATGATGGTAGTGACAGTGATGTTGACAACTGTAATATTAAAAATGATGGTAGTAACAGTGATGTTGACAACTGGAGTATTAACAATGATGATATTGACAGTGATGTTAACAACTGTAATATTAACAATGATGGTAGTAACAGTGATGTTGACAACTGTAGTATTAACAATGATGGTAGTGACAGTGATGTTGACAACTGTAGTATTAACAATGATGGTAGTAACAGTGATGTTGACACCCAACTGTAATATTAACAATGATGGTAGTGACAGTAATGTTAAGAACTGTAGTATTAACAATGATGGTAGTGACAGTGATGTTGACAACGGTAGTATTAACAATAATGGTAGTGACAGTGATGTTGACAACTGTAATATTAACAATGATGGTAGTGACAGTGATGTTGACAACTGTAGTATTAACAATGATGATATTGCCAGTGATGTTGACAACTGTAATATTAACAATGATGGTAGTGACAGTGATGTTGACAACTGTAATATTAACAATGATGGTAGTAACAGTGATGGTGACAACTGTAGGATTAACAATGATGATATTGCCAGTGATGTTGACAACTGTAATATTAACAATGATGGTAGTGACAGTGATGTTGACAACTGTAATATTAACAATGATGGTAGTGACAGTGATGTTGACAACTGTAATATTAACAATGATGGTAGTAACAGTGATGGTGACAACTGTAGTATTAACAATGATGATATTGCCAGTGATGTTGACAACTGTAATATTAACAATGATGGTAGTGACAGTGATGTTGACAACTGTAATATTGACAATGATGGTAGTGACAGTGATGTTGACAACTGTAATATTAACAATGATGGTAGTAACAGTGATGGTGACAACTGTAGTATTAACAATGATGATATTGCCAGTGATGTTGACAACTGTAGTATTAACAATCATGGTAGTGACAGTGATTTTGAGAACTGTAGTATTAACAATGATGGCAGTGACAGTGATGTTGACAACTGTAGTATTAACAATGATGGTAATGACTGTGATGTTGACAACTGGAGTATTAACAATGATGGTAGTAACAGTGATGTTGACAACTGTAGTATTAACAATGATGGTAGTGACAGTGATGTTGACAACTGTAATATTAACAATGATGGTAGTAACAGTGATGTTGACAACTGTAGTATTAACAATGATGGTAGTGACAGTGATGTTGACAACTGTAATATTAACAATGATGGTAGTAACAGTGATGTTGACAACTGTAGTATTAACAATGATGGTAATGACTGTGATGTTGACAACTGTAATATTAACAATGATGGTAGTAACAGTGATGGTGACAACTGTAGTATTAACAATGATGGTAGTAACAGTGATGTTGACACCCAACTGTAATATTAACAATGATGGTAGTGACAGTAATGTTAAGAACTTTAGTATTAACAATGATGGTAGTGACAGTGATGTTGACAACTGTAGTATTAACAATGATGGTAATGACTGTGATGTTGACAACTGTAATATTAACAATGATGGTAGTGACAGTGATGTTGACAACTGTAGTATTAACAATGATGGTAGTAACAGTGATGTTGACACCCAACTGTAATATTAACAATGATGGCAGTGACAGTAATGTTAAGAACTGTAGTATTAACAATGATGGTAGTGACAGTGATGTTGACAACTGTAATAACAATGATGGTAGTGACAGTGATGTTGACAACTGTAATATTAACAATGATGGTAGTGACAGTGATGTTGACAACTGTAATATTAACAATGATGGTAGTGACAGTGATGTTGACAACTGTAATATTAACAATGATGCTAGTAACAGTGATGGTGACAACTGTAGTATTAACAATGATGATATTGACAGTGATGTTGACAACTGTAATATTAACAATGATGGTAGTAACAGTGATGTTGACAACTGTAATATTAACAATGATGGTAGTGACAGTGATGTTGACAACTGTAATATTAACAATGATGATATTGCCAGTGATGTTGACAACTGTAATATTAACAATGATGGTAGTGACAGTGATGTTGACAACTGTAATATTAACAATGATGGTAGTGACAGTGATGTTGACAACTGTAATATTAACAATGATGGTAGTAACAGTGATGGTGACAACTGGAGTATTAACAATGATGATATTGACAGTGATGTTGACAACTGTAATATTAACAATGATGATATTGCCAGTGATGTTGACAACTGTAATATTAACAATGATGGTAGTGACAGTGATGTTGACAACTGTAGTATTAACAATGATGGTAGTGACAGTGATGTTGACAACTGTAATATTAACAATGATGGTAGTAACAGTGATGGTGACAACTGGAGTATTAACAATGATGATATTGACAGTGATGTTGACAACTGTAATATTAACAATGATGGTAGTAACAGTGATGTTGACAACTGTAGTATTAACGATGCTGGTAGTAACAGTGATGTTGACATCTGCAATATTAACAATGATGGTAGTGACAGTGATGTTGACAACTGTAGTATTAACAATGATGGTAGTAACAGTGATGTTGACAACTGTAGTATTAACAATGATGGTAGTGACAGTGATGTTGACAACTGTAATATTAACAATGATGGTAGTGACAGTGATGTTGACAACTGTAGTATTAACGATGATGGTAGTGACATTGATGTTGACAACTGTAGTATTAACAATGATGGTAGTGACAGTGATGTTGACAACTGTGGTATTAACAATAATGGTAGTGATAGTGATGTTGACAACTGTAGTATTAACAATGATGGTGTGTGACAGTGATGTTGACAACTGTAATATTAACAATGATGGTAGTAACAGTGATGTTGACAACTGTAGTATTAACAATAATGGTAGTAACAGTGATGTTGACAACTGTAGTATTAACAATGCTGGTAGTAACAGTGATGTTGACAACTGTAATATTAACAATGATGGTAGTGACAGTGATGTTGACAACTGTAATATTAACAATGATGGTAGTAACAGTGATGTTGACAACTGTAGTATTAACAATGATGATAGTGACAGTGATGTTGACAACTGTAGTATTAACAATGCTGGTAGTAACAGTGATGTTGACATCTGCAATATTAACAATGATGGTAGTGACAGTGATGTTGACAACTCTAATATTAACAATGATGGTGGTAACAGTGATGTTGACAACTGTAGTATTAACAATGATGGTAGTGACAGTGATGTTGACAACTGTAATATTAAAAATGATGGTAGTAACAGTGATGTTGACAACTGGAGTATTAACAATGATGATATTGACAGTGATGTTGACAACCGTAATATTAACAATGATGGTAGTAACAGTGATGTTGACAACTGTAGTATTAACAATGATGGTAGTGACAGTGATGTTGACAACTGTAGTATTAACAATGATGGTAGTAACAGTGATGTTGACAACTGTAGTATTAACAATGATGGTAGTGACAGTGATGTTGACAACTGTAGTATTAACAATGATGGTAGTGACAGTGATGTTGACAACCGTAATATTAACAATGATGGTAGTAACAGTGATGTTGACAACTGTAGTATTAACAATGATGGTAGTGACAGTGATGTTGACAACCGTAATATTAACAATGATGGTAGTAACAGTGATGTTGACAACTGTAGTATTAACAATGATGGTAGTGACAGTGATGTTGACAACTGTAGTATTAACAATGATGGTAGTAACAGTGATGTTGACAACTGTAGTATTAACAATGATGGTAGTGACAGTGATGTTGACAACTGTAGTATTAACAATGATGGTAGTGACAGTGATGTTGACAACCGTAATATTAACAATGATGGTAGTAACAGTGATGTTGACAACTGTAGTATTAACAATGATGGTAGTGACAGTGATGTTGACAACCGTAATATTAACAATGATGGTAGTAACAGTGATGTTGACAACTGTAGTATTAACAATGATGGTAGTGACAGTGATGTTGACAACCGTAATATTAACAATGATGGTAGTAACAGTGATGTTGACAACTGTAGTATTAACAATGATGGTAGTAACAGTGATGTTGACAACTGTAGTATTAACAATGATGGTAGTGACAGTGATGTTGACAACTGTAATATTAAAAATGATGGTAGTAACAGTGATGTTGACAACTGGAGTATTAACAATGATGATATTGACAGTGATGTTGACAACCGTAATATTAACAATGATGGTAGTAACAGTGATGTTGACAACTGTAGTATTAACAATGATGGTAGTGACAGTGATGTTGACAACTGTAGTATTAACAATGATGGTAGTAACAGTGATGTTGACAACTGTAGTATTAACAATGATGGTAGTGACAGTGATGTTGACAACTGTAGTATTAACAATGATGGTAGTGACAGTGATGATGACAACCAACTGTAATATTAACAATGATGGTAGTGACAGTGATGTTGACAACTGTAGTATTAACAATGATGGTAGTGACAGTGATGTTGACAACTGTAGTATTAACAATGATGGTAGTAACAGTGATGTTGACAACTGTAGTATTAACAATGATGGTAGTAACAGTGATGTTGACAACTGTAGTATTAACAATGATGGTAGTAACAGTGATGTTGACAACTGTAGTGTTAACAATGATGATATTGACAGTGATGTTGACAACTGTAGTATTAACAATGATGGTAGTGACAGTGATGTTGAAAACTTTAGTATTAACAATGATGATATTGACAGTGATGTTGACAACTGTAGTATTAACAATGATGGTAGTGACAGTGATGTTGACAACTGTAGTATTAACAATGATGGTAGTAACAGTGATGTAGACAACTGTAGTATTAACAATGATGATAGTGAGAGTGATGTTGACAACTGTAATATTAACAATGATGGTTGTGACAGTGATGTTGACAACTGTAGTATTAACATTGATGGTAGTGACAGTGATGTTGACAACTGTAGTATTAACAATGATGGTAGTCACAGTGATGTTGACAACTGTAATATTGACAATGATGGTAGTGACAATGATGTTGACAACTCTAATATTAACAATGATGGTAGTAACAGTGATGTTGACAAATGTAGTATTAACAATGATGGTAGTGACAGTGATGTTAACAACTGTAGTATTAACAATGATGGTAGTGACATTGATGTTGACAACTGTAATAGTAACAATGATGGTAGTGACAGTGATGTTGACAACTGTAGTATTAACAATGACGGTAGTAACAGTGATGTTGACAACTGTAATATTAACAAAGATGATAGTGACAGTGATGTTGACAACTGTAGTATTAACAATGCTGGTAGTAACAGTGATGTTGACATCTGCAATATTAACAATGATGGTAGTGACAGTGATGTTGACAACTGGAGTATTAACAATGATGGTAGTGACAGTGATGTTGACAACTGTAGTATTAACAATGATGGTAGTGACAGTGATTTTGAGAACTGTAGTATTAACAATGATGGTAGTGACAGTGATGTTGACAACTGTAGTATTAACAATGATGGTAGTGACAGTGATGTTGACAACTGGAGTATTAACAATGATGGTAGTAACAGTGATGTTGACAACTGTAGTATTAACAATGATGGTAATGACTGTGATGTTGACAACTGGAGTATTAACAATGATGGTAGTAACAGTGATGTTGACAACTGTAGTATTAACAATGATGGTAGTGACAGTGATGTTGACAACTGTAATATTAACAATGATGGTAGTAACAGTGATGTTGACAACTGTATTATTAACAATGATGGTAGTGACAGTGATGTTGACAACTGTAATATTAACAATGATGGTAGTAACAGTGATGTTGACAACTGTAGTATTAACAATGATGGTAATGACTGTGATGTTGACAACTGTAATATTAACAATGATGGTAGTAACAGTGATGGTGACAACTGTAGTATTAACAATGATGGTAGTGACATTGATGTTGACAACTGTAGTATTAACGATGATGGTAGTGACAGTGATGTTGACAACTGTAATATTAACAATGATGATAGTAACAGTGATGTTGACAACTGTAGTATTAACAATGATGATATTGACAGTGATGTTGACAACTCAAATATTAACAATGATGGTAGTAACAGTGATGTTGACAGCTGTAGTATTAACAATGATGGTAGTGACAGTGATGTTGACAACTGTAATATTAAAAATGATGGTAGTAACAGTGATGTTGACAACTGGAGTATTAACAATGATGATATTGACAGTGATGTTGACAACCGTAATATTAACAATGATGGTAGTAACAGTGATGTTGACAACTGTAGTATTAACAATGATGGTAGTGACAGTGATGTTGACAACTGTAGTATTAACAATGATGGTAGTGACAGTGATGATGACAACCAACTGTAATATTAACAATGATGGTAGTGACAGTGATGTTGACAACTGTAGTATTAACAATAATGGTAGTAACAGTGATGTTGACAACTGTAGTATTAACAATGATGGTATTGACAGTGATGTTGACAACTGTAGTATTAACAATGATGGTAGTAACAGTGATGTTGATAACTGTAGTATTAACAATGATGGTAGTGACAGTGATGTTGACGACTGTAGTATTAACAATGATGGTAGTAACAGTGATGTTGACAACTGTAGTATTAACAATGATGGTAGCGACAGTGATGTTGACAACTGTAGTATTAACAATGATGGTAGTGAGAGTGATGTTGACAACTGTAATATTAACAATGATGGTTGTGACAGTGATGTTGACAACTGTAGTATTAACAATGATGATAGTGACAGTGATGTTGACAACTGTAGTATTAACAATGATGGTAGTAACAGTGATGTTGACAACTGTAATATTAACAATGATGATAGTAACAGTGATGTAGACAACTGTAGTATTAACAATGATGATATTGACAGTGATGTTGACAACTGAAATATTAACAATGTTGGTAGTAACAGTGATGTTGACAACTGTAGTATTTACAATGATGGTAGTGACAGTGATGTTGACAACTGTAATATTAAAAATGATGGTAGTAACAGTGATGTTGACAACTGGAGTATTAACAATGATGATATTGACAGTGATGTTAACAACTGTAATATTAACAATGATGGTAGTAACAGTGATGTTGACAACTGTAGTATTAACAATGATGGTAGTGACAGTGATGTTGACAACTGTAGTATTAACAATGATGGTAGTAACAGTGATGTTGACACCCAACTGTAATATTAACAATGATGGTAGTGACAGTAATGTTAAGAACTGTAGTATTAACAATGATGGTAGTGACAGTGATGTTGACAACGGTAGTATTAACAATAATGGTAGTGACAGTGATGTTGACAACTGTAATATTAACAATGATGGTAGTGACAGTGATGTTGACAACTGTAGTATTAACAATGATGATATTGCCAGTGATGTTGACAACTGTAATATTAACAATGATGGTAGTGACAGTGATGTTGACAACTGTAATATTAACAATGATGGTAGTGACAGTGATGTTGACAACTGTAATATTAACAATGATGGTAGTAACAGTGATGGTGACAACTGTAGTATTAACCATGATGATATTGCCAGTGATGTTGACAACTGTAATATTAACAATGATGGTAGTGACAGTGATGTTGACAACTGTAATATTAACAATGATGGTAGTGACAGTGATGTTGACAACTGTAATATTAACAATGATGGTAGTAACAGTGATGGTGACAACTGTAGTATTAACAATGATGATATTGCCAGTGATGTTGACAACTGTAGTATTAACAATCATGGTAGTGACAGTGATTTTGAGAACTGTAGTATTAACAATGATGGCAGTGACAGTGATGTTGACAACTGTAGTATTAACAATGATGGTAATGACTGTGATGTTGACAACTGGAGTATTAACAATGATGGTAGTAACAGTGATGTTGACAACTGTAGTATTAACAATGATGGTAGTGACAGTGATGTTGACAACTGTAATATTAACAATGATGGTAGTAACAGTGATGTTGACAACTGTAGTATTAACAATGATGGTAGTGACAGTGATGTTGACAACTGTAATATTAACAATGATGGTAGTAACAGTGATGTTGACAACTGTAGTATTAACAATGATGGTAATGACTGTGATGTTGACAACTGTAATATTAACAATGATGGTAGTAACAGTGATGTTGACAACTGTAGTATTAACAATGATGGTAATGACTGTGATGTTGACAACTGTAATATTAACAATGATGGTAGTAACAGTGATGGTGACAACTGTAGTATTAACAATGATGGTAGTAACAGTGATGTTGACACCCAACTGTAATATTAACAATGATGGTAGTGACAGTAATGTTAAGAACTTTAGTATTAACAATGATGGTAGTGACAGTGATGTTGACAACTGTAGTATTAACAATGATGGTAATGACTGTGATGTTGACAACTGTAATATTAACAATGATGGTAGTGACAGTGATGTTGACAACTGTAGTATTAACAATGATGGTAGTAACAGTGATGTTGACACCCAACTGTAATATTAACAATGATGGCAGTGACAGTAATGTTAAGAACTGTAGTATTAACAATGATGGTAGTGACAGTGATGTTGACAACGGTAGTATTAACAATAATGGTAGTGACAGTGATGTTGACAACTGTAATATTAACAATGATGGTAGTGACAGTGATGTTGACAACTGTAGTATTAACAATGATGATATTGCCAGTGATGTTGACAACTGTAATATTAACAATGATGGTAGTGACAGTGATGTTGACAACTGTAATATTAACAATGATGGTAGTGACAGTGATGTTGACAACTGTAATATTAACAATGATGGTAGTGACAGTGATGTTGACAACTGTAATATTAACAATGATGGTAGTGACAGTGATGTTGACAACTGTAATATTAACAATGATGGTAGTAACAGTGATGGTGACAACTGTAGTATTAACAATGATGATATAGCCAGTGATGTTGACAACTGTAATATTAACAATGATGGTAGTGACAGTGATGTTGACAACTGTAATATTAACAATGATGGTAGTAACAGTGATGGTGACAACTGTAGTATTAACAATGATGATATAGCCAGTGATGTTGACAACTGTAATATTAACAATGATGGTAGTGACAGTGATGTTGACAACTGTAATATTAACAATGATGCTAGTAACAGTGATGGTGACAACTGTAGTATTAACAATGATGATATTGCCAGTGATGTTGACAACTGTAATATTAACAATGATGGTAGTGACAGTGATGTTGACAACTGTAATATTAACAATGATGGTAGTGACAGTGATGTTGACAACTGTAATATTAACAATGATGGTAGTAACAGTGATGGTGACAACTGTAGTATTAACAATGATGATATTGCCAGTGATGTTGACAACTGTAATATTAACAATGATGGTAGTGACAGTGATGTTGACAACTGTAATATTAACAATGATGGTAGTGACAGTGATGTTGACAACTGGAGTATTAACAATGATGGTAGTGACAGTGATGTTGACAACTGTAGTATTAACAATGATGGTAGTGACAGTGATTTTGAGAACTGTAGTATTAACAATGATGGTAGTGACAGTGATGTTGACAACTGTAGTATTAACAATGATGGTAGTGACAGTGATGTTGACAACTGGAGTATTAACAATGATGGTAATGACTGTGATGTTGACAACTGGAGTATTAACAATGATGGTAGTAACAGTGATGTTGACAACTGTAGTATTAACAATGATGGTAGTGACAGTGATGTTGACAACTGTAATATTAACAATGATGGTAGTAACAGTGATGTTGACAACTGTAGTATTAACAATGATGGTAGTGACAGTGATGTTGACAACTGTAATATTAACAATGATGGTAGTAACAGTGATGTTGACAACTGTAGTATTAACAATGATGGTAATGACTGTGATGTTGACAACTGTAATATTAACAATGATGGTAGTAACAGTGATGGTGACAACTGTAGTATTAACAATGATGGTAGTGACATTGATGTTGACAACTGTAGTATTAACGATGATGGTAGTGACAGTGATGTTGACAACTGTAATATTAACAATGATGATAGTAACAGTGATGTTGACAACTGTAGTATTAACAATGATGATATTGACAGTGATGTTGACAACTCAAATATTAACAATGATGGTAGTAACAGTGATGTTGACAGCTGTAGTATTAACAATGATGGTAGTGACAGTGATGTTGACAACTGTAATATTAAAAATGATGGTAGTAACAGTGATGTTGACAACTGGAGTATTAACAATGATGATATTGACAGTGATGTTGACAACCGTAATATTAACAATGATGGTAGTAACAGTGATGTTGACAACTGTAGTATTAACAATGATGGTAGTGACAGTGATGTTGACAACTGTAGTATTAACAATGATGGTAGTGACAGTGATGATGACAACCAACTGTAATATTAACAATGATGGTAGTGACAGTGATGTTGACAACTGTAGTATTAACAATAATGGTAGTAACAGTGATGTTGACAACTGTAGTATTAACAATGATGGTATTGACAGTGATGTTGACAACTGTAGTATTAACAATGATGGTAGTAACAGTGATGTTGATAACTGTAGTATTAACAATGATGGTAGTGACAGTGATGTTGACGACTGTAGTATTAACAATGATGGTAGTAACAGTGATGTTGACAACTGTAGTATTAACAATGATGGTAGCGACAGTGATGTTGACAACTGTAGTATTAACAATGATGGTAGTGAGAGTGATGTTGACAACTGTAATATTAACAATGATGGTTGTGACAGTGATGTTGACAACTGTAGTATTAACAATGATGATATTGACAGTGATGTTGACAACTGTAGTATTAACAATGATGGTAGTAACAGTGATGTTGACAACTGTAATATTAACAATGATGATAGTAACAGTGATGTAGACAACTGTAGTATTAACAATGATGATATTGACAGTGATGTTGACAACTGAAATATTAACAATGTTGGTAGTAACAGTGATGTTGACAACTGTAGTATTTACAATGATGGTAGTGACAGTGATGTTGACAACTGTAATATTAAAAATGATGGTAGTAACAGTGATGTTGACAACTGGAGTATTAACAATGATGATATTGACAGTGATGTTAACAACTGTAATATTAACAATGATGGTAGTAACAGTGATGTTGACAACTGTAGTATTAACAATGATGGTAGTGACAGTGATGTTGACAACTGTAGTATTAACAATGATGGTAGTAACAGTGATGTTGACACCCAACTGTAATATTAACAATGATGGTAGTGACAGTAATGTTAAGAACTGTAGTATTAACAATGATGGTAGTGACAGTGATGTTGACAACGGTAGTATTAACAATAATGGTAGTGACAGTGATGTTGACAACTGTAGTATTAACAATGATGGTAGAGACAGTGATGTTGACAAGTGTAATATTAACAATGATGGTAGTAACAGTGATGTTGACAACTGGAGTATTAACAATGATGATATTGACAGTGATGTTGACAACTGTAATATTAACAATGATGGTAGTAACAGTGATGTTGACAACTGTAGTATTAACAATGATGGTAGTAACAGTGATGTTGACAACTGTAGTATTAACAATGATGGTAGTATCAGTTATGTTGACAACTGTAATATTAACAATGATGGTAGTAACAGTGATGTTGACAACTGTAGTATTAACAATGATGGTAGTAACAGTGATGTTGACAACTGTAGTATTAACAATGATGGTAGTGACAGTGATGTTGACAACTGTAGTATTAACAATGATGGTAGTGACAGTGATGTTGACAACTGTAATATTAACAATGATGGTAGTAACAGTGATGTTGACAACTGTAATATATACAATGATGGTAGTGACAGTGATGTTGACAACTGTAATATTAACAATGATGGTAGTGTCAGTGATGTTGACAACTGTAATATTAACAATGATGGTATAGTGACAGTGATGTTGACAACTGTAGTATTAACAATGATGATATTGCCAGTGATGTTGACAACTGTAATATTAACAATGATGGTAGTGACAGTGATGTTGACAACTGTAATATTAACAATGATGGTAGTGACAGTGATGTTGACAACTGTAATATTAACAATGATGGTAGTGACAGTGATGTTGACAACTGTAATATTAACAATGATGGTAGTGACAGTTATGTTGACAACTGTAATATTAACAATGATGGTAGTAACAGTGATGGTGACAACTGTAGTATTAACAATGATGATATTGCCAGTGATGTTGACAACTGTAATATTAACAATGATGGTAGTAACAGTGATGTTGACAACTGTAGTATTAACAATGATGGTAGTGACAGTGATGTTGACAACTGTAGTATTAACAATGATGCTAGTAACATTGATGTTGACAACCAACTGTAATATTAACAATGATGGTAGTGACAGTGATGTTGACAACTGTAGTATTAACAATGCTGGTAGTGACAGTGATGTTGACAACTGTAGTATTAACAATGATGGTAGTGACAGTGATGTTGACAAATGTAGTATTAACGATGATGGTAGTGACAGTGATGTTGACAACTGTGGTATTAACAATAATGGTAGTGATAGTGATGTTGACAACTGTAGTATTAACAATGATGGTGTGTGACAGTGATGTTGACAACTGTAATATTAACAATGATGGTAGTAACAGTGATGTTGACAACTGTAGTATTAACAATAATGGTAGTGACAGTGATGTTGACAACTGTAGTATTAACAATGATGGTAGTGACAGTGATGTTGAAAACTGTAATATTAACAATGATGGTAGTAACAGTGATGTTGACAACTGGAGTATTAACAATGATGATATTGACAGTGATGTTGACAACTGTAATATTAACAATGATGGTAGTAACAGTGATGTTGACAACTGTAGTATTAACAATGATGGTAGTGACAGTGATGTTGACAACTGTACTATTAACAATGATGGTAGTAACATTGATGTTGACAACTGTAATATTAACAATGATGGTAGTGACAGTGATGTTGACAACTCTAATATTAACAATGATGGTGGTAACAGTGATGTTGACAACTGTAGTATTAACAATGATGGTAGTGACAGTGATGTTGACAACTTTATTATTAACAATGATGGTAGTGACAGTGATGTTGACAACTGTAATATTAACAATGATGGTAGTGACAGTGATGTTGACAACTGTAATATTAACAATGATGGTAGTGACAGTGATGTTGACAACTGTAATATTAACAATGATGGTAGTAACAATGATGTTGACAACTAGTATTAACAATGATGATAGTGATAGTGATGTTGACAACTGTAGTATTAACGATGCTGGTAGTAACAGTGATGTTGACATCTGCAATATTAACAATGATGGTAGTGACAGTGATGTTGACAACTGTAGTATTAACAATGATGGTAGTGACAGTGATGTTGACAACTGTAGTATTAACAATGATGGTAGTGACAGTGATGTTGACAACTGTAATATTAACAATGATGGTAGTAACAGTGCTGTTGACAACTGTAGTATTAACAATGATGATATTGCCAGTGATGTTGACAACTGTAATATTAACAATGATGGTAGTAACAGTGATGTTGACAACTGGAGTATTAACAATGATGATATTGACAGTGATGTTGACAACTGTAATATTAACAATGATGGTAGTAACAGTGATGTTGACAACTGTAGTATTAACGATGCTGGTAGTAACAGTGATGTTGACATCTGCAATATTAACAATGATGGTAGTGACAGTGATGTTGACAACTGTAGTATTAACAATGATGGTAGTAACAGTGATGTTGACAACTGTAGTATTAACAATGATGGTAGTGACAGTGATGTTGACAACTGTAATATTAACAATGATGGTAGTGACAGTGATGTTGACAACTGTAGTATTAACGATGATGGTAGTGACATTGATGTTGACAACTGTAGTATTAACAATGATGGTAGTGACAGTGATGTTGACAACTGTGGTATTAACAATAATGGTAGTGATAGTGATGTTGACAACTGTAGTATTAACAATGATGGTGTGTGACAGTGATGTTGACAACTGTAATATTAACAATGATGGTAGTAACAGTGATGTTGACAACTGTAGTATTAACAATAATGGTAGTGACAGTGATGTTGAGAACTGTAGTATTAACAATGATGGTAGTGACAGTGATGTTGACAACTGTAATATTAACAATGATGGTAGTGACAGTGATGTTGACAACTGTAATATTAACAATGATGGTAGTAACAGTGATGTTGACAACTGTAGTATTAACAATGATGATAGTGACAGTGATGTTGACAACTGTAATATTAACAATGCTGGTAGTAACAGTGATGTTGACATCTGCAATATTAACAATGATGGTAGTGACAGTGATGTTGACAACTGTAGTATTAACAATGATGGTAGTGACAGTGATGTTGACAACTGTAGTATTAACAATGATGGTAGTGACAGTGATGTTGACAACTGTAATATTAACAATGATGGTAGTAACAGTGATGTTGACAACTGTAGTATTAACAATGATGATATTGCCAGTGATGTTGACAACTGTAATATTAACAATGATGGTAGTGACAGTGATGTTGACATCTGCAATATTAACAATGATGGTAGTAACAGTGATGTTGACAACTGTAGTATTAAAAATGATGGTAGTGACAGTGATGTTGACAACTGTAGTTTTAACAATGATGGTAGTAACATTGATGTTGACAACTGTAATATTAACAATGATGGTAGTGACAATGATGTTGACAACTGTAATATTAACAATGATGGTAGTAACAGTGATGTTGACAACTTTAGTATTAACAATGATGGTAGTGACAGTGATGTTGACAACTGTAGTATTAACAATGATGGTAGTAACAGTGATGTTGACAACTGTAATATTAACAATGATGGTAGTGACAATGATGTTGACAACTGTAATATTAACAATGATGGTAGTAACAGTGATGTTGACAACTGGAGTATTAACAATGATGGTAGTGACAGTGATGTTAACAACTGTAGTATTAACAATGATGGTAGTGACATTTATGTTGACAACTGTAATAGTAACAATGATGGTAGTGACAGTGATGTTGACAACTGTAGTATTAACAATGATGGTAGTGAGAGTGATGTTGACAACTGTAATATTAACAATGATGGTAGTGACAGTGATGTTGACAACTGTAGTATTAACAATGATGATATTGACAGTGATGTTGACAACTGTAGTATTAACAATGCTGGTAGTAACAGTGATGTTGACATCTACAATATTAACAAAGATGGTAGTGACAGTGATGTTGACAACTGTAGTATTAACAATGCTAGTAGTAACAGTGATGTTGACATCTGCAATATTAACAATGATGGTAGTGACAGTGATGTTGACAACTGGAGTATTAACAATGATGGTAGTAACAGTGATGTTGACAACTGTAGTATTAACAATGATGGTAGTAACAGTGATGTTGACAACTGTAATATTAACAATGATGGTAGTAACAGTGATGTTGACAACTGTAGTATTAACAATGATGGTAGTGACAGTGATTTTGAGAACTGTAGTATTAACAATGATGGTAGTGACAGTGATGTTGACAACTGTAGTATTAACAATGATGGTAATGACTGTGATGTTGACAACTGGAGTATTAACAATGATGGTAGTAACAGTGATGTTGACAACTGTAGTATTAACAATGATGGTAATGACTGTGATGTTGACAACTTTAGTATTAACAATGATGGTAGTAACAGTGATGTTGACAACTGTAGTATTAACAATGATGGTAGTGACAGTGATGTTGACAACTGTAGTATTAACAATGACGGTAGTAACAGTGATGTTGACAACTGTAGTATTAACAATGATGGTAGTATCAGTTATGTTGACAACTGTAATATTAACAATGATGGTAGTAACAGTGATGTTGACAACTGTAGTATTAACAATGATGGTAGTAACAGTGATGTTGACAACTGTAGTATTAACAATGATGGTAGTGACAGTGATGTTGACAACTGTAGTATTAACAATGATGGTAGTGACAGTGATGTTGACAACTGTAATATTAACAATGATGGTAGTAACAGTGATGTTGACAACTGTAATATATACAATGATGGTAGTGACAGTGATGTTGACAACTGTAATATTAACAATGATGGTAGTGTCAGTGATGTTGACAACTGTAGTATTAACAATGATGGTAGTGACAGTGATGTTGACATCTGCAATATTAACAATGATGGTAGTGACAGTGATGTTGACAACTGTAGTATTAACAATGATGATATTGCCAGTGATGTTGACAACTGTAATATTAACAATGATGGTAGTGACAGTGATGTTGACATCTGCAATATTAACAATGATGGTAGTGACAGTGATGTTGACAACTGTAGTATTAACAATGATGATATTGCCAGTGATGTTGACAACTGTAATATTAACAATGATGGTAGTGACAGTGATGTTGACATCTGCAATATTAACAATGATGGTAGTGACAGTGATGTTGACAACTGTAGTATTAACAATGATGGTAGTGACAGTTATGTTGACAACTGTAATATTAACAATGATGGTAGTAACAGTGATGTTGACAACTGTAATATTAACAATGATGGTAGTAACAGTGATGTTGACATCTGCAATATTAACAATGATGGTAGTGACAGTGATGTTGACAACTGTAGTATTAACGATGATGGTAGTGACAGTGATGTTGACAACTGTAGTATTAACAATGATGGTAATGACTGTGATGTTGACAACTGGAGTATTAACAATGATGGTAGTAACAGTGATGTTGACAACTGTAGTATTAACAATGATGGTAATGACTGTGATGTTGACAACTTTAGTATTAACAATGATGGTAGTAACAGTGATGTTGACAACTGTAGTATTAACAATGATGGTAGTGACAGTGATGTTGACAACTGTAGTATTAACAATGATGGTAGTAACAGTGATGTTGACAACTGTAGTATTAACAATGATGGTAGTATCAGTTATGTTGACAACTGTAATATTAACAATGATGGTAGTAACAGTGATGTTGACAACTGTAATATTAACAATGATGGTAGTAACAGTGATGTTGACAACTGTAATATTAACAATGATGGTAGTAACAGTGATGGTGACAACTGTAGTATTAACAATGATGGTAGTGACAGTGATGGTGACAACTGTAGTATTAACAATGATGGTAGTAACAGTGATGTTGACAACTGTAATATTAACAATGATGGTAGTAACAGTGATGGTGACAACTGTAGTATTAACAATGATGATATTGCCAGTGATGTTGACAACTGTAATATTAACAATGATGGTAGTAACAGTGATGTTGACAACTGTAGTATTAACAATGATGGTAGTGACAGTGATGTTGACAACTGTGGTATTAACAATAATGGTAGTGATAGTGATGTTGACAACTGTAGTATTAACAATGATGGTGTGTGACAGTGATGTTGACAACTGTAATATTAACAATGATGGTAGTAACAGTGATGTTGACAACTGTAGTATTAACAATAATGGTAGTGACAGTGATGTTGACAACTGTAGTATTAACAATGATGGTAGTGACAGTGATGTTGAAAACTGTAATATTAACAATGATGGTAGTAACAGTGATGTTGACAACTGGAGTATTAACAATGATGATATTGACAGTGATGTTGACAACTGTAATATTAACAATGATGGTAGTAACAGTGATGTTGACAACTGTAGTATTAACAATGATGGTAGTGACAGTGATGTTGACAACTGTACTATTAACAATGATGGTAGTAACATTGATGTTGACAACTGTAATATTAACAATGATGGTAGTGACAGTGATGTTGACAACTCTAATATTAACAATGATGGTGGTAACAGTGATGTTGACAACTGTAGTATTAACAATGATGGTAGTGACAGTGATGTTGACAACTTTATTATTAACAATGATGGTAGTGACAGTGATGTTGACAACTGGAATATTAACAATGATGGTAGTGACAGTGATGTTGACAACTGTAATATTAACAATGATGGTAGTAACAATGATGTTGACAACTAGTATTAACAATGATGATAGTGATAGTGATGTTGACAACTGTAGTATTAACGATGCTGGTAGTAACAGTGATGTTGACATCTGCAATATTAACAATGATGGTAGTGACAGTGATGTTGACAACTGTAGTATTAACAATGATGGTAGTGACAGTGATGTTGACAACTGTAGTATTAACAATGATGGTAGTGACAGTGATGTTGACAACTGTAATATTAACAATGATGGTAGTAACAGTGCTGTTGACAACTGTAGTATTAACAATGATGATATTGCCAGTGATGTTGACAACTGTAATATTAACAATGATGGTAGTAACAGTGATGTTGACAACTGGTGTATTAACAATGATGATATTGAAAGTGATGTTGACAACTGTAATATTAACAATGATGGTAGTAACAGTGATGTTGACAACTGTAGTATTAACGATGCTGGTAGTAACAGTGATGTTGACATCTGCAATATTAACAATGATGGTAGTGACAGTGATGTTGACAACTGTAGTATTAACAATGATGGTAGTAACAGTGATGTTGACAACTGTAGTATTAACAATGATGGTAGTGACAGTGATGTTGACAACTGTAATATTAACAATGATGGTAGTGACAGTGATGTTGACAACTGTAGTATTAACGATGATGGTAGTGACAGTGATGTTGACAACTGTAGTATTAACAATGATGGTAGTGACAGTGATGTTGACAACTGTGGTATTAACAATAATGGTAGTGATAGTGATGTTGACAACTGTAGTATTAACAATGATGGTGTGTGACAGTGATGTTGACAACTGTAATATTAACAATGATGGTAGTAACAGTGATGTTGACAACTGTAGTATTAACAATAATGGTAGTGACAGTGATGTTGAGAACTGTAGTATTAACAATGATGGTAGTGACAGTGATGTTGACAACTGTAATATTAACAATGATGGTAGTGACAGTGATGTTGACAACTGTAATATTAACAATGATGGTAGTAACAGTGATGTTGACAACTGTAGTATTAACAATGATGATAGTGACAGTGATGTTGACAACTGTAGTATTAACAATGCTGGTAGTAACAGTGATGTTGACATCTGCAATATTAACAATGATGGTAGTGACAGTGATGTTGACAACTGTAGTATTAACAATGATGGTAGTGACAGTGATGTTGACAACTGTAGTATTAACAATGATGGTAGTGACAGTGATGTTGACAACTGTAATATTAACAATGATGGTAGTAACAGTGATGTTGACAACTGTAGTATTAACAATGATGATATTGCCAGTGATGTTGACAACTGTAATATTAACAATGATGGTAGTGACAGTGATGTTGACAACTGTAATATTAACAATGATGGTAGTGACAGTGATGTTGACAACTGTAATATTAACAATGATGGTAGTAACAATGATGTTGACAACTAGAATTAACAATGATGATAGTGATAGTGATGTTGACAACTGTAGTATTAACGATGCTGGTAGTAACAGTGATGTTGACATCTGCAATATTAACAATGATGGTAGTGACAGTGATGTTGACAACTGTAGTATTAACAATGATGGTAGTGACAGTGATGTTGACAACTGTAGTATTAACAATGATGGTAGTGACAGTGATGTTGACAACTGTAATATTAACAATGATGGTAGTAACAGTGCTGTTGACAACTGTAGTATTAACAATGATGATATTGCCAGTGATGTTGACAACTGTAATATTAACAATGATGGTAGTAACAGTGATGTTGACAACTGGAGTATTAACAATGATGATATTGACAGTGATGTTGACAACTGTAATATTAACAATGATGGTAGTAACAGTGATGTTGACAACTGTAGTATTAACGATGCTGGTAGTAACAGTGATGTTGACATCTGCAATATTAACAATGATGGTAGTGACAGTGATGTTGACAACTGTAGTATTAACAATGATGGTAGTAACAGTGATGTTGACAACTGTAGTATTAACAATGATGGTAGTGACAGTGATGTTGACAACTGTAATATTAACAATGATGGTAGTGACAGTGATGTTGACAACTGTAGTATTAACGATGATGGTAGTGACAGTGATGTTGACAACTGTAGTATTAACAATGATGGTAGTGACAGTGATGTTGACAACTGTGGTATTAACAATAATGGTAGTGATAGTGATGTTGACAACTGTAGTATTAACAATGATGGTGTGTGACAGTGATGTTGACAACTGTAATATTAACAATGATGGTAGTAACAGTGATGTTGACAACTGTAGTATTAACAATAATGGTAGTGACAGTGATGTTGAGAACTGTAGTATTAACAATGATGGTAGTGACAGTGATGTTGACAACTGTAATATTAACAATGATGGTAGTGACAGTGATGTTGACAACTGTAATATTAACAATGATGGTAGTAACAGGGATGTTGACAACTGTAGTATTAACAATGATGATAGTGACAGTGATGTTGACAACTGTAGTATTAACAATGCTGGTAGTAACAGTGATGTTGACATCTGCAATATTAACAATGATGGTAGTGACAGTGATGTTGACAACTGTAGTATTAACAATGATGGTAGTGACAGTGATGTTGACAACTGTAGTATTAACAATGATGGTAGTGACAGTGATGTTGACAACTGTAATATTAACAATGATGGTAGTAACAGTGATGTTGACAACTGTAGTATTAACAATGATGATATTGCCAGTGATGTTGACAACTGTAATATTAACAATGATGGTAGTGACAGTGATGTTGACATCTGCAATATTAACAATGATGGTAGTAACAGTGATGTTGACAACTGTAGTATTAAAAATAATGGTAGTGACATTGATGTTGACAACTGTAGTATTAAAAATGATGGTAGTAACAGTGATGTTGACAACTGTAATATTAACAATGATGGTAGTGACAGTGATGTTGACAACTGTACTATTAACAATGATGGTAGTGACAGTGATGTTGACAACTGTAGTATTAACAATGCTGGTAGTAACAGTGATGTTGACATCTGCAATATTAACAATGATTGTAGTGACAGTGATGTTGACAACTGTAGTATTAACAATGATGGTAGTAACATTGATGTTGACAACTGTAATATTAACAATGATGGTAGTGACAATGATGTTGACAACTGTAATATTAACAATGATGGTAGTAACAGTGATGTTGACAACTTTAGTATTAACAATGATGGTAGTGACAGTGATGTTGACAACTGTAGTATTAACAATGATGGTAGTAACAGTGATGTTGACAACTGTAATATTAACAATGATGGTAGTGACAATGATGTTGACAACTGTAATATTAACAATGATGGTAGTAACAGTGATGTTGACAACTGGAGTATTAACAATGATGGTAGTGACAGTGATGTTAACAACTGTAGTATTAACAATGATGGTAGTGACATTTATGTTGACAACTGTAATAGTAACAATGATGGTAGTGACAGTGATGTTGACAACTGTAGTATTAACAATGATGGTAGTGAGAGTGATGTTGACAACTGTAATATTAACAATGATGGTAGTGACAGTGATGTTGACAACTGTAGTATTAACAATGATGATATTGACAGTGATGTTGACAACTGTAGTATTAACAATGCTGGTAGTAACAGTGATGTTGACATCTGCAATATTAACAAAGATGGTAGTGACAGTGATGTTGACAACTGTAGTATTAACAATGCTAGTAGTAACAGTGATGTTGACATCTGCAATATTAACAATGATGGTAGTGACAGTGATGTTGACAACTGGAGTATTAACAATGATGGTAGTAACAGTGATGTTGACAACTGTAGTATTAACAATGATGGTAGTAACAGTGATGTTGACAACTGTAATATTAACAATGATGGTAGTGACAGTGATGTTGACAACTGTAGTATTAACAATGATGGTAGTGACAGTGATTTTGAGAACTGTAGTATTAACAATGATGGTAGTGACAGTGATGTTGACAACTGTAGTATTAACAATGATGGTAATGACTGTGATGTTGACAACTGGAGTATTAACAATGATGGTAGTAACAGTGATGTTGACAACTGTAGTATTAACAATGATGGTAATGACTGTGATGTTGACAACTTTAGTATTAACAATGATGGTAGTAACAGTGATGTTGACAACTGTAGTATTAACAATGATGGTAGTGACAGTGATGTTGACAACTGTAGTATTAACAATGATGGTAGTAACAGTGATGTTGACAACTGTAGTATTAACAATGATGGTAGTATCAGTTATGTTGACAACTGTAATATTAACAATGATGGTAGTAACAGTGATGTTGACAACTGTAGTATTAACAATGATGGTAGTAACAGTGATGTTGACAACTGTAGTATTAACAATGATGGTAGTGACAGTGATGTTGACAACTGTAGTATTAACAATGATGGTAGTGACAGTGATGTTGACAACTGTAATATTAACAATGATGGTAGTAACAGTGATGTTGACAACTGTAATATATACAATGATGGTAGTGACAGTGATGTTGACAACTGTAATATTAACAATGATGGTAGTGTCAGTGATGTTGACAACTGTAATATTAACAATGATGGTAGTGACAGTGATGTTGACAACTGTAGTATTAACAATGATGATATTGCCAGTGATGTTGACAACTGTAATATTAACAATGATGGTAGTGACAGTGATGTTGACAACTGTAATATTAACAATGATGGTAGTGACAGTGATGTTGACAACTGTAATATTAACAATGATGGTAGTGACAGTGATGTTGACAACTGGAGTATTAACAATGATGGTAGTGACAGTGATGTTGACAACTGTAATATTAACAATGATGGTAGTGACAGTGATGTTGACAACTGTAATATTAACAATGATGGTAGTGACAGTGATGTTGACAACTGGAGTATTAACAATGATGGTAGTGACAGTGATGTTGACAACTGTAATATTAACAATGATGGTAGTGACAGTGATGTTGACAACTGTAATATTAACAATGATGGTAGTAACAGTGATGGTGACAACTGTAGTATTAACAATGATGATATTGCCAGTGATGTTGACAACTGTAATATTAACAATGATGGTAGTAACAGTGATGTTGACAACTGTAGTATTAACAATGATGGTAGTGACAGTGATGTTGACAACTGTAGTATTAACAATGATGCTAGTAACATTGATGTTGACAACCAACTGTAATATTAAAAATGATGGTAGTGACAGTGATGTTGACAACTGTAGTATTAACGATGATGGTAGTGACAGTGATGTTGACAACTGTAGTATTAACAATGATGGTAGTGACAGTGATGTTGACAACTGTGGTATTAACAATAATGGTAGTGATAGTGATGTTGACAACTGTAGTATTAACAATGATGGTGTGACAGTGATGTTGACAACTGTAATATTAACAATGATGGTAGTAACAGTGATGTTGACAACTGTAGTATTAACAATAATGGTAGTGACAGTGATGTTGACAATTGTAGTATTAACAATGATGGTAGTGACAGTGATGTTGAAAACTGTAACATTAACAATGATGGTAGTAACAGTGATGTTGACAACTGGAGTATTAACAATGATGATATTGACAGTGATGTTGACAACTGTAATATTAACAATGATGGTAGTAACAGTGATGTTGACAACTGTAGTATTAACAATGATGTTAGTGACAGTGATGTTGACAACTGTACTATTAACAATGATGGTAGTAACATTGATGTTGACAACTGTAATATTAACAATGATGGTAGTGACAGTGATGTTGACAACTCTAATATTAACAATGATGGTGGTAACAGTGATGTTGACAACTGTAGTATTAACAATGATGGTAGTGACAGTGATGTTGACAACTTTATTATTAACAATGATGGTAGTGACAGTGATGTTGACAACTGTAATATTAACAATGATGGTAGTGACAGTGATGTTGACAACTGTAATATTAACAATGATGGTAGTGACAGTGATGTTGACAACTGTAATATTAACAATGATGGTAGTAACAATGATGTTGACAACTAGTATTAACAATGATGATAGTGATAGTGATGTTGACAACTGTAGTATTAACGATGCTGGTAGTAACAGTGATGTTGACATCTGCAATATTAACAATGATGGTAGTGACAGTGATGTTGACAACTGTAGTATTAACAATGATGGTAGTGACAGTGATGTTGACAACTGTAGTATTAACAATGATGGTAGTGACAGTGATGTTGACAACTGTAATATTAACAATGATGGTAGTAACAGTGCTGTTGACAACTGTAGTATTAACAATGATGATATTGCCAGTGATGTTGACAACTGTAATATTAACAATGATGGTAGTAACAGTGATGTTGACAACTGGAGTATTAACAATGATGATATTGACAGTGATGTTGACAACTGTAATATTAACAATGATGGTAGTAACAGTGATGTTGACAACTGTAGTATTAACGATGCTGGTAGTAACAGTGATGTTGACATCTGCAATATTAACAATGATGGTAGTGACAGTGATGTTGACAACTGTAGTATTAACAATGATGGTAGTAACAGTGATGTTGACAACTGTAGTATTAACAATGATGGTAGTGACAGTGATGTTGACAACTGTAATATTAACAATGATGGTAGTGACAGTGATGTTGACAACTGTAGTATTAACGATGATGGTAGTGACAGTGATGTTGACAACTGTAGTATTAACAATGATGGTAGTGACAGTGATGTTGACAACTGTGGTATTAACAATAATGGTAGTGATAGTGATGTTGACAACTGTAGTATTAACAATGATGGTGTGTGACAGTGATGTTGACAACTGTAATATTAACAATGATGGTAGTAACAGTGATGTTGACAACTGTAGTATTAACAATAATGGTAGTGACAGTGATGTTGAGAACTGTAGTATTAACAATGATGGTAGTGACAGTGATGTTGACAACTGTAATATTAACAATGATGGTAGTGACAGTGATGTTGACAACTGTAATATTAACAATGATGGTAGTAACAGTGATGTTGACAACTGTAGTATTAACAATGATGATAGTGACAGTGATGTTGACAACTGTAGTATTAACAATGCTGGTAGTAACAGTGATGTTGACATCTGCAATATTAACAATGATGGTAGTGACAGTGATGTTGACAACTGTAGTATTAACAATGATGGTAGTGACAGTGATGTTGACAACTGTAGTATTAACAATGATGGTAGTGACAGTGATGTTGACAACTGTAATATTAACAATGATGGTAGTAACAGTGATGTTGACAACTGTAGTATTAACAATGATGATATTGCCAGTGATGTTGACAACTGTAATATTAACAATGATGGTAGTGACAGTGATGTTGACAACTGGAGTATTAACAATGATGGTAGTAACAGTGATGTTGACAACTGTAGTATTAAAAATGATGGTAGTGACATTGATGTTGACAACTGTAGTATTAAAAATGATGGTAGTAACAGTGATGTTGACAACTGTAATATTAACAATGATGGTAGTGACAGTGATGTTGACAACTGTACTATTAACAATGATGGTAGTGACAGTGATGTTGACAACTGTAGTATTAACAATGCTGGTAGTAACAGTGATGTTGACATCTGCAATATTAACAATGATTGTAGTGACAGTGATGTTGACAACTGTAGTATTAACAATGATGGTAGTAACATTGATGTTGACAACTGTAATATTAACAATGATGGTAGTGACAATGATGTTGACAACTGTAATATTAACAATGATGGTAGTAACAGTGATGTTGACAACTTTAGTATTAACAATGATGGTAGTGACAGTGATGTTGACAATTGTAGTATTAACAATGATGGTAGTAACAGTGATGTTGACAACTGTAATATTAACAATGATGGTAGTGACAATGATGTTGACAACTGTAATATTAACAATGATGGTAGTAACAGTGATGTTGACAACTGGAGTATTAACAATGATGGTAGTGACAGTGATGTTAACAACTGTAGTATTAACAATGATGGTAGTGACATTTATGTTGACAACTGTAATAGTAACAATGATGGTAGTGACAGTGATGTTGACAACTGTAGTATTAACAATGATGGTAGTGAGAGTGATGTTGACAACTGTAATATTAACAATGATGGTAGTGACAGTGATGTTGACAACTGTAGTATTAACAATGATGATATTGACAGTGATGTTGACAACTGTAGTATTAACAATGCTGGTAGTAACAGTGATGTTGACATCTGCAATATTAACAAAGATGGTAGTGACAGTGATGTTGACAACTGTAGTATTAACAATGCTAGTAGTAACAGTGATGTTGACATCTGCAATATTAACAATGATGGTAGTGACAGTGATGTTGACAACTGTAGTATTAACAATGATGGTAATGACTGTGATGTTGACAACTTTAGTATTAACAATGATGGTAGTAACAGTGATGTTGACAACTGTAGTATTAACAATGATGGTAGTGACAGTGATGTTGACAACTGTAGTATTAACAATGATGGTAATGACTGTGATGTTGACAACTGGAGTATTAACAATGATGCTAGTAACAGTGATGTTGACAACTGTAGTATTAACAATGATGGTAGTGACAGTGATGTTGACAACTGTAATATTAACAATGATGGTAGTAACAGTGATGTTGACAACTGTAGTATTAACAATGATGGTAGTGACAGTGATGTTGACAACTGTAGTATTAACAATGATGGTAGTGACATTGATGTTGACAACTGCTATTTTAACAATGATGGTAGTGACAGTGATGTTGACAACTGTAGTATTAACAATGATGGTAGTAACAGTGATGTTGACAACTGTAGTATTAACAATGATGATATTGCCAGTGATGTTGACAACTGTAATATTAACAATGATGGTAGTAACAGTGATGTTGACAACTATAATATATACAATGATGGTAGTGACAGTGATGTTGACAACTGTAATATTAACAATGATGGTAGTGACAGTGATGTTGACAACTGTAGTATTAACAATGATGGTAGTGACATTGATGTTGACAACTGCTATTTTAACAATGATGGTAGTGACAGTGATGTTGACAACTGTAGTATTAACAATGATGGTAGTGACAGTGATGTTGACAACTGTAATATTAACAATGATGGTAGTAACAGTGATGTTGACAACTGTAGTATTAACAATGATGATATTGACAGTGATGTTGACAACTGTAATATTAACAATGATGGTAGTGACAGTGATGTTGACAACTCTAATATTAACAATTATGGTAGTAACAGTGATGTTGACAACTGTAGTATTAACAAAGGTGGTAGTGACAGTGATGTTGACAACTGTAGTATTAACAATGATGGTAGTAACAGTGATGTTGAAATCTGCAATATTAACAATGATGGTAGTGACAGTGATGTTGACAACTGTAGTATTAACAATGATGATATTGACAGTGATGTTGACAACCAACTGTAATATTAACAATGATGGTAGAGACAGAGATGTTGACAACTGGAGTATTAACAATGATGGTAGTGACAGTGATGTTGACAACTGTAGTATTAACAATGAGGGTAGTAACAGTGATGTTGACAACTGTATTATTAACAATGATGGTAGTGCCAGTGATGTTGACAACTGTAGTATTAACAATGATGGTAGTGACAGTGATGTTGACAACTGTAATATTAACAATGATGGTAGTGACAGTGATGTTGACAACTGTAGTATTAACAATGATGGTAGTGACAGTGATGTTGACAACTGTAGTATTAACAATGATGGTAGTAACAGTGATGTTGACAACTGTAGTATTAACAATGATGATATTGACTGTGATGTTGACAACTGTAATATTAACAATGATGGTAGTAACAGTGATGTTGACAACTGTAGTATTAACAATGATGGTAGTGACAGTGATGTTGACAACTGTAGTATTAACAATGATGGTAGTAACAGTGATGTTGACAACTGTAATATTAACAATGATGGTAGTGACAGTGATGTTGACAACTGGAGTATTAACAATGATGATATTGACTGTGATGTTGACAACTGTAATATTAACAATGATGGTAGTAACAGTGATGTTGACAACTGTAATATTAACAATGATGGTAGTAACAGTGATGTTGACAACTGTAGTATTAACAATGATGGTAGTGACAGTGATGTTGACATCTGCAATATTAACAATGATGGTAGTGACAATTATGTCGACAACTGTAGTATTAACAATGATGGTAGTGACAGTGATGTTGACAACTGTAGTAGTAACAATGATGGTAGTGACAGTGATGTTGACAACTGTACTATTAACAATGATGGTAGTAACAGTGATGTTGACAACTGTAATATATACAATGATGGTAGTGAGAGTGATGTTGACAACTGTACTATTAACAATGATGGTAGTAACAGTGATGTTGACAACTGTAGTATTAACAATGATGGTAGTAACAGTGATGTTGACATCTGCAATATTAACAATGATGGTAGTAACATTGATGTTGACAACTGTAGTATTAACAATGCTGGTAGTGACAGTGATGTTGACAACTGTAGTATTAACACTGATGGTAGTGACAGTGATGTTGACAACTGTAGTATTAAAAATAATGGTAGTGACAGTGATGTTGACAACTGTAATATTAACAATGATGGTAGTAACAGTGATGTTGACAACTGTAGTATTAACAATGATGGTAGTGAGAGTGATGTTGACAACTGTAATATTAACAATGATGGTAGTGACAGTGATGTTGACAACTGTAGTATTAACAATGATGGTAGTAACAGTGATGTTGACAACTGTAATATTAACAATGATGGTAGTAACAGTGATGTTGACAACTGTAGTATTAACAATGATGGTATTGACAGTGATGTTGACAACTGTAATAGTAACAATGATGGTAGTGACAGTGATGTTGACAACTGTAATATTAACAATGATGGTAGTAACAGTGATGTTGACAACTGTAGTATTAACAATGATGATAGTGACAGTGATGTTGACAACTGTAGTATTAACAATGCTGGTAGTAACAGTGATGTTGACATCTGCAATATTAACAATGATGGTAGTGACAGTGATGTTGACAACTGTAATATTAACAATGATGGTAGTAACAGTGATGTTGACAACTGTAGTATTAACAATGATGATATTGACAGTGATGTTGACAACTGTAATAGTAACAATGATGGTAGTGACAGTGATGTTGACAACTGTAGTATTAACAATGATGGTAGTGACAGTGATGTTGACAACTGTAATATTAACAATGATGGTAGTGAGAGTGATGTTGACAACTGTAGTATTAACAATGATGGTAGTATCAGTTATGTTGACAACTGTAGTATTAACAATGATGGTAGTGAGAGTGATGTTGACAACTGTAATATTAACAATGATGGTAGTGAGAGTGATGTTGACAACTGTTGTATTAACAATGATGGTAGTGAGAGTGATGTTGACAACTGTAGTATTAACAATGATGGTAGTGACAGTGATGTCGACAACTGTAGTATTAACAATGATGGTAGTGACAGTGATGTTGACAACCAACTGTAATATTAACAATGATGGTAGTGACAGTGATGTTGACAACTGTAGTATTAACAAAGCTGGTAGTGACAGTGATGTTGACAACTGTAGTATTAACAATGCTGGTAGTAATAGTGATGTTGACATCTGCAATATTAACAATGATGGTAGTGACAGTGATGTTGACAACTGTAGTATTAACAATGATGGTAGTAACAGTGATGTTGACAACTGTAGTATTAACAATGATGGTAGTAACAGTGATGTTGACAACTGTAGTATTAACAATGATGGTAGTAACAGTGATGTTGACAACTGGAGTATTAACAATGATGATATTGACAGTGATGTTGACAACTGTAATATTAACAATGATGGTAGTGACAGTGATGTTGACAACTGTAGTATTAACAATGATGGTAGTAACAGTGATGTTGACAACTGTAGTATTAACAATGATGATATTGACAGTGATGTTGACAACTGTAATATTAACAATGATGGTAGTAACAGTGACGTTGACATCTGTAGTATTAACAATGATGGTAGTGACAGTGATGTTGACAACTGTACTATTAACAATGATGGTAGTAACCGTGATGTTGACAACTGTAGTATTAACAATGATGGTAGTAACAGTGATGTTGACAACTGGAGTATTAACAATGATGGTAGTAACAGTGATGTTGACAACTGGAGTATTAACAATGATGGTAGTAACAGTGATGTTGACAACTGTAGTATTAACAATGATGGTAGTGACAGTGATGTTGACAACTCTAGTATTAACAATGATGGTAGTGACTGATGTTGACAACTGTAGTGTTAACAATGATGGTAGTGACAGTTATGTTGACAACTCTAGTATTAACAATGATGGTAGTGACTGATGTTGACAACTGTAGTGTTAACAATGATGGTAGTGACAGTGATGTTGACAACTGTAGTATTAACAATGATGGTAGTGACTGATGTTGACAACTGTAGTGTTAACAATGATGGTAGTGACAGTGATGTTGACAACTCTAGTATTAACAATGATGGTAGTGACTGATGTTGACAACTGTAGTGTTAACAATGATGGTAGTAACAGTGATGTTGACAACTGTAGTATTAACAATGATGGTAGTAACAGTGATGTTGACAACTGTACTATTAACAATGATGGTAGTGACAGTGATGTTGACAACTGGAGTATTAACAATGATGGTAGTGACAGTGATGTTGACAACTGTACTATTAACAATGATGGTAGTGACATTGATGTTGACAACTGTAGTATTAACAATGATGGTAGTGACAGTGATGTTGACAACTGTAGTATTAACAATGATGGTAGTGACATTGATGTTGACAACTGTAGTATTAACAATGATGATATTGACAGTGATGTTGACAACTGTAATATTAACAATGATGGTAGTGACATTGATGTTGACAACTGCAGTATTAACAATGATGGTAGTGACATTGATGTTGACAACTGTAGTATTAACAATGATGGTAGTGACAGTGATGTTGACAACTGTAGTATTAACAATGATGGTAGTGACATTGATGTTGACAACTGTAGTATTAACAATGATGGTAGTGACATTGATGTTGACAACTGTAGTATTAACAATGATGGTAGTGACAGTGATGTTGACAACTGTAGTATTAACAATGATGGTAGTAACAGTGATGTTGACAACTGTAATATTAACAATGATGGTAGTGACAGTGATGTTGACAACTGTAATATTAACAATGATGATATTGACAGTGATGTTGACAACTGTACTATTAACAATGATGGTAGTAACAGTGATGTTGACAACTGTAATATATACAATGATGGTAGTGACAGTGATGTTGACAACTGTAATATTAACAATGATGGTAGTAACAGTGATGTTGACAACTGTAGTATTAACAATGATGGTAGTGACAGTGATGTTGACAACTGTAGTATTAACAATGATGGTAGTAACAGTGATGTTGACAACTGTAATCTTAACAATGATGGTAGTAACAGTGATGTTGACAACTGTAGTATTAACAATGATGGTATTGACAGTGATGTTGACAACTGTAATAGTAACAATGATGGTAGTGACAGTGATGTTGACAACTGTAATATTAACAATGATGGTAGTAACAGTGATGTTGACAACTGTAATATTAACAATGATGGTAGTAACAGTGATGTTGACAACTGTAGTATTAACAATGATGATATTGACAGTGATTTTGACAACTGTAATAGTAACAATGATGGTAGTGACAGTGATGTTGACAACTGTAATATTAACAATGATGGTAGTAACAGTGATGTTGACAACTGTAGTATTAACAATGATGATAGTGACAGTGATGTTGACAACTGTAGTATTAACAATGCTGGTAGTAACAGTGATGTTGACATCTGCAATATTAACAATGATGGTAGTGACAGTGATGTTGAGAACTGTAATATTAACAATGATGGTAGTAACAGTGATGTTGACAACTGTAGTATTAACAATGATGATATTGACAGTGATGTTGACAACTGTAATAGTAACAATGATGGTAGTGACAGGGATGTTGACAACTGTAGTATTAAAAATGATGGTAGTGACAGTGATGTTGACAACTGTAATATTAACAATGATGGTAGTGAGAGTGATGTTGACAACTGTAGTATTAACAATGATGGTAGTATCAGTTATGTTGACAACTGTAGTATTAACAATGATGGTAGTGAGAGTGATGTTGACAACTGTAATATTAACAATGATGGTAGTGAGAGTGATGTTGACAACTGTAGTATTAACAATGATGGTAGTATCAGTGATGTTGACAACTTTAATATTAACAATGATGGTAGTGAGAGTGATGTTGACAACTGTAATATTAACAATGATGGTAGTGAGAGTGATGTTGACAACTGTAGTATTAACAATGATGGTAGTGAGAGTGATGTTGACAACTGTAGTATTAACAATGATGGTAGTGACAGTGATGTCGACAACTGTAGTATTAACAATGATGGTAGTGACAGTGATGTTGACAACCAACTGTAATATTAACAATGATGGTAGTGACAGTGATGTTGACAACTGTAGTATTAACAATGCTGGTAGTGACAGTGATGTTGACAACTGTAGTATTAACAATGCTGGTAGTAATAGTGATGTTGACATCTGCAATATTAACAATTATGGTAGTGACAGTGATGTTGACAACTGTAGTATTAACAATGATGGTAGTCACAGTGATGTTGACAACTGTAATATTAACAATGATGGTAGTAACAGTGATGTTGACAACTGTAGTATTAACAATGATGGTAGTGACATTGATGTTGACAACTGTAGTATTAACAATGCTGGTAGTGACAGTGATGTTGACAACTGTAGTATTAACAATGCTGGTAGTAACAGTGATGTTGACATCTGCAATATGAACATTGATGGTAGTGACAGTGATGTTGACAACTGTAGTATTAACAGTGATGATATTGACAGTGATGTTGACAACTGTAATATTAACAATGATGGTAGTGACAGTGATGTTGACAACTGTAATATTAACAATGATGGTAGAAACGGTGATGTTGACAACTGTAGTATTAACAATGATGATATTGACAGTGATGTTGACAACTGTAATATTAACAATGATGGTAGTAACAGTGATGTTGACATCTGCAATATTAACAATGATGGTAGTGACAATTATGTCGACAACTGTAGTATTAACAATGATGATAGTGACAGTGATGTTGACAACTGTAGTATTAACAATGATGGTAGTGACAGTGATGTTGACAACTGTACTATTAACAATGATGGTAGTAACAGTGATGTTGACAACTGTAATATATACAATGATGGTAGTGACAGTGATGTTGACAACTGTAATATTAACAATGATGGTAGTAACAGTGATGTTGACAACTGTAGTATTAACAATGATGGTAGTAACAGTGATGTTGACAACTGTAATATTAACAATGATGGTAGTAACAGTGATGTTGACAACTGTAGTATTAACAATGATGGTAGTAACAGTGATGTTGACAACTGTAGTATTAACAATGATGGTAGTGACAGTGATGTTGACAACTGTACTATTAACAATGATGGTAGTAACAGTGATGTTGACAACTGTAATATATACAATGATGGTAGTGACAGTGATGTTGACAACTGTAATATTAACAATGATGGTAGTAACAGTGATGTTGACAACTGTAGTATTAACAATGATGGTAGTAACAGTGATGTTGACAACTGTAATATATACAATGATGGTAGTGAAGTGATGTTGACAACTGTAATATATACAATGATGGTAGTAACAGTGATGTTGACAACTGTAATATTAACAATGATGGTAGTAACAGTGATGTTGACAACTGTAGTATTAACAATGATGGTATTGACAGTGATGTTGACAACTGTAATAGTAACAATGATGGTAGTGACAGTGATGTTGACAACTGTAATATTAACAATGATGGTAGTAACAGTGATGTTGACAACTGTAATATTAACAATGATGGTAGTAACAGTGATGTTGACAACTGTATTATTAACAATGATGATATTGACAGTGATTTTGACAACTGTAATAGTAACAATGATGGTAGTGACAGTGATGTTGACAACTGTAATATTAACAATGATGGTAGTAACAGTGATGTTGACAACTGTAGTATTAACAATGATGATAGTGACAGTGATGTTGACAACTGTAGTATTAACAATGCTGGTAGTAACAGTGATGTTGACATCTGCAATATTAACAATGATGGTAGTGACAGTGATGTTGACAACTGTAATATTAACAATGATGGTAGTAACAGTGATGTTGACAACTGTAGTATTAACAATGATGGTAGTGACATTGATGTTGACAACTGTAGTATTAACAATGATGGTAGTGACAGTGATGTTGACAACTGTAGTATTAACAATGATGGTAGTAACAGTGATGTTGACAACTGTAATATTAACAATGATGGTAGTGACAGTGATGTTGACAACTGTAATATTAACAATGATGATATTGACAGTGATGTTGACAACTGTACTATTAACAATGATGGTAGTAACAGTGATGTTGACAACTGTAATATATACAATGATGGTAGTGACAGTGATGTTGACAACTGTAATATTAACAATGATGGTAGTAACAGTGATGTTGACAACTGTAGTATTAACAATGATGGTAGTGACAGTGATGTTGACAACTGTAGTATTAACAATGATGGTAGTAACAGTGATGTTGACAACTGTAATCTTAACAATGATGGTAGTAACAGTGATGTTGACAACTGTAGTATTAACAATGATGGTATTGACAGTGATGTTGACAACTGTAATAGTAACAATGATGGTAGTGACAGTGATGTTGACAACTGTAATATTAACAATGATGGTAGTAACAGTGATGTTGACAACTGTAATATTAACAATGATGGTAGTAACAGTGATGTTGACAACTGTAGTATTAACAATGATGATATTGACAGTGATTTTGACAACTGTAATAGTAACAATGATGGTAGTGACAGTGATGTTGACAACTGTAATATTAACAATGATGGTAGTAACAGTGATGTTGACAACTGTAGTATTAACAATGATGATAGTGACAGTGATGTTGACAACTGTAGTATTAACAATGCTGGTAGTAACAGTGATGTTGACATCTGCAATATTAACAATGATGGTAGTGACAGTGATGTTGAGAACTGTAATATTAACAATGATGGTAGTAACAGTGATGTTGACAACTGTAGTATTAACAATGATGATATTGACAGTGATGTTGACAACTGTAATAGTAACAATGATGGTAGTGACAGGGATGTTGACAACTGTAGTATTAAAAATGATGGTAGTGACAGTGATGTTGACAACTGTAATATTAACAATGATGGTAGTGAGAGTGATGTTGACAACTGTAGTATTAACAATGATGGTAGTATCAGTTATGTTGACAACTGTAGTATTAACAATGATGGTAGTGAGAGTGATGTTGACAACTGTAATATTAACAATGATGGTAGTGAGAGTGATGTTGACAACTGTAGTATTAACAATGATGGTAGTATCAGTGATGTTGACAACTTTAATATTAACAATGATGGTAGTGAGAGTGATGTTGACAACTGTAATATTAACAATGATGGTAGTGAGAGTGATGTTGACAACTGTAGTATTAACAATGATGGTAGTGAGAGTGATGTTGACAACTGTAGTATTAACAATGATGGTAGTGACAGTGATGTCGACAACTGTAGTATTAACAATGATGGTAGTGACAGTGATGTTGACAACCAACTGTAATATTAACAATGATGGTAGTGACAGTGATGTTGACAACTGTAGTATTAACAATGCTGGTAGTGACAGTGATGTTGACAACTGTAGTATTAACAATGCTGGTAGTAATAGTGATGTTGACATCTGCAATATTAACAATTATGGTAGTGACAGTGATGTTGACAACTGTAGTATTAACAATGATGGTAGTCACAGTGATGTTGACAACTGTAATATTAACAATGATGGTAGTAACAGTGATGTTGACAACTGTAGTATTAACAATGATGGTAGTGACATTGATGTTGACAACTGTAGTATTAACAATGCTGGTAGTGACAGTGATGTTGACAACTGTAGTATTAACAATGCTGGTAGTAACAGTGATGTTGACATCTGCAATATGAACATTGATGGTAGTGACAGTGATGTTGACAACTGTAGTATTAACAGTGATGATATTGACAGTGATGTTGACAACTGTAATATTAACAATGATGGTAGTGACAGTGATGTTGACAACTGTAATATTAACAATGATGGTAGAAACGGTGATGTTGACAACTGTAGTATTAACAATGATGATATTGACAGTGATGTTGACAACTGTAATATTAACAATGATGGTAGTAACAGTGATGTTGACATCTGCAATATTAACAATGATGGTAGTGACAATTATGTCGACAACTGTAGTATTAACAATGATGATAGTGACAGTGATGTTGACAACTGTAGTATTAACAATGATGGTAGTGACAGTGATGTTGACAACTGTACTATTAACAATGATGGTAGTAACAGTGATGTTGACAACTGTAATATATACAATGATGGTAGTGACAGTGATGTTGACAACTGTAATATTAACAATGATGGTAGTAACAGTGATGTTGACAACTGTAGTATTAACAATGATGGTAGTAACAGTGATGTTGACAACTGTAATATTAACAATGATGGTAGTAACAGTGATGTTGACAACTGTAGTATTAACAATGATGGTAGTAACAGTGATGTTGACAACTGTAGTATTAACAATGATGGTAGTGACAGTGATGTTGACAACTGTACTATTAACAATGATGGTAGTAACAGTGATGTTGACAACTGTAATATATACAATGATGGTAGTGACAGTGATGTTGACAACTGTAATATTAACAATGATGGTAGTAACAGTGATGTTGACAACTGTAGTATTAACAATGATGGTAGTAACAGTGATGTTGACAACTGTAGTATTAACAATGATGGTAGTGACAGTGATGTTGACAACTGTACTATTAACAATGATGGTAGTAACAGTGATGTTGACAACTGTAATATATACAATGATGGTAGTGACAGTGATGTTGACAACTGTAATATTAACAATGATGGTAGTAACAGTGATGTTGACAACTGTAGTATTAACAATGATGGTAGTAACAGTGATGTTGACAACTGTAATATATACAATGATGGTAGTGAAGTGATGTTGACAACTGTAATATATACAATGATGGTAGTGACAGTGATGTTGACAACTGTAATATTAACAATGATGGTAGTAACAGTGATGTTGACAACTGTAATATTAACAATGATGGTAGTAACAGTGATGTTGACAACTGTAGTATTAACAATGATGGTATTGACAGTGATGTTGACAACTGTAATAGTAACAATGATGGTAGTGACAGTGATGTTGACAACTGTAATATTAACAATGATGGTAGTAACAGTGATGTTGACAACTGTAATATTAACAATGATGGTAGTAACAGTGATGTTGACAACTGTATTATTAACAATGATGATATTGACAGTGATTTTGACAACTGTAATAGTAACAATGATGGTAGTGACAGTGATGTTGACAACTGTAATATTAACAATGATGGTAGTAACAGTGATGTTGACAACTGTAGTATTAACAATGATGATAGTGACAGTGATGTTGACAACTGTAGTATTAACAATGCTGGTAGTAACAGTGATGTTGACATCTGCAATATTAACAATGATGGTAGTGACAGTGATGTTGACAACTGTAATATTAACAATGATGGTAGTAACAGTGATGTTGACAACTGTAGTATTAACAATGATGATATTGACAGTGATGTTGACAACTGTAATAGTAACAATGATGGTAGTGACAGTGATGTTGACAACTGTAGTATTAACAATGATGGTAGTGACAGTAATGTTGACAACTGTAATATTAACAATGATGGTAGTGAGAGTGATGTTGACAACTGTAGTATTAACAATGATGGTAGTATCAGTTATGTTGACAACTGTAGTATTAACAATGATGGTAGTGAGAGTGATGTTGACAACTGTAATATTAACAATGATGGTAGTGACAGTGATGTCGACAACTGTAGTATTAACAATGATGGTAGTGACAGTGATGTTGACAACCAACTGTAATATTAACAATGATGGTAGTGACAGTGATGTTGACAACTGTAGTATTAACAATGCTGGTAGTGACAGTGATGTTGACAACTGTAGTATTAACAATGCTGGTAGTAATAGTGATGTTGACATCTGCAATATTAACAATGATGGTAGTGACATTGATGTTGACAACTGTAGTATTAACAATGATGGTAGTAACAGTGATGTTGACAACTGTAGTATTAACAATGATGGTAGTAACAGTGATGTTGACAACTGTAGTATTAACAATGATGGTAGTAACAGTGATGTTGACAACTGTAGTATTAACAATGATGGTAGTAACAGTGATGTTGACAACTGGAGTATTAACAATGATGATATTGACAGAGATGTTGACAACTGTAATATTAACAATGATGGTAGTGAGAGTGATGTTGACAACTGTAGTATTAACAATGATGGTAGTATCAGTTATGTTGACAACTGTAGTATTAACAATGATGGTAGTGAGAGTGATGTTGACAACTGTAATATTAACAATGATGGTAGTGACAGTGATGTCGACAACTGTAGTATTAACAATGATGGTAGTGACAGTGATGTTGACAACCAACTGTAATATTAACAATGATGGTAGTGACAGTGATGTTGACAACTGTAGTATTAACAATGCTGGTAGTGACAGTGATGTTGACAACTGTAGTATTAACAATGCTGGTAGTAATAGTGATGTTGACATCTGCAATATTAACAATGATGGTAGTGACATTGATGTTGACAACTGTAGTATTAACAATGATGGTAGTAACAGTGATGTTGACAACTGTAGTATTAACAATGATGGGAGTGAGAGTGATGTTGACAACTGTAGTATTAACAATGATGGTAGTAACAGTGATGTTGACAACTGTAGTATTAACAATGATGGTAGTAACAGTGATGTTGACAACTGGAGTATTAACAATGATGATATTGACAGAGATGTTGACAACTGTAATATTAACAATGATGGTAGTGACAGTGATGTTGACAACTGTAGTATTAACAATGATGGTAGTAACAGTGATGTTGACAACTGTAGTATTAACAATGATGATATTGACAGTGATGTTGACAATTGTAATATTAACAATGATGGTAGTAACAGTGACGTTGACATCTGTAGTATTAACAATGATGGTAGTGACAGTGATGTTGACAACTGTACTATTAACAATGATGGTAGTAACCGTGATGTTGACAACTGTAGTATTAACAATGATGGTAGTAACAGTGATGTTGACAACTGGAGTATTAACAATGATGCTAGTAACAGTGATGTTGACAACTGTAGTATTAACAATGATGGTAGTGACAGTGATCTTGACAACTGTAGTATTAACAATGATGGTAGTGACAGTGATCTTGACAACTCTAGTATTAACAATGATGGTAGTGACTGATGTTGACAACTGTAGTGTTAACAATGATGGTAGTGACAGTTATGTTGACAACTCTAGTATTAACAATGATGGTAGTGACTGATGTTGACAACTGTAGTGTTAACAATGATGGTAGTGACAGTGATGTTGACAACTGTAGTATTAACAATGATGGTAGTAACAGTGATGTTGACAACTGTACTATTAACAATGATGGTAGTAACCGTGATGTTGACAACTGTAGTATTAACAATGATGATATTGACAGTGATGTTGACAACTGTAATATTAACAATGATGGTAGTGACATTGATGTTGACAACTGTAGTATTAACAATGATGGTAGTGACAGTGATGTTGACAACTGTAGTGTTAACAATGATGGTAGTGACAGTGATGTTGACAACTGGAGTATTAACAATGATGGTAGTGACAGTGATGTTGACAACTGTAGTATTAACAATGATGGTAGTAACAGTGATGTTGACAACTGTAATATTAACAATGATGGTAGTGACAGTGATGTTGACAACTGTAATATTAACAATGATGATATTGACAGTGATGTTGACAACTGTACTATTAACAATGATGGTAGTAACAGTGATGTTGACAACTGTAATATATACAATGATGGTAGTGACAGTGATGTTGACAACTGTAATATTAACAATGATGGTAGTAACAGTGATGTTGACAACTGTAGTATTAACAATGATGGTAGTGAGAGTGATGTTGACAACTGTAATATTAACAATGATGGTAGTGACAGTGATGTTGACAACTGTAGTATTAACAATGATGGTAGTAACAGTGATGTTGACAACTGTAATATTAACAATGATGGTAGTAACAGTGATGTTGACAACTGTAGTATTAACAATGATGGTATTGACAGTGATGTTGACAACTGTAATAGTAACAATGATGGTAGTGACAGTGATGTTGACAACTGTAATATTAACAATGATGGTAGTAACAGTGATGTTGACAACTGTAATATTAACAATGATGGTAGTAACAGTGATGTTGACAACTGTAGTATTAACAATGCTGGTAGTAATAGTGATGTTGACATCTGCAATATTAACAATGAGGGTAGTGGCAGTGATGTTGACAACTGTAGTATTAACAATGATGGTAGTCACAGTGATGTTGACAACTGTAATATTAACAATGATGGTAGTAACAGTGATGTTGACAACTGTAGTATTAACAATGATGGTAGTGACATTGATGTTGACAACTGTAGTATTAACAATGCTGGTAGTGACAGTGATGTTGACAACTGTAGTATTAACAATGCTGGTAGTAACAGTGATGTTGACATCTGCAATATTAACATTGATGGTAGTGACAGTGATGTTGACAACTGTAGTATTAACAGTGATGATATTGACAGTGATGTTGACAACTGTAATATTAACAATGATGGTAGTGACAGTGATGTTGACAACTGTAGTATTAACAATGATGGTAGTAACAGTGATGTTGACAACTGTAATATTAACAATGCTGGTAGTGACAGTGATGTTGACAACTGTAGTATTAACAATGCTGGTAGTAACAGTGATGTTGACATCTGCAATATTAACATTGATGGTAGTGACAGTGATGTTGACAACTGTAATAGTAACAATGATGGTAGTGACAGTGATGTTGACAACTGTAGTATTAACAATGATGGTAGTGAGAGTGATGTTGACAACTGTAATATTAACAATGATGGTAGTGACAGTGATGTTGACAACTGTAGTATTAACAATGATGGTAGTAACAGTGATGTTGACAACTGTAATATTAACAATGATGGTAGTAACAGTGATGTTGACAACTGTAGTATTAACAATGATGATAGTGACAGTGATGTTGACAACTGTAGTATTAACAATGCTGGTAGTAACAGTGATGTTGACATCTGCAATATTAACAATGATGGTAGTGACAGTGATGTTGACAACTGTAATATTAACAATGATGGTAGTAACAGTGATGTTGACAACTGTAGTATTAACAATGATGATATTGACAGTGATGTTGACAACTGTAATAGTAACAATGATGGTAGTTACAGTGATGTTGACAACTGTAGTATTAACAATGATGGTAGTGACAGTGATGTTGACAACTGTAATATTAACAATGATGGTAGTGAGAGTGATGTTGACAACTGTAGTATTAACAATGATGGTAGTATCAGTTATGTTGACAACTGTAGTATTAACAATGATGGTAGTGAGAGTGATGTTGACAACTGCAATATTAACAATGATGGTAGTGAGAGTGATGTTGACAACTGTAGTATTAACAATGATGGTAGTATCAGTGATGTTGACAACTGTAATATTAACAATGATGGTAGTGAGAGTGATGTTGACAACTGTAATATTAACAATGATGGTAGTGAGAGTGATGTTGACAACTGTAGTATTAACAATGATGGTAGTGAGAGTGATGTTGACAACTGTAGTATTAACAATGATGGTAGTGACAGTGATGTCGACAACTGTAGTATTAACAATGATGGTAGTGACAGTGATGTTGACAACCAACTGTAATATTAACAATGATGGTAGTGACAGTGATGTTGACAACTGTAGTATTAACAATGCTGGTAGTGACAGTGATGTTTACAACTGTAGTATTAACAATGATGGTAGTAATAGTGATGTTGACATCTGCAATATTAACAATGATGGTAGTGACAGTGATGTTGACAACTGTAGTATTAACAATGATGGTAGTCACAGTGATGTTGACAACTGTAATATTAACAATGATGGTAGTAACAGTGATGTTGACAACTGTAGTATTAACAATGATGGTAGTGACATTGATGTTGACAACTGTAGTATTAACAATGCTGGTAGTGAGAGTGATGTTGACAACTGTAGTATTAACAATGCTGGTAGTAACAGTGATGTTGACATCTGCAATATTAACATTGATGGTAGTGACAGTGATGTTGACAACTGTAGTATTAACAGTGATGATATTGACAGTGATGTTGACAACTGTAATATTAACAATGATGGTAGTGACAGTGATGTTGACAACTGTAATATTAACAATGATGGTAGAAACGGTGATGTTGACAACTGTAGTATTAACAATGATGATATTGACAGTGATGTTGACAACTGTAATATTAACAATGATGGTAGTAACAGTGATGTTGACATCTGCAATATTAACAATGATGGTAGTGACAATTATGTCGACAACAGTAGTATTAACAATGATGGTAGTGACAGTGATGTTGACAACTGTAGTATTAATAATGATGGTAGTGACAGTGATGTTGACAACTGTACTATTAACAATGATGGTAGTAACAGTGATGTTGACAACTGTAGTATTAACAATGATGGTATTGACAGTGATGTTGACAACTGTAATAGTAACAATGATGGTAGTGACAGTGATGTTGACAACTGTAATATTAACAATGATGGTAGTAACAGTGATGTTGACAACTGTAATATTAACAATGATGGTAGTAACAGTGATGTTGACAACTGTAGTATTAACAATGATGATATTGACAGTGATTTTGACAACTGTAATAGTAACAATGATGGTAGTGACAGTGATGTTGACAACTGTAATATTAACAATGATGGTAGTAACAGTGATGTTGACAACTGTAGTATTAACAATGATGATAGTGACAGTGATGTTGACAACTGTAGTATTAACAATGCTGGTAGTAACAGTGATGTTGACATCTGCAATATTAACAATGATGGTAGTGACAGTGATGTTGACAACTGTAATATTAACAATGATGGTAGTAACAGTGATGTTGACAACTGTAGTATTAACAATGATGATATTGACAGTGATGTTGACAACTGTAATAGTAACAATGATGGTAGTGACAGTGATGTTGACAACTGTAGTATTAACAATGATGGTAGTGACAGTAATGTTGACAACTGTAATATTAACAATGATGGTAGTGAGAGTGATGTTGACAACTGTAGTATTAACAATGATGGTAGTATCAGTTATGTTGACAACTGTAGTATTAACAATGATGGTAGTGAGAGTGATGTTGACAACTGTAATATTAACAATGATGGTAGTGACAGTGATGTCGACAACTGTAGTATTAACAATGATGGTAGTGACAGTGATGTTGACAACCAACTGTAATATTAACAATGATGGTAGTGACAGTGATGTTGAAAACTGTAGTATTAACAATGCTGGTAGTGACAGTGATGTTGACAACTGTAGTATTAACAATGCTGGTAGTAATAGTGATGTTGACATCTGCAATATTAACAATGATGGTAGTGACAGTGATGTTGACAACTGTAGTATTAACAATGATGGTAGTAACAGTGATGTTGACAACTGTAGTATTAACAATGATGGGAGTGAGAGTGATGTTGACAACTGTAGTATTAACAATGATGGTAGTGACATTTATGTTGACAACTGTAGTATTAACAATGATGGTAGTAACAGTGATGTTGACAACTGTAGTATTAACAATGATGGTAGTAACAGTGATGTTGACAACTGGAGTATTAACAATGATGATATTGACAGTGATGTTGACAACTGTAATATTAACAATGATGGTAGTGACAGTGATGTTGACAACTGTAGTATTAACAATGATGGTAGTAACAGTGATGTTGACAACTGTAGTATTAACAATGATGATATTGACAGTGATGTTGACAATTGTAATATTAACAATGATGGTAGTAACAGTGACGTTGACATCTGTAGTATTAACAATGATGGTAGTGACAATGATGTTGACAACTGTAGTATTAACAATGATGGTAGTGACATTGATGTTGACAACTGTACTATTAACAATGATGGTAGTAACCGTGATGTTGACAACTGTAGTATTAACAATGATGGTAGTAACAGTGATGTTGACAACTGGAGTATTAACAATGATGGTAGTAACAGTGATGTTGACAACTGGAGTATTAACAATGATGGTAGTAACAGTGATGTTGACAACTGTAGTATTAACAATGATGGTAGTGACAGTGATGTTGACAACTCTAGTATTAACAATGATGGTAGTGACTGATGTTGACAACTGTAGTGTTAACAATGATGGTAGTGACAGTTATGTTGACAACTCTAGTATTAACAATGATGGTAGTGACTGATGTTGACAACTGTAGTGTTAACAATGATGGTAGTGACAGTGATGTTGACAACTGTAGTATTAACAATGATGGTAGTAACAGTGATGTTGACAACTGTACTATTAACAATGATGGTAGTGACAGTGATGTTGACAACTGGAGAATTAACAATGATGGTAGTGACAGTGATGTTGACAACTGTACTATTAACAATGATGGTAGTAACATTGATGTTGACAACTGTAGTATTAACAATGATGATATTGACAGTGATGTTGACAACTGTAATATTAACAATGATGGTAGTGACATTGATGTTGACAACTGTAGTATTAACAATGATGGTAGTGACATTGATGTTGACAACTGTAGTATTAACAATGATGGTAGTGACAGTGATGTTGACAACTGTAGTATTAACAATGATGGTAGTGACATTGATGTTGACAACTGTAGTATTAACAATGATGGTAGTGACATTGATGTTGACAACTGTAGTATTAACAATGATGGTAGTGACAGTGATGTTGACAACTGTAGTATTAACAATGATGGTAGTAACAGTGATGTTGACAACTGTAATATTAACAATGATGGTAGTGACAGTGATGTTGACAACTGTAATATTAACAATGATGATATTGACAGTGATGTTGACAACTGTACTATTAACAATGATGGTAGTAACAGTGATGTTGACAACTGTAATATATACAATGATGGTAGTGACAGTGATGTTGACAACTGTAATATTAACAATGATGGTAGTAACAGTGATGTTGACAACTGTAGTATTAACAATGATGGTAGTGAGAGTGATGTTGACAACTGTAATATTAACAATGATGGTAGTGACAGTGATGTTGACAACTGTAGTATTAACAATGATGGTAGTAACAGTGATGTTGACAACTGTAATATTAACAATGATGGTAGTAACAGTGATGTTGACAACTGTAGTATTAACAATGATGGTATTGACAGTGATGTTGACAACTGTAATAGTAACAATGATGGTAGTGACAGTGATGTTGACAACTGTAATATTAACAATGATGGTAGTAACAGTGATGTTGACAACTGTAGTATTAACAATGCTGGTAGTAATAGTGATGTTGACATCTGCAATATTAACAATGATGGTAGTGACAGTGATGTTGACAACTGTAGTATTAACAATGATGGTAGTCACAGTGATGTTGACAACTGTAATATTAACAATGATGGTAGTAACAGTGATGTTGACAACTGTAGTATTAACAATGATGGTAGTGACATTGATGTTGTCAACTGTAGTATTAACAATGCTGGTAGTGACAGTGATGTTGACAACTAGTATTAACAATGCTGGTAGTAACAGTGATGTTGACATCTGCAATATTAACATTGATGGTAGTGACAGTGATGTTGACAACTGTAGTATTAACAGTGATGATATTGACAGTGATGTTGACAACTGTAATATTAACAATGATGGTAGTGACAGTGATGTTGACAACTGTAGTATTAACAATGATGGTAGTAACAGTGATGTTGACAACTGTAATATTAACAATGCTGGTAGTGACAGTGATGTTGACAACTGTAGTATTAACAATGCTGGTAGTAACAGTGATGTTGACATCTGCAATATTAACATTGATGGTAGTGACAGTGATGTTGACAACTGTAGTATTAACAGTGATGATATTGACAGTGATGTTGACAACTGTAATATTAACAATGATGGTAGTAACAGTGATGTTGACAACTGTAGTATTAACAATGATGATATTGACAGTGATTTTGACAACTGTAATAGTAACAATGATGGTAGTGACAGTGATGTTGACAACTGTAATATTAACAATGATGGTAGTAACAGTGATGTTGACAACTGTAGTATTAACAATGATGATAGTGACAGTGATGTTGACAACTGTAGTATTAACAATGCTGGTAGTAACAGTGATGTTGACATCTGCAATATTAACAATGATGGTAGTGACAGTGATGTTGAGAACTGTAATATTAACAAGATGGTAGTAACAGTGATGTTGACAACTGTAGTATTAACAATGATGATATTGACAGTGATGTTGACAACTGTAATAGTAACAATGATGGTAGTGACAGTGATGTTGACAACTGTAGTATTAAAAATGATGGTAGTGACAGTGATGTTGACAACTGTAATATTAACAATGATGGTAGTGAGAGTGATGTTGACAACTGTAGTATTAACAATGATGGTAGTATCAGTTATGTTGACAACTGTAGTATTAACAATGATGGTAGTGAGAGTGATGTTGACAACTGTAATATTAACAATGATGGTAGTGAGAGTGATGTTGACAACTGTAGTATTAACAATGATGGTAGTGACAGTGATGTTGACAACTGGAGAATTAACAATGATGGTAGTGACAGTGATGTTGACAACTGTACTATTAACAATGATGGTAGTAACATTGATGTTGACAACTGTAGTATTAACAATGATGATATTGACAGTGATGTTGACAACTGTAATATTAACAATGATGGTAGTGACATTGATGTTGACAACTGTAGTATTAACAATGATGGTAGTGACATTGATGTTGACAACTGTAGTATTAACAATGATGGTAGTGACAGTGATGTTGACAACTGTAGTATTAACAATGATGGTAGTGACATTGATGTTGACAACTGTAGTATTAACAATGATGGTAGTGACATTGATGTTGACAACTGTAGTATTAACAATGATGGTAGTGACAGTGATGTTGACAACTGTAGTATTAACAATGATGGTAGTAACAGTGATGTTGACAACTGTAATATTAACAATGATGGTAGTGACAGTGATGTTGACAACTGTAATATTAACAATGATGATATTGACAGTGATGTTGACAACTGTACTATTAACAATGATGGTAGTAACAGTGATGTTGACAACTGTAATATATACAATGATGGTAGTGACAGTGATGTTGACAACTGTAATATTAACAATGATGGTAGTAACAGTGATGTTGACAACTGTAGTATTAACAATGATGGTAGTGAGAGTGATGTTGACAACTGTAATATTAACAATGATGGTAGTGACAGTGATGTTGACAACTGTAGTATTAACAATGATGGTAGTAACAGTGATGTTGACAACTGTAATATTAACAATGATGGTAGTAACAGTGATGTTGACAACTGTAGTATTAACAATGATGGTATTGACAGTGATGTTGACAACTGTAATAGTAACAATGATGGTAGTGACAGTGATGTTGACAACTGTAATATTAACAATGATGGTAGTAACAGTGATGTTGACAACTGTAGTATTAACAATGCTGGTAGTAATAGTGATGTTGACATCTGCAATATTAACAATGATGGTAGTGACAGTGATGTTGACAACTGTAGTATTAACAATGATGGTAGTCACAGTGATGTTGACAACTGTAATATTAACAATGATGGTAGTAACAGTGATGTTGACAACTGTAGTATTAACAATGATGGTAGTGACATTGATGTTGTCAACTGTAGTATTAACAATGCTGGTAGTGACAGTGATGTTGACAACTAGTATTAACAATGCTGGTAGTAACAGTGATGTTGACATCTGCAATATTAACATTGATGGTAGTGACAGTGATGTTGACAACTGTAGTATTAACAGTGATGATATTGACAGTGATGTTGACAACTGTAATATTAACAATGATGGTAGTGACAGTGATGTTGACAACTGTAGTATTAACAATGATGGTAGTAACAGTGATGTTGACAACTGTAATATTAACAATGCTGGTAGTGACAGTGATGTTGACAACTGTAGTATTAACAATGCTGGTAGTAACAGTGATGTTGACATCTGCAATATTAACATTGATGGTAGTGACAGTGATGTTGACAACTGTAGTATTAACAGTGATGATATTGACAGTGATGTTGACAACTGTAATATTAACAATGATGGTAGTAACAGTGATGTTGACAACTGTAGTATTAACAATGATGATATTGACAGTGATTTTGACAACTGTAATAGTAACAATGATGGTAGTGACAGTGATGTTGACAACTGTAATATTAACAATGATGGTAGTAACAGTGATGTTGACAACTGTAGTATTAACAATGATGATAGTGACAGTGATGTTGACAACTGTAGTATTAACAATGCTGGTAGTAACAGTGATGTTGACATCTGCAATATTAACAATGATGGTAGTGACAGTGATGTTGAGAACTGTAATATTAACAAGATGGTAGTAACAGTGATGTTGACAACTGTAGTATTAACAATGATGATATTGACAGTGATGTTGACAACTGTAATAGTAACAATGATGGTAGTGACAGTGATGTTGACAACTGTAGTATTAAAAATGATGGTAGTGACAGTGATGTTGACAACTGTAATATTAACAATGATGGTAGTGAGAGTGATGTTGACAACTGTAGTATTAACAATGATGGTAGTATCAGTTATGTTGACAACTGTAGTATTAACAATGATGGTAGTGAGAGTGATGTTGACAACTGTAATATTAACAATGATGGTAGTGAGAGTGATGTTGACAACTGTAGTATTAACAATGATGGTAGTATCAGTGATGTTGACAACTGTAATATTAACAATGATGGTAGTGAGAGTGATGTTGACAACTATAATATTAACAATGATGGTAGTAACAGTGATGTTGACAACTGTAGTATTAACAATGATGGTAGTGAGAGTGATGTTGACAACTGTAGTATTAACAATGATGGTAGTGACAGTGATGTCGACAACTGTAGTATTAACAATGATGGTAGTGACAGTGATGTTGACAACCAACTGTAATATTAACAATGATGGTAGTGACAGTGATGTTGACAACTGTAGTATTAACAATGCTGGTAGTGACAGTGATGTTGACAACTGTAGTATTAACAATGCTGGTAGTAATAGTGATGTTGACATCTGCAATATTAACAATGATGGTAGTGACAGTGATGTTGACAACTGTAGTATTAACAATGATGGTAGTCACAGTGATGTTGACAACTGTAATATTAACAATGATGGTAGTAACAGTGATGTTGACAACTGTAGTATTAACAATGATGGTAGTGACATTGATGTTGACAACTGTAGTATTAACAATGCTGGTAGTGACAGTGATGTTGACAACTGTAGTATTAACAATGCTGGTAGTAACAGTGATGTTGACATCTGCAATATTAACATTGATGGTAGTGACAGTGATGTTGACAACTGTAGTATTAACAGTGATGATATTGACAGTGATGTTGACAACTGTAATATTAACAATGATGGTAGTGACAGTGATGTTGACAACTGTAATATTAACAATGATGGTAGAAACAGTGATGTTGACAACTGTAGTATTAACAATGATGATATTGACAGTGATGTTGACAACTGTAATATTAACAATGATGGTAGTAACAGTGATGTTGACAACTGTAATATTAAAAATGATGATATTGACAGTGATGTTGACAACTGTAATATTAAAAATGATGGTAGTAATAGTGATGTTGACATCTGTATTATTAACAATGATGATATTGACAGTGATGTTGACAACTGTAGTATTAACAATGATGGTAGTGAGAGTGATGTTGACAACTGTAGTATTAACAATGATGGTAGTGACAGTGATGTCGACAACTGTAGTATTAACAATGATGGTAGTGACAGTGATGTTGACAACCAACTGTAATATTAACAATGATGGTAGTGACAGTGATGTTGACAACTGTAGTATTAACAATGCTGGTAGTGACAGTGATGTTGACAACTGTAGTATTAACAATGCTGGTAGTAATAGTGATGTTGACATCTGCAATATTAACAATGATGGTAGTGACAGTTATGTTGACAACTGTAGTATTAACAATGATGGTAGTCACAGTGATGTTGACAACTGTAATATTAACAATGATGGTAGTAACAGTGATGTTGACAACTGTAGTATTAACAATGCTGGTAGTGACAGTGATGTTGACAACTGTAGTATTAACAATGCTGGTAGTAATAGTGATGTTGACATCTGCAATATTAACAATGATGGTAGTGACAGTGATGTTGACAACTGTAGTATTAACAATGATGGTAGTCACAGTGATGTTGACAACTGTAATATTAACAATGATGGTAGTAACAGTGATGTTGACAACTGTAGTATTAACAATGATGGTAGTGACATTGATGTTGACAACTGTAGTATTAACAATGCTGGTAGTGACAGTGATGTTGACAACTGTAGTATTAACAATGCTGGTAGTAACAGTGATGTTGACATCTGCAATATTAACATTGATGGTAGTGACAGTGACGTTGACAACTGTAGTATTAACAGTGATGATATTGACAGTGATGTTGACAACTGTAATATTAACAATGATGGTAGTGACAGTGATGTTGACAACTGTAATATTAACAATGATGGTAGAAACAGTGATGTTGACAACTGTAGTATTAACAATGATGATATTGACAGTGATGTTGACAACTGTAATATTAACAATGATGGTAGTAACAGTGATGTTGACAACTGTAATATTAAAAATGATGATATTGACAGTGATGTTGACAACTGTAATATTAAAAATGATGGTAGTAATAGTGATGTTGACATCTGTATTATTAACAATGATGATATTGACAGTGATGTTGACAACTGTAGTATTAACAATGATGGTAGTGAGAGTGATGTTGACAACTGTAGTATTAACAATGATGATAGTGACAGTGATGTTGACAACTGTAATATGAACAATGATGGTAGTAACAGTGATGTTGACAACTCTAGTATTAACAATGATGGTAGTGACATTGATGTTGACAACTGTCGTATTAACAATGATGGTAGTGACATTGCTGTTGACAACTGTAGTATTAACAATGATGGTAGTGACATTGATGTTGACATCTGTAGTATTAACAATGATGGTAGTGACATTTATGTTGACAACTGTAATATTAACAATGTTGGTAGTAACAGTGATGTTGACAACTGCATTATTAACAATGATGGTAGTGACAGTGATGTTGACAACTGTAATATTAACAATGATGGTAGTGACAGTGATGTTGACAACTGTAGTATTAACAATGATAGTAGTGACAGTGATGTTGACAACTGTAGTATTAAGAATGATGCTAGTGACAGTGATGTTGACAACTGTAGTATTAACAATGCTGGTAATAACAGTGATGTTGACATCTGCAATATTAACAATGATGGTAGTAACAGTGATGTTGACAACTGTAGTATTAACAATGATGGTAGTGACAGTGATGTTGACAACTGTAGTATTAACAATGATGGTAGTGACAGTGATGTTGACAACTGTAATATTAACAATGATGGTAGTAACAGTGATGTTGACAACTGTAGTATTAACAATGATGGTAGTAACAGTGATGTTGACAACTGTAGTATTAACAATGATGGTAGTGACAGTGATGTTGACAACTGTAATATTAACAATGATGGTAGTAACAGTGATGTTGACAACTGTAGTATTAACAATGATGGTAGTGACAGTGATGTTGACAACTGTAGTATTAACAATGATGGTAGTAAGATTGATGTTGACAACCAACTGTAATATTAACAATGATGGTAGTGACAGTGATGTTGACAACTGTAGTATTAACAATGATGGTAGTAACAGTGATGTTGACAACTGTAGTATTAACAATGATGGTAGTGACAGTGATGTTGACAACTGTAGTATTAACAATGATGGTAGTGACAGTGATGTTGACAACTGTAGTATTAACAATGATGGTAGTGACAGTGATGTTGACAACTGTAGTATTAACAATGATGGTAGTAAGATTGATGTTGACAACCAACTGTAATATTAACAATGATGGTAGTGACAGTGATGTTGACAACTGTAGTATTAACAATGATGGTAGTAACAGTGATGTTGACAACTGTAGTATTAACAATGATGGTAGTGACAGTGATGTTGACAACTGTAATATTAACAATGATGGTAGTAACAGTGATGTTGACAACTGTAGTATTAACAATGATGGTAGTAACAGTGATGTTGACAACTGTAGTATTAACAATGATGGTAGTAACAGTGATGTTGACAACTGTAGTATTAACAATGATGGTAGTAACAGTGATGTTGACAACTGTAGTATTAACAATGATGGTAGTGAGAGTGATGTTGACAACTGTAATATTAACAATGATGGTAGTAACAGTGATGTTGACAACTGTAGTATTAACAATGATGGTAGTGACAGTGATGTTGACAACCAACTGTAATATTAACAATGATGGTAGTGACAGTGATGTTGACAACTGTAATAGTAACAATGATGGTAGTGAGAGTGATGTTGACAACTGTACTATTAACAATGATGGTAGTAACAGTGATGTTGACAACTGTAGTATTAACAATGATGGTAGTGACAGTGATGTTGACAACCAACTGTAATATTAACAATGATGGTAGTGACAGTGATGTTGACAACTGTAGTATTAACAATGATGGTAGTGACAGTGATGTTGACACTTGTAGTATTAACAATGATGGTAGTAACAGTGATGTTGACAACTGGAGTATTAACAATGATGGTAGTGACAGTTATGTTGACAACTGTAGTATTAACAATGATGGTAGTGACAGTGATGTTGACAACTGTAGTATTAACAATGATGATATTGACAGTGATGTTGACAAATGTAATATTAACAATGATGGTAGTGACAGTGATGTTGACAACTGTAAAATTATCAATGATGGTAGTAACAGTGATGTTGACAACTGTAGTATTAACAATGATGATATTGACAGTGATGTTGACAACTGTAGTATTAACAAAGATGGTAGTGACAGTGATGTTGACAACTGTAGTATTAACAATGATTGTAGTGACAGTGATGTTGACAACTGTACTATTAACAATGATGGTAGTAAAAGTGATGTTGACAACTGTAGTATTAACAATGATGGTAGTGAAAGTGATGTTGACAACTGTAGTATTAACAATGATGGTAGTGACAGTGATGTTGACAACTGTAATATTAACAATGATGGTAGTAACAGTGATGTTGACAACAGTAGTATTAACAATGATGGTAGTAACAGTGATGTTGACAACTGTAATATTAACAATGATGGTAGTGACAGTGATGTAGACAACTGTAATATTAACAATGATGTTAGTGACAGTGATGTTGACAACTCTAGTATTAACAATGATGGTAGTGACAGTGACGTTGACAACTTTAGAATTAACAATGATGGTAGTGACAGTGATGTTGACAACTGTAATATTAACAATAATGGTAGTAACAGTGATGTTGACAACTGTAATATTAACAATGATGGTAGTAACAGTGATGTTGACAACTGTAGTATTAACAATAATGGTAGTGACATTGATGTTGACAATTGTAGTATTAACACTGATGGTAGTGACAGTGATGTTTACACCTGTAGTATTAACAATGATTGTAGTGACAGTGACGTTGACAACTGTAGTATTAACAATGATGGTAGTAACAGTGATGTTGACTACTGTAGTATTAACAATGATGATATTGACAGTGATGTTGACAACTGTAATATTAACAATGATGGTAGTAACAGTGATGTTGACAACTGTAGTACTAACAATGATGGTAGTGACAGTGATGTTGACAACTATAATATTAACAATGATGGTAGTAACAGTGATGTTGACAACTGTAGTATTAACAATGATGATATTGACAGTGATGTTGACAACTGTAATATTAACAATGATGGTAGTAACAGTGATGTTGACAACTGTAGTATTAAAAATGATGATATTGACAGTGATGTTGACAACTGTAATATTAACAATGATGGTAGTAACATTGATGTTGACAACTGTAGTATTAACAATGATGATATTGACAGTGATGTTGACAACTGTAATATTAACAATGATGGTAGTAACATTGATGTTGACAACTGTAGTATTAACAATGATGATATTGACAGTGATGTTGACAACTGTAATATTCACAATGATGGTAGTGACATTGATGTTGACAACTGTAGTATTAACAATGATGGTAGTAACATTGATGTTGACAACTGTAGTATTAACAATGATGGTAGTAACATTGATGTTGACAACTGTAGTATTAACAATGATGGTAGTGACAGTGATGTTGACAACTGTAGTATTAACAATAATGGTAGTAACAGTGATGTTGACAACTGTAATATTAACAATGATGGTAGTAACAGTGATGTTGACAACTGTAATATTAACAATGATGGTAGTAACAGTGATGTTGACAACTGTAGTATTAACAATGATTGTAGTGACATTGATGTTGACAACTGTAGTATTAACAATGATGGTAGTGACATTGATGTTGACAACTATAGTATTAACAATGATGGTAGTGACATTGATGTTGACAACTCTAGTATTAACAATGATGGTAGTGACATTTATGTTGACAACTGTAGTATTAACAATGATGGTAGTGACAGTGATGTTGACAACTGTAGTATTAACAATGATGGTAGTAACAGTGATGTTGACAACTGTAGTATTAACAATGATGGTAGTAACAGTGATGTTGACAACTGTAGTATTAACAATGATGGTAGTGACAGTGATGTTGACAACTGTAGTATTAACAATGATGGTAGTAACAGTGATGTTGACATCTGCAATATTAACAATGATGGTAGTAACAGTGATGTTGACATCTGCAATATTAACAATGATGGTAGTGACAGTGATGTTGACAACTGTAGTATTTACAATGATGGTAGTGACAGTGATGTTGACAACTGTAGTATTAACAATGATGGTAGTGACAGTGATGTTGACAACTGTAGTATTAACAATGATGGTAGTGACAGTTATGTTGACAACTGTAGTATTAACAATGATTGTAGTAAGAGTGATGTTGACAACTGTAGTATTAACAATGATGGTAGTGACAGTGATGTTGACAACTGTAGTATTAACAATGATGGTAGTGACAGTGATGTTGACAACTGTAGTATTAACAATAATGATATTGACAGTGATGTTGACAACTGTAGTATTAACAATGATGGGAGTGAGAGTGATGTTGACAACTGTAGTATTAACAATGATGGTAGTGACAGTGATGTTGACAACTGTAGTATTAACAATGATGGTAGTAACAGTGATGTTGACAACTGGAGTATTAACAATGATGATATTGACAGTGATGTTGACAACTGTAATATTAACAATGATGGTAGTGACAGTGATGTTGACAACTGTAGTATTAACAATGATGGTAGTAACAGTGATGTTGACAACTGTAGTATTAACAATGATGATATTGACAGTGATGTTGACAACTGTAATATTAACAATGATGGTAGTAACAGTGATGTTGACATCTCTAGTATTAACAATGATGGTAGTGACTGATGTTGACAACTGTAGTGTTAACAATGATGGTAGTGACAGTTATGTTGACAACTCTAGTATTAACAATGATGGTAGTGACTGATGTTGACAACTGTAGTGTTAACAATGATGGTAGTGACAGTGATGTTGACAACTGTAGTATTAACAATGATGGTAGTAACAGTGATGTTGACAACTGTACTATTAACAATGATGGTAGTGACAGTGATGTTGACAACTGGAGTATTAACAATGATGGTAGTGACAGTGATGTTGACAACTGTACTATTAACAATGATGGTAGTAACATTGATGTTGACAACTGTAGTGTTAACAATGATGGTAGTGACAGTGATGTTGACAACTGTAGTATTAACAATGATGGTAGTAACAGTGATGTTGACAACTGTAATATTAACAATGATGGTAGTAACAGTGATGTTGACAACTGGAGTATTAACAATGATGGTAGTGACAGTGATGTTGACAACTGTACTATTAACAATGATGGTAGTAACATTGATGTTGACAACTGTAGTATTAACAATGATGATATTGACAGTGATGTTGACAACTGTAATATTAACAATGATGGTAGTGACATTGATGTTGAAAACTGTAGTATTAACAATGATGGTAGTGACATTGATGTTGACAACTGTAGTATTAACAATGATGGTAGTGACAGTGATGTTGACAACTGTAGTATTAACAATGATGGTAGTGACATTGATGTTGACAACTGTAGTATTAACAATGATGGTAGTGACATTGATGTTGACAACTGTAGTATTAACAATGATGGTAGTGACAGTGATGTTGACAACTGTAGTATTAACAATGATGGTAGTAACAGTGATGTTGACAACTGTAATATTAACAATGATGGTAGTGACAGTGATGTTGACAACTGTAATATTAACAATGATGATATTGACAGTGATGTTGACAACTGTAATATTAACAATGATGGTAGTGACATTGATGTTGACAACTGTAGTATTAAAAATGATGGTAGTGACATTGATGTTGACAACTGTAGTATTAACAATGATGGTAGTGACATTGATGTTGACAACTGTAGTATTAACAATGATGGTAGTGACAGTGATGTTGACAACTGTAGTATTAACAATGATGGTAGTAACAGTGATGTTGACAACTGTAATATTAACCATGATGGTAGTGACATTGATGTTGACAACTGTAGTATTAACAATGATGATATTGACAGTGATGTTGACAACTGTAATATTAACAATGATGGTAGTGACATTGATGTTGACAACTGTACTATTAACAATGATGGTAGTAACATTGATGTTGACAACTGTAGTATTAACAATGATGATATTGACAGTGATGTTGACAACTGTAATATTAACAATGATGGTAGTGACATTGATGTTGACAACTGTAGTATTAACAATGATGGTAGTGACAGTGATGTTGACAACTGTAATATTAACAATGATGGTAGTAACAGTGATGTTGACAACTGTAGTATTAACAATGATTGTAGTGATATTGATGTTGACAACTGTAGTATTAACAATGATGGTAGTGACATTGATGTTGACAACTATAGTATTAACAATGATGGTAGTGACATTGATGTTGACAACTGTAGTATTAACAATGATGGTAGTGACATTGATGTTGACAACTGTAGTATTAACAATGATGGTAGTGACAGTGATGTTGACAACTGTAATATTAACAATGATGGTAGTAACAGTGATGTTGACAACTGTAATATTAACAATGATGGTAGTGAGAGTGATGTTGACAACTGTAGTATTAACAATGATGGGAGTGAGAGTGATGTTGACAACTGTAGTATTAACAATGATGGTAGTGACAGTGATGTTGACAACTGTAGTATTAACAATGATGGTAGTAACAGTGATGTTGACAACTGTAGTATTAACAATAATGGTAGTGACAGTGATGTTGACAACTGTAGTATTAACAATGATGGTAGTGACAGTGATGTTGACAACTGTAGTATTAACAATGATGGTAGTAACAGTGATGTTGACAACTGTAGTATTAACAATAATGGTAGTGACAGTGATGTTGACAACTGTAGTATTAACAATGATGGTAGTAACAGTGATGTTGACAACTGTAGTATTAACAATAATGGTAGTGACAGTGATGTTGACAACTGTAGTATTAACAATGATGGTAGTAACAGTGATGTTGACAACTGGAGTATTAACAATGATGATATTGACAGTGATGTTGACAACTGTAATATTAACAATGATGGTAGTGACAGTGATGTTGACAACTGTAGTATTAACAATGATGGTAGTAACAGTGATGTTGACAACTGTAGTATTAACAATAATGGTAGTGACAGTGATGTTGACAACTGTAGTATTAACAATGATGGTAGTAACAGTGATGTTGACAACTGGAGTATTAACAATGATGGTAGTAACAGTGATGTTGACAACTGTAGTATTAACAATGATGGTAGTGACAGTGATGTTGACAACTGTAATATTAACAATGATGGTAGTAACAGTGATGTTGACAACTGTAATATTAACAATGATGGTAGTAACAGTGATGTTGACAACTGTAGTATTAACAATGATGGTAGTAACAGTGATGTTGACAACTGTAGTATTAACAATGATGGTAGTGACAGTGATGTTGACAACTGTAGTATTAACAATGATGGTAGTGACAGTGATGTTGACAACTCTAGTATTAACAATGATGGTAGTGACTGATGTTGACAACTGTAGTGTTAACAATGATGGTAGTGACAGTTATGTTGACAACTCTAGTATTAACAATGATGGTAGTGACTGATGTTGACAACTGTAGTGTTAACAATGATGGTAGTAACAGTGATGTTGACAACTGTACTATTAACAATGATGGTAGTGACAGTGATGTTGACAACTGTAGTATTAACAATGATGATATTGACAGTGATGTTGACAACTGTAATATTAACAATGATGGTAGTGACAGTGATGTTGACAACTGGAGTATTAACAATGATGGTAGTAACAGTGATGTTGACAACTGTAGTGTTAACAATGATGGTAGTGACAGTGATGTTGACAACTGGAGTATTAACAATGATGGTAGTGACAGTGATGTTGACAACTGTACTATTAACAATGATGGTAGTAACATTGATGTTGACAACTGTAGTATTAACAATGATGATATTGACAGTGATGTTGACAACTGTAATATTAACAATGATGGTAGTGACATTGATGTTGACAACTGTAGTATTAACAATGATGGTAGTGACATTGATGTTGACAACTGTAGTATTAACAATGATGGTAGTGAGAGTGATGTTGACAACTGTAATATTAACAATGATGGTAGTAACAGTGATGTTGACAACTGTAGTATTAACAATGATGGTAGTGACAGTGATGTTGACAACCAACTGTAATATTAACAATGATGGTAGTGACAGTGATGTTGACAACTGTAATAGTAACAATGATGGTAGTGAGAGTGATGTTGACAACTGTACTATTAACAATGATGGTAGTAACAGTGATGTTGACAACTGTAGTATTAACAATGATGGTAGTGACAGTGATGTTGACAACCAACTGTAATATTAACAATGATGGTAGTGACAGTGATGTTGACAACTGTAGTATTAACAATGATGGTAGTGACAGTGATGTTGACACTTGTAGTATTAACAATGATGGTAGTAACAGTGATGTTGACAACTGGAGTATTAACAATGATGGTAGTGACAGTTATGTTGACAACTGTAGTATTAACAATGATGGTAGTGACAGTGATGTTGACAACTGTAGTATTAACAATGATGATATTGACAGTGATGTTGACAAATGTAATATTAACAATGATGGTAGTGACAGTGATGTTGACAACTGTAAAATTATCAATGATGGTAGTAACAGTGATGTTGACAACTGTAGTATTAACAATGATGATATTGACAGTGATGTTGACAACTGTAGTATTAACAAAGATGGTAGTGACAGTGATGTTGACAACTGTAGTATTAACAATGATTGTAGTGACAGTGATGTTGACAACTGTACTATTAACAATGATGGTAGTAAAAGTGATGTTGACAACTGTAGTATTAACAATGATGGTAGTGAAAGTGATGTTGACAACTGTAGTATTAACAATGATGGTAGTGACAGTGATGTTGACAACTGTAATATTAACAATGATGGTAGTAACAGTGATGTTGACAACACTAGTATTAACAATGATGGTAGTAACAGTGATGTTGACAACAATAATATTAACAATGATGGTAGTGACAGTGATGTTGACAACTGTAATATTAACAATGATGGTAGTGACAGTGATGTTGACAACTGTAGTATTAACAATGATGGTAGTGACAGTGACGTTGACAACTTTAGAATTAACAATGATGGTAGTGACAGTGATGTTTACACCTGTAGTATTAACAATGATTGTAGTGACAGTGACGTTGACAACTGTAGTATTAACAATGATGGTAGTAACAGTGATGTTGACTACTGTAGTATTAACAATGATGATATTGACAGTGATGTTGACAACTGTAATATTAACAATGATGGTAGTAACAGTGATGTTGACAACTGTAGTACTAACAATGATGGTAGTGACAGTGATGTTGACAACTATAATATTAACAATGATGGTAGTAACAGTGATGTTGACAACTGTAGTATTAACAATGATGATATTGACAGTGATGTTGACAACTGTAATATTAACAATGATGGTAGTAACAGTGATGTTGACAACTGTAGTATTAAAAATGATGATATTGACAGTGATGTTGACAACTGTAATATTAACAATGATGGTAGTAACATTGATGTTGACAACTGTAGTATTAACAATGATGATATTGACAGTGATGTTGACAACTGTAATATTAACAATGATGGTAGTAACATTGATGTTGACAACTGTAGTATTAACAATGATGATATTGACAGTGATGTTGACAACTGTAATATTCACAATGATGGTAGTGACATTGATGTTGACAACTGTAGTATTAACAATGATGGTAGTAACATTGATGTTGACAACTGTAGTATTAACAATGATGGTAGTAACATTGATGTTGACAACTGTAGTATTAACAATGATGGTAGTGACAGTGATGTTGACAACTGTAGTATTAACAATAATGGTAGTAACAGTGATGTTGACAACTGTAATATTAACAATGATGGTAGTAACAGTGATGTTGACAACTGTAATATTAACAATGATGGTAGTAACAGTGATGTTGACAACTGTAGTATTAACAATGATTGTAGTGACATTGATGTTGACAACTGTAGTATTAACAATGATGGTAGTGACATTGATGTTGACAACTATAGTATTAACAATGATGGTAGTGACATTGATGTTGACAACTCTAGTATTACCAATGATGGTAGTGACATTTATGTTGACAACTGTAGTATTAACAATGATGGTAGTGACAGTGATGTTGACAACTGTAGTATTAACAATGATGGTAGTAACAGTGATGTTGACAACTGTAGTATTAACAATGATGGTAGTAACAGTGATGTTGACAACTGTAGTATTAACAATGATGGTAGTGACAGTGATGTTGACAACTGTAGTATTAACAATGATGGTAGTAACAGTGATGTTGACATCTGCAATATTAACAATGATGGTAGTAACAGTGATGTTGACATCTGCAATATTAACAATGATGGTAGTGACAGTGATGTTGACAACTGTAGTATTTACAATGATGGTAGTGACAGTGATGTTGACAACTGTAGTATTAACAATGATGGTAGTGACAGTGATGTTGACAACTGTAGTATTAACAATGATGGTAGTGACAGTGATGTTGACAACTGTAGTATTAACAATGATTGTAGTAAGAGTGATGTTGACAACTGTAGTATTAACAATGATGGTAGTGACAGTGATGTTGACAACTGTAGTATTAACAATGATGGTAGTGACAGTGATGTTGACAACTGTAGTATTAACAATAATGATATTGACAGTGATGTTGACAACTGTAGTATTAACAATGATGGGAGTGAGAGTGATGTTGACAACTGTAGTATTAACAATGATGGTAGTGACAGTGATGTTGACAACTGTAGTATTAACAATGATGGTAGTAACAGTGATGTTGACAACTGGAGTATTAACAATAATGATATTGACAGTGATGTTGACAACTGTAGTATTAACAATGATGGGAGTGAGAGTGATGTTGACAACTGTAGTATTAACAATGATGGTAGTGACAGTGATGTTGACAACTGTAGTATTAACAATGATGGTAGTAACAGTGATGTTGACAACTGGAGTATTAACAATGATGATATTGACAGTGATGTTGACAACTGTAATATTAACAATGATGGTAGTGACAGTGATGTTGACAACTGTAGTATTAACAATGATGGTAGTAACAGTGATGTTGACAACTGTAGTATTAACAATGATGATATTGACAGTGATGTTGACAACTGTAATATTAACAATGATGGTAGTAACAGTGATGTTGACATCTCTAGTATTAACAATGATGGTAGTGACTGATGTTGACAACTGTAGTGTTAACAATGATGGTAGTGACAGTTATGTTGACAACTCTAGTATTAACAATGATGGTAGTGACTGATGTTGACAACTGTAGTGTTAACAATGATGGTAGTGACAGTGATGTTGACAACTGTAGTATTAACAATGATGGTAGTAACAGTGATGTTGACAACTGTACTATTACCAATGATGGTAGTGACAGTGATGTTGACAACTGGAGTATTAACAATGATGGTAGTGACAGTGATGTTGACAACTGTACTATTAACAATGATGGTAGTAACATTGATGTTGACAACTGTAGTATTAACAATGATGATATTGACAGTGATGTTGACAACTGTAATATTAACAATGATGGTAGTGACATTGATGTTGAAAACTGTAGTATTAACAATGATGGTAGTGACATTGATGTTGACAACTGTAGTATTAACAATGATGGTAGTGACAGTGATGTTGACAACTGTAGTATTAACAATGATGGTAGTGACATTGATGTTGACAACTGTAGTATTAACAATGATGGTAGTGACATTGATGTTGACAACTGTAGTATTAACAATGATGGTAGTGACAGTGATGTTGACAACTGTAGTATTAACAATGATGGTAGTAACAGTGATGTTGACAACTGTAATATTAACAATGATGGTAGTGACAGTGATGTTGACAACTGTAATATTAACAATGATGATATTGACAGTGATGTTGACAACTGTAATATTAACAATGATGGTAGTGACATTGATGTTGACAACTGTAGTATTAACAATGATGGTAGTGACATTGATGTTGACAACTGTAGTATTAACAATGATGGTAGTGACATTGATGTTGACAACTGTAGTATTAACAATGATGGTAGTGACAGTGATGTTGACAACTGTAGTATTAACAATGATGGTAGTAACAGTGATGTTGACAACTGTAATATTAACAATGATGGTAGTGACATTGATGTTGACAACTGTAGTATTAACAATGATGATATTGACAGTGATGTTGACAACTGTAATATTAACAATGATGGTAGTGACATTGTTGTTGACAACTGTACTAAACAATGATGGTAGTAACATTGATGTTGACAACTGTAGTATTAACAATGATGATATTGACAGTGATGTTGACAACTGTAATATTAACAATGATGGTAGTGACATTGATGTTGACAACTGTAGTATTAACAATGATGGTAGTGACAGTGATGTTGACAACTGTAATATTAACAATGATGGTAGTAACAGTGATGTTGACAACTGTAGTATTAACAATGATGGTAGTAACAGTGATGTTGACAACTGTAGTATTAACAATGATGGTAGTGAGAGTGATGTTGACAACTGTAGTATTAACAATGATGGGAGTGAGAGTGATGTTGACAACTGTAGTATTAACAATGATGGTAGTGACAGTGATGTTGACAACTGTAGTATTAACAATGATGGTAGTAACAGTGATGTTGACAACTGTAGTATTAACAATGATGGTAGTAACAGTGATGTTGACTACTGTAGTATTAACAATGATGGTAGTGAGAGTGATGTTGACAACTGTAGTATTAACAATGATGGGAGTGAGAGTGATGTTGACAACTGTAGTATTAACAATGATGGTAGTGACAGTGATGTTGACAACTGTAGTATTAACAATGATGATATTGACAGTGATGTTGACAACTGTAGTATTAACAATGATGGTAGTAACAGTGATGTTGACTACTGTAGTATTAACAATGATGATATTGACAGTGATGTTGACAACTGTAATATTAACAATGATGGTAGTAACAGTGATGTTGACAACTGTAGTATTAACAATGATGGTAGTGACAGTGACGTTGACAACTTTAGAATTAACAATGATGGTAGTGACAGTGATGTTGACAACTGTAATATTAACAATAATGGTAGTAACAGTGATGTTGACAACTGTAATATTAACAATGATGGTAGTAACAGTGATGTTGACAACTGTAGTATTAACAATAATGGTAGTGACATTGATTTTGACAATTGTAGTATTAACACTGATGGTAGTGACAGTGATGTTTACACCTGTAGTATTAACAATGATTGTAGTGACAGTGACGTTGACAACTGTAGTATTAACAATGATGGTAGTAACAGTGATGTTGACTACTGTAGTATTAACAATGATGATATTGACAGTGATGTTGACAACTGTAATATTAACAATGATGGTAGTAACAGTGATGTTGACAACTGTAGTACTAACAATGATGGTAGTGACAGTGATGTTGACAACTATAATATTAACAATGATGGTAGTAACAGTGATGTTGACAACTGTAGTATTAACAATGATGATATTGACAGTGATGTTGACAACTGTAATATTAACAATGATGGTAGTAACAGTGATGTTGACAACTGTAGTATTAAAAATGATGATATTGACAGTGATGTTGACAACTGTAATATTAACAATGATGGTAGTAACATTGATGTTGACAACTGTAGTATTAACAATGATGATATTGACAGTGATGTTGACAACTGTAATATTAACAATGATGGTAGTAACAGTGATGTTGACAACTGTAGTATTAACAATGATTGTAGTGACATTGATGTTGACAACTGTAGTATTAACAATGATGGTAGTGACATTGATGTTGACAACTATAGTATTAACAATGATGGTAGTGACATTGATGTTGACAACTCTAGTATTACCAATGATGGTAGTGACATTTATGTTGACAACTGTAGTATTAACAATGATGGTAGTGACAGTGATGTTGACAACTGTAGTATTAACAATGATGGTAGTAACAGTGATGTTGACAACTGTAGTATTAACAATGATGGTAGTAACAGTGATGTTGACAACTGTAGTATTAACAATGATGGTACTGACAGTGATGTTGACAACTGTAGTATTAACAATGATGGTAGTAACAGTGATGTTGACATCTGCAATATTAACAATGATGGTAGTAACAGTGATGTTGACATCTGCAATATTAACAATGATGGTAGTGACAGTGATGTTGACAACTGTAGTATTTACAATGATGGTAGTGACAGTGATGTTGACAACTGTAGTATTAACAATGATGGTAGTGACAGTGATGTTGACAACTGTAGTATTAACAATGATGGTAGTGACAGTGATGTTGACAACTGTAGTATTAACAATGATTGTAGTAAGAGTGATGTTGACAACTGTAGTATTAACAATGATGGTAGTGACAGTGATGTTGACAACTGTAGTATTAACAATGATGGTAGTGACAGTGATGTTGACAACTGTAGTATTAACAATAATGATATTGACAGTGATGTTGACAACTGTAGTATTAACAATGATGGGAGTGAGAGTGATGTTGACAACTGTAGTATTAACAATGATGGTAGTGACAGTGATGTTGACAACTGTAGTATTAACAATGATGGTAGTAACAGTGATGTTGACAACTGGAGTATTAACAATGATGATATTGACAGTGATGTTGACAACTGTAATATTAACAATGATGGTAGTGACAGTGATGTTGACAACTGTAGTATTAACAATGATGGTAGTAACAGTGATGTTGACAACTGTAGTATTAACAATGATGATATTGACAGTGATGTTGACAACTGTAATATTAACAATGATGGTAGTAACAGTGATGTTGACATCTCTAGTATTAACAATGATGGTAGTGACTGATGTTGACAACTGTAGTGTTAACAATGATGGTAGTGACAGTTATGTTGACAACTCTAGTATTAACAATGATGGTAGTGACTGATGTTGACAACTGTAGTGTTAACAATGATGGTAGTGACAGTGATGTTGACAACTGTAGTATTAACAATGATGGTAGTAACAGTGATGTTGACAACTGTACTATTACCAATGATGGTAGTGACAGTGATGTTGACAACTGTAGTATTAACAATGATGGTAGTGACATTGATGTTGACAACTGTACTATTAACAATGATGGTAGTAACATTGATGTTGACAACTGTAGTATTAACAATGATGATATTGACAGTGATGTTGACAACTGTAATATTAACAATGATGGTAGTGACATTGATGTTGAAAACTGTAGTATTAACAATGATGGTAGTGACATTGATGTTGACAACTGTAGTATTAACAATGATGGTAGTGACAGTGATGTTGACAACTGTAGTATTAACAATGATGGTAGTGACATTGATGTTGACAACTGTAGTATTAACAATGATGGTAGTGACATTGATGTTGACAACTGTAGTATTAACAATGATGGTAGTGACAGTGATGTTGACAACTGTAGTATTAACAATGATGGTAGTAACAGTGATGTTGACAACTGTAATATTAACAATGATGGTAGTGACAGTGATGTTGACAACTGTAATATTAACAATGATGATATTGACAGTGATGTTGACAACTGTAATATTAACAATGATGGTAGTGACATTGATGTTGACAACTGTAGTATTAACAATGATGGTAGTGACATTGATGTTGACAACTGTAGTATTAACAATGATGGTAGTGACATTGATGTTGACAACTGTAGTATTAATAATGATGGTAGTGACAGTGATGTTGACAACTGTAGTATTAACAATGATGGTAGTAACAGTGATGTTGACAACTGTAATATTAACAATGATGGTAGTGACATTGATGTTGACAACTGTAGTATTAACAATGATGATATTGACAGTGATGTTGACAACTGTAATATTAACAATGATGGTAGTGACATTGTTGTTGACAACTGTACTATTAACAATGATGGTAGTAACATTGATGTTGACAACTGTAGTATTAACAATGATGATATTGACAGTGATGTTGACAACTGTAATATTAACAATGATGGTAGTGACATTGATGTTGACAACTGTAGTATTAACAATGATGGTAGTGACAGTGATGTTGACAACTGTAATATTAACAATGATGGTAGTAACAGTGATGTTGACAACTGTAGTATTAACAATGATGGTAGTAACAGTGATGTTGACAACTGTAGTATTAACAATGATGGTAGTGAGAGTGATGTTGACAACTGTAGTATTAACAATGATGGGAGTGAGAGTGATGTTGACAACTGTAGTATTAACAATGATGGTAGTGACAGTGATGTTGACAACTGTAGTATTAACAATGATGGTAGTAACAGTGATGTTGACAACTGTAGTATTAACAATAATGGTAGTGACAGTGATGTTGACAACTGTAGTATTAACAATGATGGTAGTGACAGTGATGTTGACAACTGTAGTATTAACAATGATGGTAGTAACAGTGATGTTGACAACTGTAGTATTAACAATAATGGTAGTGACAGTGATGTTGACAACTGTAGTATTAACAATGATGGTAGTAACAGTGATGTTGACAACTGTAGTATTAACAATAATGGTAGTGACAGTGATGTTGACAACTGTAGTATTAACAATGATGGTAGTAACAGTGATGTTGACAACTGGAGTATTTACAATGATGATATTGACAGTGATGTTGACAACTGTAATATTAACAATGATGGTAGTGACAGTGATGTTGACAACTGTAGTATTAACAATGATGGTAGTAACAGTGATGTTGACAACTGTAGTATTAACAATAATGGTAGTGACAGTGATGTTGACAACTGTAGTATTAACAATGATGGTAGTAACAGTGATGTTGACAACTGGAGTATTAACAATGATGGTAGTAACAGTGATGTTGACAACTGTAGTATTAACAATGATGGTAGTAACAGTGATGTTGACAACTGTAGTATTAACAATGATGGTAGTGACAGTGATGTTGACAACTGTAGTATTAACAATGATGGTAGTGACAGTGATGTTGACAACTCTAGTATTAACAATGATGGTAGTGACTGATGTTGACAACTGTAGTGTTAACAATGATGGTAGTGACAGTTATGTTGACAACTCTAGTATTAACAATGATGGTAGTGACTGATGTTGACAACTGTAGTGTTAACAATGATGGTAGTAACAGTGATGTTGACAACTGTACTATTAACAATGATGGTAGTGACAGTGATGTTGACAACTGTAGTATTAACAATGATGATATTGACAGTGATGTTGACAACTGTAATATTAACAATGATGGTAGTGACAGTGATGTTGACAACTGGAGTATTAACAATGATGGTAGTAACAGTGATGTTGACAACTGTAGTGTTAACAATGATGGTAGTGACAGTGATGTTGACAACTGGAGTATTAACAATGATGGTAGTGACAGTGATGTTGACAACTGTACTATTAACAATGATGGTAGTAACATTGATGTTGACAACTGTAGTATTAACAATGATGATATTGACAGTGATGTTGACAACTGTAATATTAACAATGATGGTAGTGAGATTGATGTTGACAACTTTAGTATTAACAATGATGGTAGTGACATTGATGTTGACAACTGTAGTATTAACAATGATGGTAGTGACAGTGATGTTGACAACTGTAGTATTAACAATGATGGTAGTAACAGTGATGTTGACAACTGTAGTATTAACAATGATGGTAGTGACAGTGATGTTGACAACTGTAGTATTAACAATGATGCTAGTGACAGTGATGTTGACAACTGTAGTATTAACAATGATGGTAGTGACAGTGATGTTGACAACTGTAGTATTAACAATGATGGTAGTGACATTGATGTTGACAACTGTAGTATTAACAATGATGGTAGTGACAGTGATGTTGACAACTGTAATATTAACAATGATGGTAGTAACAGTGATGTTGACAACTGTAATATTAACAATGATGGTAGTGACAGTGATGTTGACAACTGTAATATTAACAATGATGGTAGTAACAGTGATGTTGACAACTGTAGTATTAACAATGATTGTAGTGACATTGATGTTGACAACTGTAGTATTAACAATGATGGTAGTGACATTGATGTTGACAACTATTGTATTAACAATGATGGTAGCGACATTGATGTTGATAACTGTAGTATTAACAATGATGGTAGTGACATTTATGTTGACAACTGTAGTATTAACAATGATGGTAGTGACAGTGATGTTGACAACTGTAGTATTAACAATGATGGTAGTAACAGTGATGTTGACAACTGTAGTATTAACAATGATGGGAGTGACAGTGATGTTGACAACTGTAGTATTAACAATGATGGTAGTAACAGTGATGTTGACAACTGTAGTATTAACAATGATGGTAGTGACAGTGATGTTGACAACTGTAGTATTAACAATGATGATATTGACAGTGATGTTGACAACTGTAGTATTAACAATGATGATATTGACAGTGATGTTGACAACTGTAGTATTAACAATGATGATATTGACAGTGATGTTGACAACTGTAGTATTAACAATGATGGTAGTAACAGTGATGTTGACAACTGTAGTATTAACAATAATGGTAGTGACAGTGATGTTGACAACTTTAGTATTAACAATGATGGTAGTAACAGTGATGTTGACAACTGGAGTATTAACAATGATGATATTGACAGTGATGTTGACAACTGTAATATTAACAATGATGGTAGTGACAGTGATGTTGACAACTGTAGTATTAACAATGATGGTAGTAACAGTGATGTTGACAACTGTAATATTAACAATGATGGTAGTGACAGTGATGTTGACAACTGTAGTATTAACAATGATGGTAGTAACATTGATGTTGACAACTGTAATATTAACAATGATGGTAATGACAGTGATGTTGACAACTGTAGTATTAACAATGATGGTAGTAACAGTGATGTTGACAACTGTAGTATTAACAATGATGATATTGACAGTGATGTTGACAACTGTAATATTAACAATGATAGTAGTAACAGTGACGTTGACAACTGTAGTATTAACAATGATGGTAGTGACAGTGATGTTGACAACTGTACTATTAACAATGATGGTAGTCACAGTGATGTTGACAACTGTAATATTAACAATGATGGTAGTGACAGTGATGTTGACAACTGTAGTATTAACAATGATGGTAGTAACAGTGATGTTGACAACTGTAGTATTAACAATAATGGTAGTGACAGTGATGTTGACAACTGTAGTATTAACAATGATGGTAGTGACAGTGATGTTGACAACTGTAGTATTAACAATAATGGTAGTGACAGTGATGTTGACAACTGTAGTATTAACAATGATGGTAGTAACAGTGATGTTGACAACTGTAGTATTAACAATAATGGTAGTGACAGTGATGTTGACAACTGTAGTATTAACAATGATGGTAGTAACAGTGATGTTGACAACTGGAGTATTAACAATGATGATATTGACAGTGATGTTGACAACTGTAATATTAACAATGATGGTAGTGACAGTGATGTTGACAACTGTAGTATTAACAATGATGGTAGTAACAGTGATGTTGACAACTGTAGTATTAACAATAATGGTAGTGACAGTGATGTTGACAACTGTAGTATTAACAATGATGGTAGTAACAGTGATGTTGACAACTGGAGTATTAACAATGATGGTAGTAACAGTGATGTTGACAACTGTAGTATTAACAATGATGGTAGTGACAGTGATGTTGACAACTGTAATATTAACAATGATGGTAGTAACAGTGATGTTGACAACTGTAATATTAACAATGATGGTAGTAACAGTGATGTTGACAACTGTAGTATTAACAATGATGGTAGTAACAGTGATGTTGACAACTGTAGTATTAACAATGATGGTAGTAACAGTGATGTTGACAACTGTAGTATTAACAATGATGGTAGTGACAGTGATGTTGACAACTGTAGTATTAACAATGATGGTAGTGACAGTGATGTTGACAACTCTAGTATTAACAATGATGGTAGTGACTGATGTTGACAACTGTAGTGTTAACAATGATGGTAGTGACAGTTATGTTGACAACTCTAGTATTAACAATGATGGTAGTGACTGATGTTGACAACTGTAGTGTTAACAATGATGGTAGTAACAGTGATGTTGACAACTGTACTATTAACAATGATGGTAGTGACAGTGATGTTGACAACTGTAGTATTAACAATGATGATATTGACAGTGATGTTGACAACTGTAATATTAACAATGATGGTAGTGACAGTGATGTTGACAACTGGAGTATTAACAATGATGGTAGTAACAGTGATGTTGACAACTGTAGTGTTAACAATGATGGTAGTGACAGTGATGTTGACAACTGGAGTATTAACAATGATGGTAGTGACAGTGATGTTGACAACTGTACTATTAACAATGATGGTAGTAACATTGATGTTGACAACTGTAGTATTAACAATGATGATATTGACAGTGATGTTGACAACTGTAATATTAACAATGATGGTAGTGACATTGATGTTGACAACTGTAGTATTAACAATGATGGTAGTGACATTGATGTTGACAACTGTAGTATTAACAATGATGGTAGTGACAGTGATGTTGACAACTCTAGTATTAACAATGATGGTAGTAACAGTGATGTTGACAACTGTAGTATTAACAATGATGGTAGTGACAGTGATGTTGACAACTGTAGTATTAACAATGATGCTAGTGACAGTGATGTTGACAACTGTAGTATTAACAATGATGGTAGTGACAGTGATGTTGACAACTGTAGTATTAACAATGATGGTAGTGACATTGATGTTGACAACTGTAGTATTAACAATGATGGTAGTGACAGTGATGTTGACAACTGTAATATTAACAATGATGGTAGTAACAGTGATGTTGACAACTGTAATATTAACAATGATGGTAGTGACAGTGATGTTGACAACTGTAATATTAACAATGATGGTAGTAACAGTGATGTTGACAACTGTAGTATTAACAATGATTGTAGTGACATTGATGTTGACAACTGTAGTATTAACAATGATGGTAGTGACATTGATGTTGACAACTATTGTATTAACAATGATGGTAGCGACATTGATGTTGACAACTGTAGTATTAACAATGATGGTAGTGACATTTATGTTGACAACTGTAGTATTAACAATGATGGTAGTGACAGTGATGTTGACAACTGTAGTATTAACAATGATGGTAGTAACAGTGATGTTGACAACTGTAGTATTAACAATGATGGGAGTGACAGTGATGTTGACAACTGTAGTATTAACAATGATGGTAGTAACAGTGATGTTGACAACTGTAGTATTAACAATGATGGTAGTGACAGTGATGTTGACAACTGTAGTATTAACAATGATGATATTGACGGTGATGTTGACAACTGTAGTATTAACAATGATGATATTGACAGTGATGTTGACAACTGTAGTATTAACAATGATGATATTGACAGTGATGTTGACAACTGTAGTATTAACAATGATGGTAGTAACAGTGATGTTGACAACTGTAGTATTAACAATAATGGTAGTGACAGTGATGTTGACAACTTTAGTATTAACAATGATGGTAGTAACAGTGATGTTGACAACTGGAGTATTAACAATGATGATATTGACAGTGATGTTGACAACTGTAATATTAACAATGATGGTAGTGACAGTGATGTTGACAACTGTAGTATTAACAATGATGGTAGTAACAGTGATGTTGACAACTGTAGTATTAACAATGATGATATTGACAGTGATGTTGACAACTGTAATATTAACAATGATAGTAGTAACAGTGACGTTGACAACTGTAGTATTAACAATGATGGTAGTGACAGTGATGTTGACAACTGTACTATTAACAATGATGGTAGTCACAGTGATGTTGACAACTGTAATATTAACAATGATGGTAGTGACAGTGATGTTGACAACTGTAGTATTAACAATGATGGTAGTAACAGTGATGTTGACAACTGTAGTATTAACAATAATGGTAGTGACAGTGATGTTGACAACTGTAGTATTAACAATGATGGTAGTGACAGTGATGTTGACAACTGTAGTATTAACAATGATGGTAGTAACAGTGATGTTGACAACTGTAGTATTAACAATAATGGTAGTGACAGTGATGTTGACAACTGTAGTATTAACAATGATGGTAGTAACAGTGATGTTGACAACTGTAGTATTAACAATAATGGTAGTGACAGTGATGTTGACAACTGTAGTATTAACAATGATGGTAGTAACAGTGATGTTGACAACTGGAGTATTAACAATGATGATATTGACAGTGATGTTGACAACTGTAATATTAACAATGATGGTAGTGACAGTGATGTTGACAACTGTAGTATTAACAATGATGGTAGTAACAGTGATGTTGACAACTGTAGTATTAACAATAATGGTAGTGACAGTGATGTTGACAACTGTAGTATTAACAATGATGGTAGTAACAGTGATGTTGACAACTGGAGTATTAACAATGATGGTAGTAACAGTGATGTTGACAACTGTAGTATTAACAATGATGGTAGTGACAGTGATGTTGACAACTGTAATATTAACAATGATGGTAGTAACAGTGATGTTGACAACTGTAATATTAACAATGATGGTAGTAACAGTGATGTTGACAACTGTAGTATTAACAATGATGGTAGTAACAGTGATGTTGACAACTGTAGTATTAACAATGATGGTAGTAACAGTGATGTTGACAACTGTAGTATTAACAATGATGGTAGTGACAGTGATGTTGACAACTGTAGTATTAACAATGATGGTAGTGACAGTGATGTTGACAACTCTAGTATTAACAATGATGGTAGTGACTGATGTTGACAACTGTAGTGTTAACAATGATGGTAGTGACAGTTATGTTGACAACTCTAGTATTAACAATGATGGTAGTGACTGATGTTGACAACTGTAGTGTTAACAATGATGGTAGTAACAGTGATGTTGACAACTGTACTATTAACAATGATGGTAGTGACAGTGATGTTGACAACTGTAGTATTAACAATGATGATATTGACAGTGATGTTGACAACTGTAATATTAACAATGATGGTAGTGACAGTGATGTTGACAACTGGAGTATTAACAATGATGGTAGTAACAGTGATGTTGACAACTGTAGTGTTAACAATGATAGTAGTGACAGTGATGTTGACAACTGGAGTATTAACAATGATGGTAGTGACAGTGATGTTGACAACTGTACTATTAACAATGATGGTAGTAACATTGATGTTGACAACTGTAGTATTAACAATGATGATATTGACAGTGATGTTGACAACTGTAATATTAACAATGATGGTAGTGACATTGATGTTGACAACTGTAGTATTAACAATGATGGTAGTGACATTGATGTTGACAACTGTAGTATTAACAATGATGGTAGTGACAGTGATGTTGACAACTGTAGTATTAACAATGATGGTAGTAACAGTGATGTTGACAACTGTAGTATTAACAATGATGGTAGTGACAGTGATGTTGACAACTGTAGTATTAACAATGATGCTAGTGACAGTGATGTTGACAACTGTAGTATTAACAATGATGGTAGTGACAGTGATGTTGACAACTGTAGTATTAACAATGATGGTAGTGACATTGATGTTGACAACTGTAGTATTAACAATGATGGTAGTGACAGTGATGTTGACAACTGTAATATTAACAATGATGGTAGTAACAGTGATGTTGACAACTGTAATATTAACAATGATGGTAGTAACAGTGATGTTGACAACTGTAGTATTAACAATGATTGTAGTGACATTGATGTTGACAACTGTAGTATTAACAATGATGGTAGTGACATTGATGTTGACAACTATTGTATTAACAATGATGGTAGCGACATTGATGTTGACAACTGTAGTATTAACAATGATGGTAGTGACATTTATGTTGACAACTGTAGTATTAACAATGATGGTAGTGACAGTGATGTTGACAACTGTAGTATTAACAATGATGGTAGTAACAGTGATGTTGACAACTGTAGTATTAACAATGATGGGAGTGACAGTGATGTTGACAACTGTAGTATTAACAATGATGGTAGTAACAGTGATGTTGACAACTGTAGTATTAACAATGATGGTAGTGACAGTGATGTTGACAACTGTAGTATTAACAATGATGATATTGACAGTGATGTTGACAACTGTAGTATTAACAATGATGATATTGACAGTGATGTTGACAACTGTAGTATTAACAATGATGATATTGACAGTGATGTTGACAACTGTAGTATTAACAATGATGGTAGTAACAGTGATGTTGACAACTGTAGTATTAACAATAATGGTAGTGACAGTGATGTTGACAACTTTAGTATTAACAATGATGGTAGTAACAGTGATGTTGACAACTGGAGTATTAACAATGATGATATTGACAGTGATGTTGACAACTGTAATATTAACAATGATGGTAGTGACAGTGATGTTGACAACTGTAGTATTAACAATGATGGTAGTAACAGTGATGTTGACAACTGTAGTATTAACAATGATGATATTGACAGTGATGTTGACAACTGTAATATTAACAATGATAGTAGTAACAGTGACGTTGACAACTGTAGTATTAACAATGATGGTAGTGACAGTGATGTTGACAACTGTACTATTAACAATGATGGTAGTCACAGTGATGTTGACAACTGTAATATTAACAATGATGGTAGTGACAGTGATGTTGACAACTGTAGTATTAACAATGATGGTAGTAACAGTGATGTTGACAACTGTAGTATTAACAATAATGGTAGTGACAGTGATGTTGACAACTGTAGTATTAACAATGATGGTAGTGACAGTGATGTTGACAACTGTAGTATTAACAATGATGGAAGTAACAGTGATGTTGACAACTGTAGTATTAACAATAATGGTAGTGACAGTGATGTTGACAACTGTAGTATTAACAATGATGGTAGTAACAGTGATGTTGACAACTGTAGTATTAACAATAATGGTAGTGACAGTGATGTTGACAACTGTAGTATTAACAATGATGGTAGTAACAGTGATGTTGACAACTGGAGTATTAACAATGATGATATTGACAGTGATGTTGACAACTGTAATATTAACAATGATGGTAGTGACAGTGATGTTGACAACTGTAGTATTAACAATGATGGTAGTAACAGTGATGTTGACAACTGTAGTATTAACAATAATGGTAGTGACAGTGATGTTGACAACTGTAGTATTAACAATGATGGTAGTAACAGTGATGTTGACAACTGGAGTATTAACAATGATGGTAGTAACAGTGATGTTGACAACTGTAGTATTAACAATGATGGTAGTGACAGTGATGTTGACAACTGTAATATTAACAATGATGGTAGTAACAGTGATGTTGACAACTGTAATATTAACAATGATGGTAGTAACAGTGATGTTGACAACTGTAGTATTAACAATGATGGTAGTAACAGTGATGTTGACAACTGTAGTATTAACAATGATGGTAGTAACAGTGATGTTGACAACTGTAGTATTAACAATGATGGTAGTGACAGTGATGTTGACAACTGTAGTATTAACAATGATGGTAGTGACAGTGATGTTGACAACTCTAGTATTAACAATGATGGTAGTGACTGATGTTGACAACTGTAGTGTTAACAATGATGGTAGTGACAGTTATGTTGACAACTCTAGTATTAACAATGATGGTAGTGACTGATGTTGACAACTGTAGTGTTAACAATGATGGTAGTAACAGTGATGTTGACAACTGTACTATTAACAATGATGGTAGTGACAGTGATGTTGACAACTGTAGTATTAACAATGATGATATTGACAGTGATGTTGACAACTGTAATATTAACAATGATGGTAGTGACAGTGATGTTGACAACTGGAGTATTAACAATGATGATAGTAACAGTGATGTTGACAACTGTAGTGTTAACAATGATGGTAGTGACAGTGATGTTGACAACTGGAGTATTAACAATGATGGTAGTGACAGTGATGTTGACAACTGTACTATTAACAATGATGGTAGTAACATTGATGTTGACAACTGTAGTATTAACAATGATGATATTGACAGTGATGTTGACAACTGTAATATTAACAATGATGGTAGTGACATTGATGTTGACAACTGTAGTATTAACAATGATGGTAGTGACAGTGTTGTTGACAACTGTAGTATTAACAATGATGGTAGTAACAGTGATGTTGACAACTGTAGTATTAACAATGATGGTAGTGACAGTGATGTTGACAACTGTAGTATTAACAATGATGCTAGTGACAGTGATGTTGACAACTGTAGTATTAACAATGATGGTAGTGACAGTGATGTTGACAACTGTAGTATTAACAATGATGGTAGTGACATTGATGTTGACAACTGTAGTATTAACAATGATGGTAGTGACAGTGATGTTGACAACTGTAATATTAACAATGATGGTAGTAACAGTGATGTTGACAACTGTAATATTAACAATGATGGTAGTGACAGTGATGTTGACAACTGTAATATTAACAATGATGGTAGTAACAGTGATGTTGACAACTGTAGTATTAACAATGATTGTAGTGACATTGATGTTGACAACTGTAGTATTAACAATGATGGTAGTGACATTGATGTTGACAACTATTGTATTAACAATGATGGTAGCGACATTGATGTTGACAACTGTAGTATTAACAATGATGGTAGTGACATTTATGTTGACAACTGTAGTATTAACAATGATGGTAGTGACAGTGATGTTGACAACTGTAGTATTAACAATGATGGTAGTAACAGTGATGTTGACAACTGTAGTATTAACAATGATGGGAGTGACAGTGATGTTGACAACTGTAGTATTAACAATGATGGTAGTAACAGTGATGTTGACAACTGTAGTATTAACAATGATGGTAGTGACAGTGATGTTGACAACTGTAGTATTAACAATGATGATATTGACAGTGATGTTGACAACTGTAGTATTAACAATGATGGTAGTAACAGTGATGTTGACAACTGTAGTATTAACAATAATGGTAGTGACAGTGATGTTGACAACTTTAGTATTAACAATGATGGTAGTAACAGTGATGTTGACAACTGGAGTATTAACAATGATGATATTGACAGTGATGTTGACAACTGTAATATTAACAATGATGGTAGTGACAGTGATGTTGACAACTGTAGTATTAACAATGATGGTAGTAACAGTGATGTTGACAACTGTAATATTAACAATGATGGTAGTGACAGTGATGTTGACAACTGTAGTATTAACAATGATGGTAGTAACATTGATGTTGACAACTGTAATATTAACAATGATGGTAGTGACAGTGATGTTGACAACTGTAGTATTAACAATGATGGTAGTAACAGTGATGTTGACAACTGTAGTATTAACAATGATGATATTGACAGTGATGTTGACAACTGTAATATTAACAATGATAGTAGTAACAGTGACGTTGACAACTGTAGTATTAACAATGATGGTAGTGACAGTGATGTTGACAACTGTACTATTAACAATGATGGTAGTCACAGTGATGTTGACAACTGTAATATTAACAATGATGGTAGTGACAGTGATGTTGACAACTGTAGTATTAACAATGATGGTAGTAACAGTGATGTTGACAACTGTAGTATTAACAATGATGATATTGACAGTGATGTTGACAACTGTAATATTAACAATGATAGTAGTAACAGTGATGTTGACAACTGTAGTATTAACAATGATGGTAGTGACAGTGATGTTGACAACTGTAGTATTAACAATGATGATATTGACAGTGATGTTGACAACTGTAATATTAACAATGATGGTAGTAACAGTGATGTTGACAACTGGAGTATTAACAATGATGATATTGACAGTGATGTTGACAACTGTAATATTAACAATGATGGTAGTAACAGTGATGTTGACAACTGTAATATTAACAATGATGGTAGTAACAGTGATGTTGACAACTGGAGTATTAACAATGATGGTAGTAACAGTGATGTTGACAACTGTAGTATTAACAATGATGGTAGTGACAGTGATGTTGACAACTCTAGTATTAACAATGATGGTAGTGACTGATGTTGACAACTGTAGTGTTAACAATGATGGTAGTGACAGTTATGTTGACAACTCTAGTATTAATAATGATGGTAGTGACTGATGTTGACATCTGTAGTGTTAACAATGATGGTAGTGACAGTGATGTTGACAACTGTAGTATTTACAATGATGGTAGTGAGAGTGATGTTGACAACTGTACTATTAACAATGATGATATTGACAGTGATGTTGACAACTGTAGTATTAACAATGATGGTAGTGACAGTGATGTTGACAACTGTACTATTAACAATGATGGTAGTGACAGTGATGTTGACAACTGTACTATTAACAATGATGATATTGACAGTGATGTTGACAACTGTAGTGTTAACAATGATGGTAGTAACAGTGATGTTGACAACTGTAGTATTTACAATGATGGTAGTGACAGTGATGTTGACAACTGTAATATTAACAATGATGGTAGTGACAGTGATGTTGACAACTGGAGTATTAACAATGATGGTAGTAACAGTGATGTTGACAACTGTAGTATTTACAATGATCATATTGACAGTGATGTTGACAACTGTAGTATTAACAATGATAGTAGTCACAGTGATGTTGACAACTCTAGTATTAACAATGATGGTAGTGACAGTGATGTTGACAACTGTAGTATTAACAATGATAGTAGTCACAGTGATGTTGACAACTCTAGTATTAACAATGATGGTAGTGACAGTTATGTTGACAACTGTAGTATTAACAATGATGGTAGTAACAGTGATGTTGACAACTGGAGTATTAATAATGATGGTAGTAACAGTGATGTTGACAACTGGAGTATTAACAATGATGGTAGTGACAGTGATGTTGATGTGAATTCGACGTTGGACATTTGAATGCAAAACTAATATCATGACTTGATATAATGTACTTTTAAATGAAATGGCAATTAAATTTAGAATTAGTTGTGAGCGCTAGCAAGAATTTATAAACAAAGAAACTGCTAATATTGACAGAGAAAAGACAAATATCACATCTTGATTTAATTGGATGAAGAAACATGTTTTCAAATTGTTATTTAAAAATTCAAATACAAATTCAGATCTAACATAACCTTTGTCGAGTGGGAAACATCATCAAAATAAAAATTATAAACGAAATTCAATAAACAAGAGAAAGTTGTTTGTACTGCACCTATTAATAATATTTTTGCTATCATAGAAGAGAAAGATAAAAAATGAACAGCATTTTTTATTTTCTTTTACTTGTTAGATTTGGTGGAAAAGGCTGTTATGATGATGTTCGGAGGCCTTCAGAGACGGGTGGAATTGATTAGAGAGAGGAGAGGAGAGAGAAAGGGAGAGTGAGGGAGAAAGAGCTAGAGAGAGAGAGAGGGGGAGAGAGAAAGGGAGAGTGCTAGAGAGAGAGGGAGAGAAAGATGGAGAGAAGGAAGTGAAGAGAGAAAGAGAGAGTGCGAGCTAGATCTAGAGAGAAAGAGAGAGAGAGAGATGGAGGGGAAGAGAGAGGAGGGGAGGGAGTGGAAGAGAGAGAGAGAGCTAGAGAGAGTGCGAGCAAGAGCTAGAGAGAAAGACAGAGAGAGAGGGGGAGAAAAGAGGGAGGGGAAGAGAGAGGGTGGAGAGAGAGAGGGAGGGGGGAGAGAAAGAGAGGGAGGGGAAGAGGGAGGGAGAGAGAGAGAGAGAGAGAGAGCCAGAGAGAGAGAGACTGGCTTAATGCAAATTTGTCGAATGGTTTTTCTGTTTGTGGTCTAGGATGACTAAATTAGCAGCGACAATGACACATCCCACATGTGCGAGCAGTACTTTATTGTCATCTCACATGTGAGAGCAGTACATTATTGTCATCTCACATGTGAGAGCAGTACTTTATTGTCATCCCACATGTGAGAGCAGTACTTTATTGTCATCCCACATGTGAGAGCAGTAGATTATTGTCTTCCCACATATGAGAGCAGTACTCTATTGTCATCTCAAATGTGAGAGCAGTACATTATTGTCATCCTACATGTGAGAGCAGTACGTTATTGTCATCTCAAATGTGAGAGCAGTACATTATTGTCTTCCCACATGTGATAGCAGTACATTATTGTCATCCCACATGTGAGAGCAGTACATTATTGTCATCCCACATGTGAGAGCAGTACATTATTGTTATCCCACATGTGAGAGCAGTACATTATTGTCATCCCACATGTTAGAGCAGTACTTTATTGTCATCTCACATGTGAGACCAGTACATTGTCATCCCACATGTGAGAGCAGTAGATTATTGTCTTCCCACATATGAGATCAGTACTTTATTGTCATCTCACATGTGAGAGCAGTACTTTATTGTCACCTCACATGTGAGAGCAGTACATTATTGTTATCCCACATGTGAGAGCAGTACATTGTTGTCATCTCGCATGTGAGAGCAGTACTTTATTGTCATCTCACATGTGAGAGCAGTACATTATTGTCATCTCACATGTGAGAGCAGTACATTATTGTCATCCCACATGTGAGAGCAGTACGTTATTGTCATCTCACATGTGAGAGCAGTACATTATTGTCATCCCACATGTGAGAGCAGTAGATTATTGTCTTCCCACATATGAGAGCAGTACTCTATTGTCATCTCACATGTGAGAGCAGTACATTATTGTCATCCCACATGTGAGAGCAGTACATTGTTGTCATCTCACATGTGAGAGCAGTACTTTATTGTCATCTCACATGTGAGAGCAGTACATTATTGTCATCCCACATGTTAGAGCAGTACTTTATTGTGATCTCACATGTGAGAGCAGTACATTATTGTCATCCCACGTGTGAGATCAGTACTTTATTGTCATCTCACATGTGAGAGCAGTACTTTATTGTCACCCCACATGTTAGAGCAGTACTTTATTGTCATCCCACATGTGAGAGCAGTACATTGTTGTCATCTCACATGTGAGAGCAGTACTTTATTGTCATCCCACATGTGAGAGCAGTACATTATTGTCATCCCACATGTGAGAGCAGTACTTTATTGTCATCTCACATGTGAGAGCAGTACTTTATTGTCATCTCACATGTGAGAGCAGTACTTTATTGTCATCCCACATGTGAGAGCAGTACATTATTGTCATCCCACATGTGATTTATAGAGGGTTAGAAATGGTTGGGGAATATGGCTATTGGAATCATATTTTCGGAATATTTTTATTCAGTATTGTCACAAGTTGCACTGGACACAGTAATGATCAAACTGTTAGTATAACTTTCAGTTTTCAATCTTATAACCATATGTAGTTTTATTGCTTACTATCGTCTTCGGCCATGTTTAGAAACTTCCATGGTGAAGTTTTAAACCTCATGTAACTTTTATCACTATAAATATTCTTTCTTATGAGGACCATAATAATTACGTTTGTGTTTCTTTTTATTTAAAGAACCCGTAGTTTCCCTTTATATTACTGCTAAATTTTATTTTGTTTTACTGATGGTAATTTTTAATTATAAATATCAAGGCTCTTTAGAAACTTAGTTCGAGATAAAACATCCGGCATTTTGTTTTGGGATTGAGATCTGTAATTATTGAGGCCCCTATTGTCCGTAGGGAAACGGCCCACAATTGGAAACTAAAATTATATTCACAAAAGCAATTATATTTATCTGTCTGCTTTTTCTATTTCTATCTCTCTCTCTATATATATATATATATCTCATTTGTTGGTGAACACACAGCTAGTTAGAAAAAGGAACCAGGGAGAGATACAATGAGAGATATAGATATAGAGAGAGGGAGAGAGAGAGAGAGAGAGAGAGAGAGAGAGAGAGAGAGAGAGAGAGAGACAGAGAGAGAGAGAGAGAGAGCGTGTGTGTGTGAAGCCGGATTGATTTGCCGTATTTAAGTTCACATAGATTAATTAAATATTCCGAAAACTAAATGACAACCATTGGTCAATGCTTTAATAAAAGCTGAATATTAATATCTGGGATGACTTTTAAAGAAGTAAACACTTGTAAATAATTTGCATTATTCTCTAAGTTGTTCTGAGATTTCAAGAATTATATATCCTCGAGGCTAAAATGAAAGGCTAAAATGAAACAAATATTCAACTACCACGAAGAATAATTCGTTGATCGACTTTGACAGAAGTATTATGATGAAAAATACATCTTATCACTAATACTCACTATTATGAGTTTAATAGAATTAGTTCACTTCGTTGTTGTAGTGGAGTCTGTGCTGCTGTACGGGTCTGAGACTTGGACACTGACCAAGAAACTCACTCAGATGGTGGATGGGTACTACACGAGAATGCTGAGGATGGTTCTGAACATTAATCAGTATACACTGAGGATGAAGAACTCAGAGCTGTTCGGGAGCCTCTCAAAAGTCAGCTCGAAAGTAACACAGAGGAGACTGAGGTTAGCTGGACATGCTCACCGACATCCAGAGTTGACACTGCACTCAGTGTTCCTGTGGGAGCCCCTGCATGGACACACTGGAAGAGGAAGACCGAGGTTAACATATGTTGATTCCCTAAGGACAGACACTGGTCTCTTGGAGACGCAGGACATGGCAGCGATGATGAGGGACAGAGACCGCTGGAGAGAACTCGTCCATGGATCTCGGAAATTTTACTCACCCTAGATAGATAGCTCACTTTTTTGTTGAAAAGCCTTACATTCTAGATAATTCCATATTCATCTCTTTGTACAATAACTAATTGTTAGCTGCGTTGGCTGAGGTTGTATATGAGAATGATATAGAGACAATAAACCAAACGAGATACTGTTCATTTGAATATAGAACAAACTGTTGTTATATTCAACGAGTACGACATATCAACACAGTATCTATTATGCCATTTTGCCATTAGTTTTATAAATATCAAATATGCAACATAAAGACCAAAGTTTAAATAAATTTAAATTCAGCGGCGAAAATAAATTGCTGCCTCTTATTCGGAGAGAAGTTCATTGTAAAGATGTTTAACATTGTTGATTTAATCAAATTTAGAATATTACTGGAAGTCATTTCCATTTATTTTCGCCGTCATTGAAATACAACCTGCATGTTAGTTATGTTTGAAATATCGACAATATTTTACGAAACACTTATAATTTATATTTGCGGAGGGTCATGTTGTCCTAACATTGCCCAAAATAGTAAAACACACTCAATGCTTGGTTTGGTTTTCGCTTCAGTTTCAGTATATATATATTTCATATTTCTATAAATAATTTAGCTGACAACCAATTTTTATCATTGATTGACCAACAGTTAAAAATATAAATATAAATATAATTTCTCAAAGTTCTTTCGACACACTTTTTCCTGTGACAAAATTAGGCGCTCCACAAATATAACAATATCTGTTTCAACACACGATTTCAAATCGAAAACCTTGCAAAACAAATACATCGCCGCTACTTGTTTAACTATTAATAAATTTATAATTGTTTCTACTTTTGGCACCATGCCAACAATTATCCCAGTGTATTACTAGTACTTTATTTTATCGACTCCATAAGGATGAAAAGCAAAGTTAACCTCGGCGGGATTTGATCTCAGATCATAAAGGGCCGTAACTCCATACTGAAAAGCATGGCGTCCGACTCTCTACCGATACTGCCACTCCACCGCCTTATTAATAAATTTATAATATTTCCAAAATCACTTCCGATTGAGTGACAGGAAATAAATCATAAGCAGAAACTATTAATGAAGGGAAATAAGTATAAGAATATAGTTCTCATATTAATTTAGATGCTTTGTAATATAATTTTGTATGTTGCATCTCATCAGTCCAATACTATTTCAACTGGCTTACAGATCAGAAATTGTATTTCCCTACAAATAGGAAATAGTCTCACATATTGAAACATTTGTATATAGTTGCCCTTGTAACAAAACTTAAACTATGAATTATCAAGATATTGATGTAGTGTTCATTTAAAATAATTGTATCTACTTTTGGCACAAGGCCATCAATCATCCAGTGTATTACTGGTACTTTATTTTATCGACCCGTAAGGATGAAAGGCAAAGTTAACCTCGGCGGGATTTGAATTCAGAATGGCAAGGGACATAACTCTACGCGTCCGACCCTCTACCGATACTGCCAAGCTTGTAAGTGGGTTGTGTTTGTTAATGTATAGTAGGTCAAGTCTTATCAAGTGAGAGTGTGTGTATTGATGTTCTCTCTGTTTCATTCACTGACTTCGTCTCTCTC
>OZ024742.1:16603687-16628687 GCA_964016885.1 Eledone cirrhosa
CTGCTCCTAAATTCCTCGACTACGTAGTTTCGTGGCATAAACAAAAACAATATATCAAAGATATAGAGTCCTTGCGAGGTCTGCCAACTTATCAAGAGGATACCTCATTTTACTAGTCTCAAGAACGCGTCTACACGACGTGAGAAAGAATCCCAAAAGGCGGAGGGGGAGATAGTCACGCGATATAACGGTCGAGAAACAGAGCTAAGCCTCTTATAACCACGAAGAAAATACCACGGAGGCGGAGGGGGTATTCATATCGAGGCCGTAGAAGAGGTAGTGAAGAAGGCGAGAAGTACGAGTAATGGAAGCTTTCCAGTTGTCCCCACACTTCAAAGATTGCTCGACCAGAGGGAGTTATTAATATATTTAGAAACACACAGATACATGCGGACACACACATATATACATGAATGCATCCGCACCCAACTGCGAGTTAAGGGTGCCAACTTCACCGATGTTGCTCAATGAATGACTGGGACAGACCAATTCAGTTTGAACCAGACTGAACCAGTATCAGAGTTAAAAATACATTATGAAGAGAGAAGAAACATTTAGATATAATTGGTAATAAAATGTATCATACCTAAACTGCTCCTAAATTCCTCGACTACGTAGTTTCGTGGCATAAACAAAAACAATATATCAAAGATATAGAGTCCTTGCGAGGTCTGCCAACTTATCAAGAGGATACCTCATTTTACTAGTCTCAAGAACGCGTCTACACTATATATATATATATATCCAGGGAGTTACTGTAGGTTCACCCGGATGAGCACTCGATGTTTAGGTTCACTTCAGTGTCGAGGTTTAGAGCTAGACAGAGTATAATATATATATACAGTATCTCTCTCTCTCTCTCTCTCTCTCTCTCTCTCTCTCTATATATATATATATATATATATATATATATATATATATATATATATATATATATATATATAACCCAGAAAAAAGAGAGAAATAAATAGAAATTTAGAAAAAAATATTTTTCTTCCTCATAAACGACTTTCTCTTCTTGTTTTCATATATATAAGAACCAAACATCCATGATTTCAGCAGACAGGAAGAGTAGTTGGCTTTGATAAGCATCAATAAATGCGAAACAATGCCTTGTCAGCTTTATCTCCCCCTGTTTTCTGAAATTAAAGTAAGTTAGTCTGTCACTACTATAAAACAATAGCATAAGGTTTTCGAAATGCTTTTAATTAAGCATACAGTGTATTGCAAAATACACTATATATACATTCATATATATATAGCTATTTCAGAGCACCAATTCTAATATATATATATATATATATATATATATATATATATATATATATATATATATATATATATATATATATATATATATATTTATGTATATATATGTATATATATATATATATGTATATATATGTATATATATATATATATATATATATATGTATATATATATATATATATATATATATATTTATAGGTAAGAATATTTTCGAAACAGCGAGTGGGTTTGAAATTATTAGAAATGTAAGCTATCGCCGTATTTTGACTAAAGAAATAAAAAAAATTATTTAGCCTGATAGTGGGGTTAAGAACCCTAGGACAAATGGAAAAAGATGAGTATTGACGTACATCTACGTCAATACTCATCTTTTTCCATTTCTCCGAGGGTTCTTAACCCCACTATCAGGCTAAATAATTTTTTAAATTTCTTTAGTCAAAATACGGCGATAGCTTACATTTCTAATATATATATATATATATATATATATATATATATATATATATATTAATTCAAAATATTAACAAAATAGATATTCTTGTGATCAAGTATATTTTATTATACATATTTCAGAGGTACTGAGTACGTCCTCATCAGATAAAATAAGATGATGCATGACATACCCTGACATAGTAGATGGTTAAGATTGAGTCATGGTAGTGTTTAATATATGAAAAAAGTCAATATTTATACCCTAATATTGAGAACATGAGAAAAATATATAATACAAACAATAGAGAGGGTGCGTGTAATACAGTTTAAAAAATACATGGGATCAATATACCAGTTAAACATTTTTTTTTTTTTTTAAACTACCGGATAAAGAGGAAAGAAAGGAAAGCATAGAGGAAGAAACAGCTGATGGCATACTATATTTATTAGGTGCCTCGAAAAACGAAGGAAAGATGATTAAAGAGAGAGAGAGAGACAAAGGGGGAGTCATTTATGTTCAAGTTTATAGACAATTATCTATATATGCAATATATATCTAAACTTATTTAGTTGACCGTTAATATTCAAAATATTTAATTTAAGTTATTTCAGAGTAATGAGTAATATTTTAGGTTTTAAAAGTTAGTAGGTATCTGTATTAATATTATATTATACTATCAAGTTTAATTTCTAAAATTCAAATTTTATGAAAACAAATTTAAAGGATTTACGAAACATGAGAAAGAAAATATATAATAATTTTATACCCTCACAAAGGTAATCTTTACCAAAATTATTTATAATATTGACAATAGTTTATATAATATAATTTATAAAATAATTATAGTTATAATTATTAAAGAATTTATGATTAAACAGTTTGAGTGCCTAAAGGATCAACCGCCCTATATAACTAAACTTAAATAAGTCTGAATTTTTAATTATATATATGTGTTAATCAAAAGATACACAAGGATTATAATGTATAAAGACTTAAGGTGATACCTTTAAAATATATATAACATAATACAATAATACAATATAGTAAATAAGTTACTGAAAATATTGTTAAAAAAATATATATTGTTAACATCTATTGTTAAAAAATTAATGTTTTATATCAATTATTGTGAAATGTTCATTTAGTTGATATATACTCTAAATATATAAGTAAAAACTACATGAGTCCTAATGATAGGGGCTAGATACAAAATAAATAGAAAAATAAAAATAATGAATTGTTTGCGAAACTTAAAAATGCCCAATATTAAAAATATATTATAAAATGTAATAGGGTGTTAATATATAGTAGAGAAAGGGTACGTCTAAAATATCTAGTGAATGTGATAGAAAGAGGAGCTAAATATTTAGTTCAATGGAGAGAGAGACCAATATTTGTTGACTATTATGGTTTCTTATATTTATACCTAGATATATATAAAATAAATAAGTGCAAATCTAACTTTCTGAGTCAGCAAAACATACTCAAAATGAGTAAAATATGCAAACGCACGAATGATCTACAGTTAAATTATAACCGGTAAATTTACAAGTTAAATATCCAAATTATATATTTAAAATAGAGACAGATAAATAAAGGTCCGAATCAAAATTATAAATATCTAAAATACTCCTAAGGTGGGCATATTTATTAAGTAAACAAGTTACCAAATAATATGTTTATATATCTAAAGAGGATCATTCATTCTAACATTAATTCTATCATAAATGATTAGAAGATAAAGCATTATTAAAGTTTTATAAACTGTTATGACATTTTAGGCCCAACAGTTGATAAGAGACGTCAAAAGTTAAGGTCTGTTTGTTTAGTGTTTTTTCTTGACTTTTTGCGATGCTTGGAATGTAGACAAAGCTTTATGAAGGCAGTTTGAGAATAATTCACTTTTTTTGTTAATTAAGTTTTCATAGTTAGTAATTATTAATAGGGTATTTTTTGTGCAAAGGTTGCAGTTAGTTGATATAGACGAGTTCGTGTATATTTTACTATTACAAAGCTTCGTCCAAAAAATCGAGTATTTAAAATGTTTGTCTTTTAATGACCATAAAAGTTGTGATAAAGAAGTCGAAGACTTCCTATTAAAATTCGAAAATGAGCATTTGTGATTCGCAAATCTCGATTTAAATGTCGAAGAAGTTGCCCCTATGTAGTTGTATGTGTTGTTATTTGTTTTTACGGTGCATTTATACACCAGATCTCTATCCAGACAATTATTTTGCAGAGGGCAATCTGGTTTATTTCTACAATTACATTTCGATTTATTATTATTTATATTAACACTATTATTAATAGCATTATGGTGATTTTGGTTTAGAATTATACTATTTAGTTTAGCGATGATTTGGGCCATATTCATAGTTGTAGAATAAGAAAGTTTAATTGTGTGTTTATTAAATATGGGGTGGTATTTATGTTGACTAGGCAAGGAACTATCTAAAGCTTTAAAAAGTAGATTAGCTAGTGGTGTTCTTACTGCTACACAAGCAGGGGGGGGGGGGGCAAACCATATAACTGATTTAGTTCTGGTTCTTTTCTCCGATTTACTCACAATACAGGTGTTTGAATTATAATTATTAGAATTTTTAGAATTTCGTTTATATATGCCATTATTTTTATCAGGATTAAGACTCGGATTATTATTGTGTATATATTCTATATTAATTTTATAACCTGCCTTTCTTAGCGCATCATTGTAATATCGTGCTTTTTCATCAAATATTGATTTATTGGCAGATATTCTAGTTATGCGTTTCTGTACACTATTTACAATTGCGTTTTTCACAGATTTGGGGTGATTAGAGTAATAACGAACGTAATTTAAGTTTTCATTGGGCTTATGGAAAGGGTAATAAAAACTAGAGTTTAAGTTAAGGGTAACATCAAGGAAATTAACTATTTTGGTACCACTTTCTACCTCTAGTTTAAGGTCGTAATTTTTAAAGAATTCAATTATATTTTTCTTTACTCTATTTAGTTCTGTATTGTTGTGTTTAACAACCGTAAATAAAATATCGTCCCTATATAAACCACCGGTTATCTCCGGCAGTTTTCTATTTATCATATTTAAGATGAAAATTCCCAGAAGATACGTGACTTGCGCTGAGTCCGATGATCCCATGGTAATGTCGAAGTTTCTATTTCTACCTGAGCGGGTCCAATACTCATTGTTGAAGTTAATTAGAGTTCTTCTATTAATTAATATTAATAACTCTGGAAAACCCTCTCTGTTGAGTGCTTCTAATCTATTGTAAAACTCATTCTTTGATGTATTCATTGAACCTTGTTTAACTTTTAAATATATATATATATATATATATATATATATATATATATATATATATATGTATGTTTATATATATAACAAAGAAAGTGTGGTAAGAAACCAGGTGGGCATAACGCACCAAAGTACTCGATACTTAGGGTAGTAGAGTGGCTAATAGGAAAAGAATCAGGACCCCGACGGCTGAGCTCCGGCCGTTTCGACATATATATGTAGACCATTCTATAAGTTGATAAAATAACAGTAAAACGTTCCGATATTAATTCAAAGCTCGAATGTGGTTTATTTTCTATCCAGAATAACGAGAGATATTTCAGAGGTAAATCCTGTTGGTAATACGTCCGGTCATCTTAGATTTAAATCTCAGAGCATATATGAGAAATAAGTCAAGTTCAACAGTTAACACATTATGTATTTGATTTAAACGTGTTTCATTCCCTTTAGATATTACAATATCCTTATAAAGAATTCGTCAGGATCAATCATATATATAACATTAAACATTGTTTAGGATAACTCGATCAGTAATTAAACACGTTTTAATATGTTACATATATAATTGATCCTGGCGATTTCTTTGTAAGGGTATTGTAAATAATATCAGAATGAAACACGTTTAGATCAAATATATAATCTATTGAATGTTGAACTTGGTGACTTATTTCTATGTTAATCATATATATATTAGAAAATGATGTGTTTTTTTTTTACAAAATGAAAAAAAAAAAACGAGACGTCCTACACGAGTAAAAGTATAAGGAAAATAGATGAAATCGAAAATGCAACTGGAGTCTTTTTAAGAATATTTATTTGGTTGCTTTAGCGGTTTCGCAGTTTTTTGTGCTTTTCAAAAGTAGAATTGAGATGGAGGGTTTGTGGTTTTTCTCGCATCTGGTTGGTATTCGGATGTTACTTCTGTTTTATATATAAAAAAGTGGCTCGAAATACTAGGTTTTTAGAAAAGTGATTTGGTTGGTTGAAAACTGACACGTGAAAAAGTATAATAAATTTCGCGCCAGTTCGCGTGACAAAGTTCTTATTATATTTGACTTTAAAAACAAAGGAGGGGGGGGGGGGGAATCAGATTGTTTTTTTCATTTATGAGTGAAATTTGCTTGGTTGATGCAGTCACGTGAATAAGCACATCAACTTTCGCGCCAGTTTGTGCTTGAGTTTCTTTTTACTTAAAAAAGTGGCTCAAAAGGTTTTCTTTATAAATGTAATTTGATTGGTTATAAATGAAATTATGGCTGTCACGTAAACAAGTGCATTAAATTTCGCGCCCATATTTGGGAATATTTTTGTAGCCATTTAGAGAATTTTGTGCCAAACAAAAAATAATGATCAAGAAAAAAGGGATGGGGAGAATTGTTCTGGTTCACTGAATATGGCTGGTGTGCTGTGGTGGCAACATTCAGACTTTCTATTGAAATAAAGAAAGTAGAGATATGTATTTTTATTTGTGTGCTGGTGTGTGTGTGTGTGTGTGAGAGTAGGAAAATGATTCTATTAGTAGAAGTAGGGGAAGGAGTTATGTGTGTATGTGGGGTATGGTTAGCATGTTAAGGTGTTAGAGTATCAACGTATGTTAAGGATTATGTAGCTCTGGTTTATATTTTCGAATATAGAAAGTGTTATTTGTGTGTGTGTGTGTGTGTGTGTGTGTGTGTGTGTGTGTGTGTGTGTGTGTGTGTGTGTGTGTGTGTGTGTGTGTGTGTGTATGTATGTGCCTGTTTGGATAGTTAGCATGTTATGGTGTTAACATATTGTATATTAAACTATATTTAATGCTGGTCTATATTTTTGAATACACATATTTTCCTTATTTATTCGTATTTGTTCTGTTGTATTGTCAGCGCAAAGATAAAAAGGGAAGACTTGGAATTTGGGTGTCTTATCACTTGCGCATATGTCTAGATATGCACTAAGTGGTATCTGTCTTGTGGTTGGGTCTCGTAATTGTTGGCGATGAATTGTCATTCTGTTTCTGAGTGTGAGCTAAGTTTGTCCTATATAATTAGAGCGACCACATTTTTTGACAGTTGGTTGTGTGTTTGTGTTAGGTAATTTAGCATTGGTGGTAATGTTAGTGATTTCGGTTGTCTTTTGCTTTTGCTTATTTTGTGTGTTTGTGTGTGTATTACAAACACACACAGACATACACACACAGACACACACACATAGACACACACATACACACACATACATACGCACACATACACACACACACAGATAGGCACACACACTTATACATACAGACAGACAGACAGACAGACAGACAGACAGACAGACAGACAGACAGACACACAGAAATACACACACAGACACAGACATACACGCACACATACACACAGACAGACACATATATATACACACACACACATATATATATATATATTAAACTTAATCCCAAATCCCTATTTATGAGAGTATAGGAGACAGTTAACCTTATGAATTTATATATATATATAAACGGAAAATATGAAACGAAATTTAATTTCTCACTCTTAGTACGGCTGTTACTTAAATATAAGTATGTACTCGTACATACATATATGTATACAGACGTACAGTAGTATGTATATATATATACATACATGCACACATATATATATGTACGTATGGATTCAGCGAACATTTATTATAATGCTCGGTGAGTTTGTAAATAAACATCCTGTATTAAGCCGTAGTGTCTAGCAACCATCGTTGCTCGTTTGTTCAACACTGACAAAGGAACGCTGTACTAGTTTCAAGCTTAATAGCTATCGTCAGCAACCTTCCTGCCAGATGGTTGAACGTCTGAAAGTATATACTTTCCTTATGCATATTAACGGGTGAGCAGCCTAATTTACATATTGAGTGAGTTAATCGGCCGGGGTACCGAAAACGATAAACGGAAAAAATGAAACGAAATTTCATTTCTCACTCTTAGTACGGCTGTTACTTAAATATAAGTATGTATACGTACATATATATATATATATATATATATATATATATATATATAGTAATAATGATAAATGTGAAGACTAAAATCCAGAGAGGGCTCGATAAGGATAAATATATATCAAATATATAAGAACTCTAGAGGAAATATTTATTAAAGTAACAGATTAAAGTTTAAGCAAAAAATCGTTAAGGGTGAAAGCACCGATTCTTTGCTTAAACTTTAATCTGTTATTTTATATATATATATATATATATATATATATATATATTCACGTTTGTCCTTTTGCATTACTTTTAGGACATATCTTTTCATCGCTCTAGCTGTTTTCTAACTTCTGATCAGAATTTCTTTTCAAATAGATGATGTCAGTCATCAAGCTAATTCATCAAATAAAAAGACACGCTGTAATGGTTGCCTTAAAGGCAGAGTATAGTGATTTAGAGATTGCTCACTTCCTGAAAGTTGTAAGGTCATTCGATGTCAAAGTTTTAAAAGAGCTGGAAGTTGCTGTCGAGGATTCTTCATTAGTGGTCAAACGCAAAATGCTTGTAAAGGGTCTTAATATCATCAGAACACCCATATTTCTAAGAAAGGGCACTGAAAAAAAATATCTATAAGGGCCCCAGAAAGTCAATTAACGCCATTGCTAAGAACCTCAAGGTTTGAAAACTATCGAGAGAATAGTGCCTGAGGACCTTCGATGCAAGCTATATGTGATGCGGAGGGGACAAGTCATGCCTGAACAGACGAAAGATAACCGTCTGATCTGCGACAATCGATTGTTGAACAAGTTGAAATAACAAGAGCATGGAAGACTTTGGTTTTTTTCTCAGATGAAAGAAACTTTGATCAGGACCAAAATGTCAACCAAAAGAATGATAGATAGTTATGGAGAGACCCTAAAGATGTTCCAACGGTCATGCATACACGTTTCCTGGCAACCATGATTGTTTTGGGAGTCGTGAGCAGCGAGGGTCATATCATGTCTCCTCACTTGTTTCCTCAGGGCTTAAGGGTCAATACTGCCCACTATAAGGTTATATTGTAGAGGGCTGTGAATCGTACGCCTACTAATAAAGCTCTGCGTTGTCTCAGAAGACGATGACAACCCAAGAATGAATGAATTACAATCTCCATGATCACGTCATCCCCAAAATAAGGCCTCCTAGCTCTCCAGACAATAATCTACTTATGGAGTACAACTTATGTGACGTATGTGAGAGGCCAATCAATGACCCCATAAAGCTATATCTGAAGTTTGCCATAACTAGCACAATTTACAAAAAAAAATAGAGATTATCTGATTAGAGCATGTCAACGTTTCAGGCTTCATATTGAAGCAGTCTTTGATCTAACGGTGGATTCATTAAAGAGATGCAGGAATCTCAAGATTATTCAATGCCAATATTCATTCAAATACATTTCTTACTTCATGACATACGCGTTTTTTACTAAATTCATACAAATGTCTTCAAAGAAATGAGCAACCTTGGAGGGATGTTTGCTCTCTCTCTCTCCCTCTCTCTCTATCTCTCCCCTTCTTTCTCTCTCTCTTTCTCTTTCTCTCTCCCTCTCTCTCACTATGTCTCTATATCCCCCCCTCTCTCTCTCTCCCTCACTATGTCTCTATACCCCCTCTCTCCCTCTGTCTCTCCCTCCGTCTCTATCTCCCCCTCTCTCTCCCTCTCTCCCCCCACTCTCTCTCTCTTTCTCTCTCTTTCTCTCTCTTTCCCTCTGTCTCTCTCTCTCCATCTCTCCCTCCCCCTCTATCTCTCCTCCCCCTCTCTCTCCCTCTGTCTCTATCTCTCTCTCTATCAACACACACACGCACATATTTGGCGTTGCCTAAGTTCATATATAATTCAGAGTACGTCAATAATCATGGAATATCTCGGTCTTCCGATGCCGTTAGGAATACATATTTTCCGTCTGAATTCCTTTATAATAGAAATATTCCTGTGATATTATAGACTCTCTTATACATTATAATATTGTGTTTCTGTAAATATTAGTTTCAATTAAATCCTACAATCATATTTAATATGAACATGCTATTCCCTCAACAGAGAATTGTGAACAACTTTTCAACCAGTTCATAATAATTCTTAAACCAACCACCTTAGATATTTGTTAGCATTAGACTCTATACTTTTAATATGGTCAAACATGGACGGAAATATAGTTACAGGAAGAATAAAAGATCATAATAAAAGCCACAATTTTAGACAATTTTAGCTGGGCAAAACGTCGCAGTAAAATATGACATATTTCATTTAAATACCATGATTAATAATTAAAACAATATACGAGGTTCAGCTGAAAGGTTCAAAGGTTCAAAAGGATCTCATTGGTGAAGGAGCTTTCATCGGTGTTGCAGTGCTTGGATCTCATTGGTGAAGGAGCTTTCATCGGTGTTGCAGTGCTTGGATCTCATTGGTGAAGGAGCTTTCATCGGTGTTGCAGTGCTTGGATCTCATTGGTGAAGGAGCTTTCATCGGTGTTGCAGTGCTTGGATCTCATTGGTGAAGGAGCTTTCATCGGTGTTGCAGTGCTTGGATCTCATTGGTGAAGGAGCTTTCATCCTATTCGTATCACCAACAGTAGATATGACGCCATCATCACTGCGATACTGGTTCCAAACCAAGTGTTTTTTTCATGTTGCGGAACAGATAATAGTCATATGGGGGTCAAACACACACACACACATACTTACACACACACACACACACACACAAACACACACACACTATACTCTACACATCATATATATGGACGTAAGTATGACTAAATACTTAAGAAGTTAGTATAAAAATTATGAGATCTCAGGTTCGATCCCATTGCCTGACATATCGTAAACTGACGTCGTTATCATAGCCAGGGGTTGCCAAAATCATATATGTATATATATATATATATATATATATATAAACATAAACTTATACACACACACATATATATAGAGAGAGCAAAAATCACGAGCACTCTATCTCAAAATTATTTTTGAAAAGCATAAGAAATGCGCAACCGGTAAAAACTTAAAACTAAAACTGAATACTAACTAATACGTATTACTAACTAATACTTATTACTAATTTATACTTATTCCTAATTAAACTATTTTTCACTGGGAAAAATTTGTCAGCATTTTCTTCTCCTTTTTACTAATATATCACAACTCGTGTGTCACACCTTTATTTTATTTTTTAAAATATATTTATATATATATAGAAAAAAAGATGAAATCGAAAATGCAACTGGAGTCTTATTTAAAAAAATATATATATATTTATTTAGTTTTTCTCACATGTGAGAAAAACCACAGACCCTCCATCTGAACTCTACTTTTGAAAAGCAGAAGAACTGCGAAACCGGTAAAGGAACCAAATAAATATATATATTTTTAAAAAAATAAGACTCCAGTTGCATTTTCGATTTCATCTTTTTTTCTTTATACTTTCACTCGTGTTGCCTAAGTACAAAGCGAAACCTACAGTCAGTAGGCACCTCTAACAAAACTACACCCCGTCCCACTACCCCCACCCCATCCACACCACCCCTTCCAATGTAAAGTTATGTTGGTACCACAACATCCAGTCCGAAACAAATGAGGTCGTGTAGGTGTCACGACAAAAAAACACACAGTCCGCGCTGTAATGTGGCCGTGTAGGTAACACGGTAAAACCTCCCAGTCCACACTGTAAACGTGGTTGGTGTTAGGAAGGGCATCCAGCCAAAGAAAACCCGCCAGACAGTCCTATACGAGCAAGACAACCAATCTTGCCTCAAGTGGGAAAATTCCCGTCCAAACCCATGCTAGCTAGCGTGGAAGATGGACGTTAAACGATGATGATGATGATGATGATGATATATATATATAAATATATATATATATATATATAAATTAATATGTATGTGATGAAACACAGATACCAACACATCTGTATATATATTGCAAAAGAAAAATTTAGCCAGATTGAAGTATACTAATTATTATACTACAGTTTGTCCATATCGATTTAAAATAATAAATCAACGAAGACGAACTGTATTGCCAAGAGGCTGTGATGTTTAGACACATTTAAATTTCAAAATCAAACCTGTTCCGTAGATAAGTTTAAACTTTAAGATCCAAATATGTTTCGAGTTAAATAAGTGTAGGAATATCATGTCCTGCCCTCCTCAGTAAACATCCAGGGACAAATTGATATGCTTCACTTCTAAATAATTTAAAAGACTGCGTGACGCACATGGTTTTACAGTATCTAACTAGTCTCATAACCGTACTGCTAGAAATAACAGTCGTATATATGAGGCGGCTTGCAGCTCAAACTAGGAGCAGTTAAAATTAATAAGGTAATGAATTCTTTTACAATGGAATTAGCTCGAAGGAGGAAAATACCCCCTGAACAGTGTATAAATTAATATGTATGTGATGAAACACAGATACCAACACATCTGTATATATATTGCAAAAGAAAACTTTAGCCAGATTGAAGTATACTAATTATTATACTACAGTTTGTCCATATCGATTTAAAATAATAAATCAACGAAGACGAACTGTATTGCCAAGAGGCTGTGATGTTTAGACACATTTAAATTTCAAAATCAAACCTGTTCCGTAGATAAGGACAAACTGTAGTATAATAATTAGTATACTTCAATCTGGCTAAATTTTTCTTTTGCAATATATATACAGATGTGTTGGTATCTGTGTTTCATCACATACATATTAATTTATACACTGCTCAGGGGGTATTTTCCTCCTTCGAGCTAATTCCATTGTAAAAGAATTCATTACCTTATTAATATATATATATATATATATATATATATATAAGTGGAAGCTTAGCAAAATCTAAGCTTTGGCTGCGGCCAAGCAAAGCGACCTACAATTAGGAATGAGTAGCAAAGCACTCAATAAGGTAGAGCCTTAGACTAATAACATACGTTTAGCCAGCTTGACAAATTGAAAATTGCGACAGGCAAACCCAGCCATACAATACCAAAACAACGAAAAAACTAATCAGGTTAGACAACAGACCTGGAAAAATCGAACGATATTCTGCAATACGTATGATATATTTCTATTAATCCGAAATCATCAATCCAACTTGCGTAATATGTAAGCTTGTGGTATTTTATGATCGAACAGGGGATTCACATCATCGACAGGTATTTCGTTCTATGCCTCAAGTCGGTTCCCCCCCTCTCTCTCTCTCTCTCACATACACACACACACACACACATATATATATATACAGGGGTTGGACAAAATAATGGAAACACCTAGCCTCATAGCATCATAATTTTGCAATATCTATAAAACCGTTAAAAGCTTGTTTATTTTTATGTTTTTTTATTTATTATTAGTGTTGTTTAATATGTCTTGTTAAAATTGCTGTTTCTTTTCAGATATCATCAGAAAAAGGCAATTAAAATTCATTAAAATGACAGATGTATTGGACTTTCAAAGAGGTCAAATTGTTGGTGATCGTATGGCAGGCGCTGGCGTAACGAAAACAGCAAAAATGTTTGGTGTATCAAGAAGTACTGTCTCGAAAGTAATGGCAGCCTTTGAGAAAGAGGGAAAAACCTCCTCGTCGAAACAAAACTTCGGAAGAAAACCAAAACTTTCAGATAGGGACAGTCGGACTCTTACGCGAATTGTTAGAAAGGATCACAAAAGTACAGCTCCCAAAATTACTGCAGAGCTTAATGACCACCCCGACAACCCAGTTTCCACAAAAACTGTTCGCCGGGAGCTGCACAAAGCCGGATTTCACGGGAGGGCTGCAATCAGAAAACACTACTTTCAAAAACAAACGTTACAAAGCGTTTAAAGTGGAGAAAAGAACCTACAGAATTGGTCCCTAGAGCAGTGGAAGAATGTTATTTTCTCGGACGAGTCATCCGTTACCTTATTTCCGACCACCGGCCGAGTATAAGTGTGGAGACAGCCAAAAGAAGCATTTGACACAGACTGCCTTCTTCCAACTGTTAAACATGGAGGAGGATCTGTGATGATCTGGGGGTCTATATCTTGGAAATCCACCGGCCCAATGGTTTCCCTTCATGGCAGAATTAATAGTCAAGACTATTTAAGCATTTTATCTTATCAAATTCATCCTATGGTTGCGGAACTGTTTCTGGGGGAAAACGCAATCTTTTAGGATGATAATGCACCAATTCACACAGCTAAAGTTGTTACTGAATGGCACGAGGAACATCCCCAGATCTCAATATTGAACATTTATGGTGCATTTTAGAAAAACAAGTAAGGCGTCGATATCCTTCACCATTATCACTACAAGAACTGGAGACTGTTTTAGCTGAAGAATGGACAAACATTCCTTGAAAAAATTCATTGAAACAATTCAAAACTTGTACGAGTCCATACATCGTAGAATTCAAGCTGTAATTACTGCCAAAGGCGGTCCTACCCCATATTAAAATAAATTTGTTTGAAATTTTAAGGTGTTTCCATTATTTTGTCCAATCCCTGTATATATATATGTGTGTGTGTGTGTTTGTCAGTTAGCTTTCTACTTACATTTGTCTCACAACGGAGTTTACTGTTTACTCACATCAGATTTCCTTTCAGATTTCATCTTAACTGTTCCTCCTCTCTCCCCCTTCCCCCTCTCTCCCCTTCCCCCTCTCTCCACACCCCCTCTCACCTCTCCCCCTCTCCTTCACCCCTCTCTCTTCATTTATCGATCTGTTTCTCTCGCTCTCTCTCTAACTCATTATCTCAATACTTCACCTCTTTTATCTCCCAGGCAGCCATTGAATAACATTTTGTTACTTTCCCTCTCTATCTGTCACCTTCTTTTCACCCTTTATTTTTGTAAAGTAGATTTATTCGGAAGCATTTTCTGATAAAATGACAAAAACAGCCCTTCCTCTAAAAAATATATAGCATCTATTTCAGTTTCGTATTCCCTGATTTAATTGACAAACAAATTCAATAAATTTATTTATTCAAAGTCATTGTAGACGAGGACCATATCACACTTCATCATATTTCTCTACAAAGATATGTATCCCCCATTAAACTATATACATTTCACCAAGCGCTGCCTCAAGTGTCGTCTTCATTTATATAATATAAATATTTAGTTTTTCTTTTGCTCAGTTTTATATCTCTTCTAAACTTTAGAGTTATTTGTTTTATTTATAAAATAAAGATGAAATGAATAGTACCATTCCTTCTATGTTAACTTTTGTTATAGTATTGTGCATCCAACCAGTATATAGTGACACAAAGTGGCAAACATGTTAGAGCCTGGGACACAATGCCTTCCGATAATCCTTCCATGACCAACTTTGTCTTTCGTCCTTCTAGAATGAATAAAAAGAAAGTACCACTCTCTGTGGAATCCCTGGAACCCCGGACATGAGGCATGCTGGTACTTGTTTCATTCTTTTTTTGTTCTGAGTTAAAATATTGGTATAGCTCGTTTAGTTGGTAGACAAAATCTATAATTAAGTTTAACACCACTGCCAGGCCTTTGACTACTTAGCAGCAGGGTTGGATTTAGACCTTAGGGGGCCTGGGGCACTTGAGATTTGGGGCTCATTCACAAAAAATTAGAATACACAGCAAACCCTCAATTTTACATATCAAAGTTAGCTTGGCCCAAGTAATTGAAATTGAAAAGTTATACATACAGGTATTATGAAACAATTCTAACCATCCTAGAATTAAAAAGCCCAGCTGAGGAAACAAATAAATTGCTACGGCCGTCGCTAGTGGCCCCCCTCATACAGCTGGGGGCCCGAGGCTCGGGGCTGTTGCCCTATTTGCCCTCATTAAATCCGGTCCAGTCTAACAGAGACTATTAAACTGCCAACATTTCGGCTACCCACATCACACAAATGTACACAACCACAATCCACCCATCCATCTCTACATACGTGTAAATATAAGTAGTAGTGTCTTTGTACGAATTATGTTGTAAGCAGTAATGTTACGAGCCAAGTAAAACAACAAGCCAATACTTTTGATAGAGCAAGTATTTAATAAATATTGTTAGCGATCCAGATTATTAAATTGCCTTATTTAGAGTTTCGTGTGCCTGTCCTTCAACAAATCTCAGACGAGGACACTTGGAGAAACATTTAACTTTGGCAGATGACATCACCAGCGTGTATAATTATATTTTATACAGAAATATACAGAAGTATAATTTCTTATTGAATGCCCAATACTGTAGAAGTATCCTTCCGGTAAAACAAATATCTGTTTAGGCTTCGATTCGTCTTTGAAATTCTCTTTGGTTTTATATAATGGTTTCTTATATAGGCACAAGACTAGGATTTTGGGGGAGGGGAATGTCGATTAAATCGACCACAGTACATTACTGGTATTTTATTTTATCGACCCCGTAAGGATGAAAGGCAAAGTTAACCTCGGCGGGATTTGAACTCAGATCATAAAGGGCTATGCTGCAAAGCATGGCGTCCGACCCTCTACCGATACTGTCAATCCATTGCCCTTTTGGTTTTTATATAATAAAAGGTAGTCCACAACTTAAATGATGTTGTCTAAACAAACCTTACCAACTCCTTTCCGCCCACTGTCTTTATCCGTAACAAAGTCAACAGCTGCATTAAGTCCAATATTGTAACTGGGAACATTAACTTGTAAAATGCATATCGTTCTAAAACTCCCCCAACATGATAAAGATGTGTAGCTTGATGTGTCAGATTCAAACGATTGTTCAGTCTATATTTGATTTTCCTATAACATGCCGAATGAAAATTGCTTCTTTTAAAAAATGTAGCATGCTATCATCTGAGAATATTCGCGTTCATTATTTATTCTTTGTGAAGAATGAATTCAAATTACATCTGCAAACGTGGGCACAAAACAAACAAAACAAAACATCAATGAATTAAAAACCAAAGTAAATATTGTTGGTGATCGGAATTCCACAATCCTGACAGAAGCTCAATTTTCTATTGTCACAGGTTTTTCTGTTATCTAGGCCGTGACAATGTAGGTAGGACACATCACACAAACTAGTTTATTTGGAATTGTTTAGTCAGTGATAACAATAAAATGTTATTTTTAAAGCTTTTACTGAAACAGTTCAGTTTTATTCTGATGAGGCTTGGACAATACCTGAAACACTAACAGAAGAGATAAACGTTTGATATTGCTAAACATTGCCTATACACTGGTTATATAATTTGTACAAAAGTATGAGTATTATAGAATCAGAAACTCCACCTTACTCATAAACATGCTCTTTGTGCCAAATGTATACAAAATTATCAATATTTTCTTGATAGGATTCGTAAAGTTTTGGCCTTTCCTAGGTAGGTATTGATGATATTTTTTGCTTATTTAAATGCAAGGATTGATGAAAATGTCTTGTAAGCCACTGAAAAGATATCACCCATCAGTATCATATATACATATTTACGACTGAAAAGATATCACACATCAGTATCATAAATACATGTTTACGACTGAAAAGATATCACACATCAGTATCATAAATACATGTTTACGACTGAAAAGATATCACACATCAGTATCATAAATACATATTTTAATAGAAGCTATTAATTCTGCATCAATAGTATGTTCACTGACACTCCATTTATCATAACCTCATTGTTTTGTATATCTATGATAATAATGTAAAATATGTGCTTCATCTTTTTTAAAAATAGGGGTTGCAGATTAAGGGAGACTTAGCAGCAATTTTTAGCAGATTGAGCATTTGCCTAGAGATTCCCTCCTTAGCTTGGGTTGTTAATGATAGCTACTAAGATATTTATTTGAATGGAAGCTATGACTGCCTATCTGCACGTCATTGATATGTGATAAAGCTTAAACTATGATGAGTTACCTTAGTTTGGTTACATTGTAATAACTAGAAGAGATGAACACAATACTGGGGTTAATGATAAACGAGGTTCATGAATAATACATTAAAGAAGAACGATAGGTATCAGAAACGGTAAAACTGTGGATTATAAGATTTCCAGGGTAGAAAATATACATACTAACTAGTTAAAGCAAATATACATTCACAGAAATATGTGTAGCTATTTTAGAAGTAATGATTAAAGGGAGGTGGATTGGCAGAATCGGTAGAGTGCCGGACAACATACTTTACAGTATAGTGTTACGCCAAGGTTAGCTTTGCCTTTCATCCTTACAGAGTCGATAAAATAAAGTACCAGTAATGTACTGGGGCGATTTAATCAACTTTCCACTCCCCCTAATTGATGGCCTTGCGCTTAAATCAGAAACCATCATTAAAGAGCAGGGGATAGGCAGTATCGGTAGAGCGTTGGGCAACATTCTTTTCAGCATGGAGTTACGGCCCTTTACGTTATGAGTTCAAATCCTACCGAGGGTAACTTTGGCTTTGATCCTTACGGATGTGCGTGTGTATAAATTTGTAGAGCATATATATGTATACATAAATATATATATGTATATGAATATAATTGTTTCTACGTTAGGCACAAGGCCAGCAATTACCCAGTGCATTACTGGTACTTTATTTTATCGACCTCGTAAGGATGAAAGCAAAGTTAACCTTGGCGGGATTTGAACTCAGAATGGCATAGCCGTAACTCTATACGTCAAAGCATGGCGCCCGACCCTCTACCAATACTGCCAATCCACCATATGAATATAATGTATATATATATATATATATATTTATAAGTCGTTTGGAAGCCTCGACAATGCAAATGGGTAAATCTCCGAGTAACAAGGTCCGGTGGTGGAGAGAGAGATATGTAAGTGGGTGTACGTTGAGATGCGTGGTGTGTATAAGATGTGTGAGATGTGTAGAATGAAGGGAAGAGTAAACGAATAAAAATAATAATAACAACACAAGAGAGAGAGTTACCTTGGGAGAGATTTAATAGTCCCTATATATTTCGGATTCACATCCATCAACTGGGGTTTTTTCCGGGGTGGGGGAAAAGGTTGTCTGTCGGACAACTCGGAACGCGTCTTTCGCTGTTTGTTGATTTGAATATCTGAGGTATTCGGCCGAGCGCGCGTGCGCGTGAAATGGGGTCGGTCGTACAGAGATCAGCGGCCGAATGAGGGAGTGGGATGGCGCTAGCTGTCAGTCCATTCCCTGCCTGTTTGTTAAATGTTACTGTGTGTGTGTGTGCGTGTGTTGTTGTCTCGCTTGAGTGTGTGTGTGTGTGTGTGTGTGTGCGTGTGATGTTGCCTTGTTCATCTGTATTGGCAGTGTAGTATGTTCGTATGGTGGAATGCTACTGTGTGTGTGTGTGCGTGTGTGTGTGTAGTTGTCTCGTTTGCGTGTGTGTGTGTGTGCGTGTGTTGTGTGTTGTTGCATTGCTTGTTAAATTAAACCAGCCATTTCATTTCGCTTCTCTCTAATCGGTTGTTTATTTGCGGTTGCAGTTGTTTGATAAGAAGCGTTTCCTTAATACGTAACGTGCCGACGTTTCTTTCAGTCGCTAGAATTGTGACAATGGGCCTTCCGTCTTTGTTTCCGCATTTGTCTATGTGTTTCCGGAAAGACGAGGGCCTGGTTTTAATGTGTTCCTTGATCCGGATGTGCAAAGGTCGAATTGTGCTACCTATGTAGTATTGGTTGCACCTGTCACATTCTATCTTATACACGACGAATTTGCGTAGGCAACAGTTAGCATGGCGTATCGGGCAGTCTCTGAGGGAGCATGCGTCAGTAGATTTTTCGGGTTTTCTGGAGAGGCATCTTCGCAGGGAGGGGCCCGAGTGGGCCAGGTGGATGTCGAGGCCCTCCCTCCGAACGAAAGACGCGTTCCGAGTTGTCCGACAGACAACCTTTTCCCCCACCCCGGAAAAAACCCCAGTTGATGGATGTGAATCAGAAATATATAGGGACTATTAAATCTCTCCCAAGGTAACTCACTCTCTCGTGTTGTTATTATTATTTTTATTCTTTTACTCTTCCCTTCATTCTACACATCTCACACATCTTATACACACCACGCATCTCAACGTACACCCACTTACATATCTCTCTCTCCACCACCGGAACTTGTTACCCGGAAATTTACCCATTTGAATTGTCGAAGCTTCCAAACGACTTATAAATATTTACTTATTGTTCCACAATGCTTCAAGCAAACTTCAATACTCTCTTATATATATATATATATATATATATATATATATATATATATATAAAAATATATATATATATATATATATGTGTGTAGATAAATCTACCAAAATGCACGGTAGTGTCCAATCTGTATGAAGAACTCAATGTAATCCGAATGTCATGAAAAGAGAAGATGTATTCAAACATTTTTTTTCCGATGAAAAATACAGGAAAACAGAGTCAAGATAAATTAATAAAAATAATGAATAAAAACAAAGAAACAGTTCCTTATATTAAAAAATTCATCATTTTACGATCGTTTCTAGGATATATATGTTTGTGTTGGTATGTATATCATATAGATCTATGTAAAATTTGTACAAACTATCAGAGGGAATATACATACCTACACATATATATGCTGTCTTCAGAAATAATGATATTTGTTTATTGAAAAAAAAAAACAAATATTTAATATAATAGGTCTGTTTGGGAACAGGTTTTGAATTGACCAATAGAAAAGTAGTGAGTGGCAAGATGGTAGAATAGTAGTAATAGAACTTTAATTTAGGGGTAGAGGAAGGCAGATTTCAGTTTTGAATGGAAAGAGTATGATGAATGAAAAGATTATTTTAGGGATGAAAATAGGTCAAGTCGGTAAAAGGTACACGAAGAATTGATGTTATAAAAGAATAATGCTAATGTAAATATCTAAGGAGAATAAAATTTTACGATAAATGTGTTAGTGAAAAATATCAATCTTATTCAAAATATAGGGAATTTACATCTATAAAAAGAAAATAAATAAATTAAATTGATAGGTATATTTATATTGATAAATTTATATTAATTCATATAGATATGATAAATGAGAGTTAGATGTAATTGAAGAGTTCTATTAAAAACGAAGGGAAAATAAAAAATAATAATAATAATAATTATGGGGGGGGGGGTAAATTTATTAGTGAGAAATAACAAATTTATATAGATTATAAGGAACATAGAAACCGTAATAGACGAGTTACTTGGTATAATGCTCCATTTAATCTACAAATTAAAGATAATATACCTAAACAATTTTTTACTATCCTAGAGAAAAACTTCCCGCCAAACCACAATTACCATCAAATTTTAAATAGATCAACGATTAAATTCTCCTACTCAACAACCAAAAATATACAACACAATATAAGTGCCTATAATGCATATAAATGTGAAAAACCCATGAATATACCACCATAAAACTAACCATAATACTAAAATAAACCACAGCAAACCACCAGCTCATTCACATACAACAAGTCGTAAAATTTCCACACCTAATTTGACTATCTCCTCAGATACAGCATTCACGAAAGGTTGTAACTGTAAAAACAAAGCAAATTGCCCATTAAAAGGAAATTGCCTTATTAATAACATAGTATATAAATGTAAAGTTAACACTAAGGACTCAACTTATTCATATATAGGAGCTACTTCTAACCAATTTAAAGTAAGATTTAATACCCACAAACACAGTTTTAAAAATGCCGCATTAGCTAATACAACATCTTTAGCTGAAATAATTAATAATTATAGAAAGAGGAATATAGATTATAACCTGACCTGGAGTGTGCTCAAAAGGGCCAGCCCTTATCAAAATAATAGATATGAATGTAAATTATGTTCCCAGGAACTTTTTGAAATAATGAAATCTAAGGATATTCTATTAAATAAACGACAGGAATTAATTTATATCATGTAATCATAAACTGAGAAGAACTTTTAAATATTATAAACCTAATTAATATACACTTTAGAAATTATTATAATAACACTTTTTTTAAAATTAGTTAACCTATAATTAATATTCTACTACTAATGAACTGCATAATTTTATTTCCCTTTTACAGCTATCTTTTCCTAAAATTTATACCAATAAGTTACATATAAACTATTTTAATTTCAGGTTATGATTCTATGTTCCTTATAATCTATATAAATTTGTTATTTCTCACTAATAAATTTACCCGCCTCCCATAATTATTATTATTATTATTATTTTTATTTTCCCTTCGTTTTTAACAACACTCTTCAATTACATCTAACTCTCATTTATCATATCTATATGAATTAATATAAATTTATCAATATAAATATACCTATCAATTTAATTAATTTATTTTCTTTTTATAGATGTAAATTCCCTATATTTTGAATAAGATTGATATTTTTCACTAACACATTTATCGTAAAATTTTATTCACCTTAGATATTTAGATTAGCATTATTCTTTTATAACATCAATTCTTCGTGTACCTTTTACCGACTTGACCTATTTTCATCCCTAAAATAATCTTTTCATTCATCATACTCTTTCCATTCAAAACTGAAATCTGCCTTCCTCTACCCCTAAATTAAAGTTCTATTACTACTATTCTACCATCTTGACCACTCACTACTTTTCTATTGGTCAATTCAAAACCTGTTCCCAAACAGACCTATTATATTAAATCTTTGTTGGTTTTTTTCAATAAACAAATATCATTATTTCTGAAGACAGCATATATATGTGTAGGTATGTATATTCCCTTTGATAGTTTGTACAAATTTTACATAGATCTATATGATATACATACCAACACAAACATATATATCCTAGAAACGATCGTAAAATGATTAATTTTTTAATATAAGGAACTGTTTCTTTGTTTTTATTCATTATTTTTATTAATTTATCTTGACTCTGTTTTCCTGTATTTTTCATCGGAAAAAAAATGTTTGAATACATCTTCTCTTTTCATGATATTCGGATTACATTGAGTTCTTCATACGGATTGGACACTACCGTACATTTTGGTAGATTTATCTACATACTTTGCTCCTAATTTTATAAGGGTAATCTTATTTTTGTATATATATATATATATATATATATATATATATATATATATATATATATATATATATATATATATATATATATATAACTTTATAACTCCCTACATATATAGTTGAGCTCTTTTTCTTGTCCATTATCCATATCACAATGGAAAAACAATACTTGGGAACTTCTTTAAAGAATATACCAATACCTTCTAAGGATGAATTCTTACTTCTTATGATACAAAAAAACCAACCAATTCATCAAAAGGATCAGATGGAGGGCCTACCACTTCGATAAAAAAACAAAATGTACTGATAAGATATATTTATATGATTTCACTACATATAAAAACCCACCACACAACTCCTTACTTTAAAACTTTGAGAAATACCTTTTTAACCTAATCAAACACCTCAAATTTAAAAAGTATAAATCTAATTTTCAAAAGGATCTTGATTCTACCCTATTGGATCTAAAAAAATCTAACAAAATCTATGTCCACTCTGACAAAACTGGAAATCTGTATCACATGGATATTGATAATTACAATGAGTTCTTATATAAAGAACTCAGGAAAAATTATAAAAAAACAAACAATGCGGCACTTACCAACATCAACAACAAAACACACAACATAGTAAATAGACTTAATATTGAAGATTGAACTGAACCTTTGGCACTGAAAAAACGACATTTTAACCTGAAAGATCACAAATCTAACTTTAACTCTAATCCTTCTATAAGGCTTATATGCCCTTCCAAATCTGATAATGGCATCATTAGTAAAATATTTTTAGATAGAGTCATCCCACAATTAAGAAAACATGTTAATTTACTACTCTGGGAAAACACATCCCAGGTAATTAACTGGTTTACTAATATTAGAAATAAATCTTCTGCTTCATTTCTACAATTCGATATAGATAATTATTATTCCTCTATATCACCTATACTCCTGAACAAAGCCTTGATATTTGCCAAAAATAGATCAAACTTAACTATGGATCACATTAATATTATCACACATGCTAGACAAACACTACTGGAATTTCAAAAAGAATACTGGACCAGAAACACATATAGTAATCTATTCGACATTACTATGGGCTCAAGTGATTCTGCCCAAATTACCGATCTTGTGGGCCTCTTTCTTCTATTTAACATGAATGCTTCTTTTCCCCACCTTAAAGGTGGTTTATATCGTGACGACTGTCTTCTTTCCAATAACCTTAACCTATCGGAAATTGAAAAAAATAAAAAACTTATTAGAACTTTCCTCAAAGACTGTTATAGTCTAGATATTACATTTGAAAACACAAGTAAAGTAGTTAATTTCCTTGATATAACATTAGACTTATCTACGGGTATCTACCAACCTTACCATAAACCTAACCAAAACTTACATTACATACACTCACAATCTAATCACCCTAAATCTATCCTTAAAAACCTAGTATATAATATCTCACTCAGAATTTCTAACCTTTCGTCTAACCAGGATGTATTTGATAAAAATGTGACTTTTTATAACGAAGCTTTAGTTAGAAGTGGCCACAAAAACAAATTAGTATATATACCTTGTACCAATAACACTACAAACATACAACCCAATATCACCAACAAACACCAAATGAAATATACACACCTAAATGCCACTCACACTATACCCAAAAATACCAACATAAAACTTAATTTCTCTAACTCTTCTAATATACAATATAGTAACTTTCAAAAAATTATTCATCCTAAGACTCCAATATATGTTAATAATAAAATTCCTAATAAACACCTAAATCAATGAATCTAACTAAAAATATGTGTGATGAAATCATTAACAATAATTCTCTTAATAAACATCAGGATACATCCTATAAAAATAATAAACAACATCGAAACCGTAATAGACGAGTTACTTGGTATAATGCTCCATTTAATCTACAAATTAAAGATAATATACCTAAACAATTTTTTACTATCCTAGAGAAAAACTTCCCGCCAAACCACAAATACCATCACATTTTAAATAGATCAACGATTAAATTCTCCTACTCAACAACCAAAAATATACAACACAATATAAGT
>OZ024742.1:16633687-16693687 GCA_964016885.1 Eledone cirrhosa
GGTGTGTGATGTGTGTGATGTGTGTGGTGTGTGATGTGTGTGGTGTGTGATGTGTGTGGTGTGTGATGTGTGTGGTGTGTGATGTGTGTGGTGTGTGTGGTGTGTGATGTGTGTGTATGATGTGTGATGTGTGTGGTGTGTGTGTGGTGTGTGATGTGTGTATGGTGTGTGGTGTGTGTGTGTGGTGTGATGTGTGTGGGGTGTGTGATGTGTGTGTGGTGTGTGGTGTGTGTGTGGTGTGTGATGTGTGTGTATGGTGTGTGATGTGTGTGTGTGGTGTGTGATGTGTGTATGGTGTGTGATGTGTGTGTGGTGTGTGATGTGTGTATGGTGTGTGATATGTGTGTGTATGGTGTGTGATGTGTGTGTATGGTGTGTGTGTGGTGTGTGATGTGTGTGAATGGTGTGTGATGTATGTATGTGGTGTGTGATGGGTGTGTGTGGTGTGTGATGTGTGTGTATGATGTGTGATGTGTGTGGTGTGTGTGTGGTGTGTGATGTGTGTATGGTGTGTGATGTCTGTGTGTGTGGTGTGATGTGTGTGTGGTGTGTGATGTGTGTGTGTGTGGTGTGTGATGTGTGTGTATGGTGTGTGATGTGTGTGTGTATTGTGTGGTGTGTGTGTGGTGTGTGATGTGTGATGTGTGTGTGTGTGGTGTGTGATTTGTGTGTGGTGTGTGATGTGTGTGTGGTGTGTGATGTGTGTATGGTGTTTGATTTGTGTTTATGTGGTGTGTGATGTGTGTGTGGTGTGTGATGTGTGTGTGTGGTGTGTGATGTGTGTGTATGGTGTGTGATGTGTCTGTGTATTGTGTGATGTGTGTGTGGTGTGTGATGTGTGTGTATGGTGTGTGATGTGTGTGTGTATTGTGTGTGATATGTATGAATGGTGTGTGATGTGTGTGTATGGTGTGTGATGTGTGTGTATGGTGTGTACTGTGTGTGTGTATGTGGTGTGATGTGTGTGTATGGTGTGTGATGTGTGAGTGTATGGTGTGTGATGTGTGTGTATGGAGTGTGTGTGGTGTGTGATGCGTGTGATGTATGTCTGTGGTGTGTGATGTGTGGTGTGTGATGTGTGTGTATGATGTGTGATGTGTGTGTGTATGGTGTGTGATGTGTGTGTATGGTGTGTGATTTGTGTGTATGGTGTGTGATGTGTGTGTGTGGTGTGTGATGTGTGTGTGTGTATGGTGTGTGTATGGCGTGTGATGTGTGTTTTTATGGTGTGTGATGTGTGTCTATGATAAGTGATGTGTGTGTATGATGTGTGATGTGTGTGTATGGTATGTTTGTATGTGTGTGATGTGTGTATCGCGTGTGTGTATGTGTGTGTATGTGTTTGTATGTGTGTGTATGGGAGAATATGTAGAGACTTTGAGGATTGTCCTGTAAATCACGATCACATGATAATATTTATACTGGATCTTCTTTTGTGTTTGCTCTGTCACCATCCCCAATGTCTCTCCTCCTGTCACCATCCCCAATGTCTCTCCTCTTGTCACCATCCCCAATGTCTCTCCTCCTGTCACCATCCCCAATGTCTCTCTTCCTGTCACCATCCCCAATATCTCTCCTCCTGTCACCATCCCCAATATCTCTCCTCCTGTCACCATCCCCAATATCTCTCCTGCTGTCACCATCCCCAATATCTCTCCTCCTGTCACCATCCCCAATGTCTCTCCTCCTGTCACCATCCCCAATGTCTCTCCTCCTGTCACCATCCCCAATGTCTCTCCTCCTGTCACCATCCCCAATATCTCTCCTCCTGTCAACATCCCCAATATCTCTCCTCCTGTCACCATCTCCATTGTCTCTCCTCTTGTCACCATCCCCAATATCTCTCCTCCTGTCACCATCCCCAATATCTCTCCTCCTGTCGCCATCCCTAATGTCTCTCCTCCTGTCACCATCCCCAATGTCTCTCCTCTTGTCACCATCCCCAATGCCTCTCCACCTGTCACCATCCCCAATGTCTCTCCTCCTGTCACCATCCCCAATATCTCTACTCCTATCACCATCCCCAATGTCTCTCCTCCTGTCACCATCCCCAATATCTCTCCTCCTGTCACCATCCCCAATGTCTCTCCTCCTGTCACCATCCCCAATATCTCTCCTCCTGTCACCATCCCCAATATCTCTCCTCCTGTCATCATCCCCAATTTCTCTCCTCCTGTCATCATCCCCAATTTCTCTCCCCCTGTCACCATCCCCAATATCTCTCCTGTCACCATCCCCAATGTCTCTCCTCCTGTCACCATCCCCAATATCTCTCCTCCTGTCCCCATCCCAAATGTCTCTCCTCCTGTCACCATCCCCAATGTCTCTCCTCTTGTCAACATCCCCAATGTCTCTCCTCCTGTCACCATCCCCAATGTCTCTCTTCCTGTCACCATCCCCAATGTCTCTCTTCCTGTCACCATCCCTAATGTCTCTCCTCCTGTCACCATTCCCAATATCTCTCCTCCTGTCACCCTCCTCAATGTCTCTCCTCCTGTCACCATCCCCAATGTCTCTCCTCCTGTCACCATCCCAACTATCTCTCTCCTCCTGTCACCATCCCCAATGTCTCTCCACCTGTCACCATCCCCAATGTCTCTCCTCCTGTCACCATCCCCAATATCTCTCCTCGTGTCACCATCCCCAATATCTCTCCTCCTGTCACCATCCCCAATGTCTCTCCTCCGGTCACCATCCCCAATATCTCTCCTCCTGTCACCATCCCCAATGTCTCTCCTCTTGTCACCATCCACAATGTCTCTCCTCCTGCCACCATCCCCAATGTCTCTCCTCTTGTCACCATCCCCAATATCTCTCCTCCTGTCACCATCCACAATGTCTCTCCTCCTGTCACCATCCCCAATGTCTCTCCTCCTGTCACCATCCCCAATGTCTCTCCTCCTGTCACCATCCCCAATATCTCTCCTGGTGTCACCATCCCCAATGTCTCTCCTCCTGTCACCCTCCCCAATATCTCTCCTCCTGTCACCATCCCCAATGTCTCTCCTCCTGTCACCATCCCCAATATCTCTCCTCCTATCACCATCCCCAATGTCTCTCCTCCTGTCACCATCCCCAATATCTCTCCTCCTGTCACCATCCCCAATGTCTCTCCTCTTGTCACCATCCCCAATATCTCTCCTCCTGTCACCATCCCCAATGTCTCTCCTCCTGTCACCATCCCCACTATCTCTCTCCTCCTGTCACCATCCCCAATGTCTCTCCACCTGTCACCATCCCCAATGTCTCTCCTCCTGTCACCATCCCCAATATCTCTCCTCGTGTCACCATCCCCAATATCTCTCCTCCTGTCACCATCCCCAATGTCTCTCCTCCGGTCACCATCCCCAATATCTCTCCTCCTGTCACCATCCCCAATGTCTCTCCTCTTGTCACCATCCCCAATGTCTCTCCTCCTGTCACCATCCCCAATATCTCTCCTGGTGTCACCATCCCCAATGTCTCTCCTCCTGTCACCCTCCCCAATATCTCTCCTCCTGTCACCATCCCCAATGTCTCTCCTCCTGTCACCATCCCCAATATCTCTCCTCCTGTCACCATCACCAATGTCTCTCCTACTGTCACCATCCCCAATGTCTCTCCTCCTGTCACCATCCCCAATGTCTCTCCTCTTGTTACCATCCACGATGTCTCTCCTCCTGTCACCATCCCCAATATCTCTCCTCCTGTCACCATCCCCAATGTCTCTCCTCCTGTCACCATCCCCAATGTCTCTCCTCCTTTCACCATCCCCAATGTCTCTCCTCCTGTCACCATACCCAATATCTCACCTTCTGTCACCATCCCCAATGTGTCTCCGCCTGTCACCATCCCCAATGTCTCTCCACCTGTCACCATCCCCAATGTCTCTAATCCTGTCACCATCCCCAATGTCTCTCCTCCTGTCACCATCCCCAATATCTCTCCTCCTGTCACCATCCCCAATTTCTCCGCTCCTGTCACCATCCCCAATATCTCTCCTCCTGTCACCATCCCCAATCTCTCTCCTCCAGTCACCATCCCCAATGTCTCCCCTCCTGTCACCATCCCCAATGTCTCTCCTGCTGTCACCATCCCCAATCTCACTCCACCTGTCACCATCCCCAATGTCTCGCGTCCTGTCACCATCCCCAATGTCTCTCCTCCTGTCACCATCCCCAATGTCTCTCCTACTGTCACCATCCCCAATATCACTCCTCCTGTCACCATCCACAATATCTCCTCCTGTCCCCATCCCAAATGTCTCTCCACCTGTCACCATCCCCAATGTCTCTCCTTCTGTCACCATCCCCAATGTCTCGTCTCCTGTCACCATCCCGAATGTCTCTCCACCTCTCACCATCCCCAATATCTCTCCTCCTGTCACCATCCCCAATATCTCTCCTCCTGTCACCATCCCCAATGTCTCTCATCCTGTCACCATCCCCAATATCTCTCCTCCTGTCACCATCCCCAATGTCTCTCCTCCTGTCACCATCCCCAATATCTCTCCTCCTGTCACCATCCCCAATGTCTCTCCTCCTGTCACCATCCCCAATATCTCTCCTCCTGTCACCATCCTCAATCTCTCTCCTCCTGTCACCATCCCCAATCTCTCTCCTCCTGTCACCATCCCAAATCTCTCTCCACCTGTCACCATCCCCAATGTCTCTCCTCCTGTCACCATCCGCAATATCTCTCTTCCTGTCACCATCCCCAATATATCTCCTCCTGTCGCCATCCCTAATGTCTCTCCTCCTGTCACCATCCCCAATGTCTCTCCTCCTCTCACCATCCCCAATGTCTCTCCACCTGTCACCATCCCCAAATGTCTGTCCTCTTGTCACCATCCCCAATATCTCTCCTCCTGTCACCATCCCCAATATCTCTCCTCCTGTCACAATGCCTAATGTCTCTGCTCATGTCACCATCCCCAATGTCTCTCCTCCTGTCACCATCCCCAATGTCTCTCCTCCTGTCACCATCCCCAATGTCTCTCCTCTTGTTACCATCCACGATGTCTCTCCTCCTGTCACCATCCCCAATATCTCTCCTCCTGTCACCATCCCCAATGTCTCTCCTCCTGTCACCATCCCCAATGTCTCTCCTCCTTTCACCATCCCCAATATCTCTCCGCCTGTCACCATCCCCAATGTCTCTCCTCCTGTCACCAACCCCAATATCTCTCCTCCTGTCACCATCCCCAATTTCTCTCCTCCTGTCACCATCCCCAATATCTCTCCTCCTGTCCCCATCCCCAATGTCTTTCCGCCTGTCACCATCCCCAATGTCTCTCCTCCTGTCACCATCCCCAATATCTCTCCTCCTGTCACCATCCCCAATGTCTCTCCTCCTGTCACCATCCCCAATATCTCTCCTCCTTTCACCATCCCCAATATCTCTCCTCCTGTCACCATCCCCAATACCTCTCCTCCTGTCACAATCACCAATGTCTCTCTTCCTGTCACCATCCCCAATATCTCTCCTCCTGTCACCATCCCCAATGTCTCTCCTCCTGTCACCATCCCCAATGTCTCTCCTCCTGTCACCATCGCCAATATCTCTCCTCCTGTCCCCATCCCCAATGTCTCTCCTCCTGTCACCATCCCCAATATCTCTCCACCTGTCACCATCCCCAATATCTCTCCTCCTGTCACCATCACCAATGTCTCTCCTCCTGTCACCATCCCCAATGTCTCTCCTCCTGTCACCATCCCCAATATCTCTCCTCCTGTCACCATCCCCAATGTCTCTCCTCCTGTCACCATCCTCAATCTCTCTCCTCCTGTCACCATCCCCAATCTCTCTCCTCCTGTCACCATCCCAAATCTCTCTCCACCTGTCACCATCCCCAATGTCTCTCCTCCTGTCACCATCCGCAATATCTCTCTTCCTGTCACCATCCCCAATATATCTCCTCCTGTCGCCATCCCTAAATTCTCTCCTCCTGTCACCATCCCCAATGTCTCTCCTCCTCTCACCATCCCCAATGTCTCTCCACCTGTCACCATCCCCAAATGTCTGTCCTCTTGTCACCATCCCCAATATCTCTCCTCCTGTCACCATCCCCAATATCTCTCCTCCTGTCACCATCCCCAATATCTCTCCTCCTGTCACAATCCCTAATGTCTCTGCTCATGTCACCATCCCCAATGTCTCTCCTCCTGTCACCATCCCCAATGTCTCTCCTCCTGTCACCATCCCCAATGTCTCTCCTCTTGTTACCATCCACGATGTCTCTCCTCCTGTCACCATCCCTAATGTCTCTCCTCCTGTCACCATCCCCAATGTCTCTCCTCCTTTCACCATCCCCAATATCTCTCCGCCTGTCACCATCCCCAATGTCTCTCCTCCTGTCACCATCCCCAATATCTCTCCTCCTGTCACCATCCCCAATATCTCTCCTCCTGTCACCATCCCCAATATCTCTCCTCCTGTCACCAACCCCAATATCTCTCCTCCTGTCACCATCCCCAATTTCTCTCCTCCTGTCACCATCCCCAATATCTCTCCTCCTGTCCCCATCCCCAATGTCTTTCCGCCTGTCACCATCCCCAATGTCTCTCCTCCTGTCACCATCCCCAATATCTCTCCTCCTGTCACCATCCCCAATGTCTCTCCTCCTTTCACCATCCGCAATATCTCTCCTCCTGTCACCATCCCCAATATCTCTCCTCCTGTCACCATCCCCAATGTCTCTCCTCCTTTCACCATCCGCAATATCTCTCCTCCTGTCACCATCCCCAATATCTCTCCTCCTTTCACCATCCGCAATATCTCTCTTCCTGTCACCATCCCCAATATCTCTCCTCCTGTCACCATCCCCAATATCTCTCTTCCTGTCACCATCCCCAATATCTCTCTTCCTGTCACCATCCCCAATATCTCTCCTCCTGTCACCATCCCCAATATATCTCCTCCTGTCACCATCCCCAATATCTCTCCTCCTGTCACAATCCCTAATGTCTCTCCTCCTGTCACCATCCCCAATGTCTCTCCTCCTGTCACAATCCCTAATGTCTCTCCTCCTGTCACCATCCCCAATATATCTCCTCCTGTCACCATCCCCAATATCTCTCCTCCTGTCACAATCCCTAATGTCTCTCCTCCTGTCACCATCCCCAATATCTCTCCTCCTGTCACCAACCCCAATATCTCTCCTCCTGTCACCATCCCCAATGTCTCTCCTCCTGTCACCATCCCCAATGTCTCTCCTCCTGTCACCATCCCCAATGTCTCTCCTCCTCTCACCATCCCCAATGTCTCTCCACCTGTCACCATCCCCAATGTCTCTCCTCTTGTCACCATCCCCAATATCTCTCCTCCTGTCACCATCCCCAATATCTGTCCTCCTGTCACCATCCCCAATATCTCTCCTCCTGTCACAATCCCTAATGTCTCTGCTCATGTCACCATCCCCAATGTCTCTCCTCTTGTTACCATCCACGATGTCTCTCCTCCTGTCACCATCCCCAATATCTCTCCTCCTGTCACCATCCCCAATATCTGTCCTCCTGTCACCATCCCCAATATCTCTCCTCCTGTCACAATCCCTAATGTCTCTGCTCATGTCACCATCCCCAATGTCTCTCCTCTTGTTACCATCCACGATGTCTCTCCTCCTGTCACCATCCCCAATATCTCTCCTCCTGTCACCATCCCCAATGTCTCTCCTCCTGTCACCATCCCCAATGTCTCTCCTCCTTTCACCATTCCCAATATCTCTCCGCCTGTCACCATCCCCAATGTCTCTCCTCCTGTCACCAACCCCAATATCTCTCCTCCTGTCACCATCCCCAATTTCTCTCCTCCTGTCACCATCCCCAATATCTCTCCTCCTGTCACCATCCCCAATCTCTCTCCTCCAGTCACCATCCCCAATGTCTCTCCTCCTGTCACCATCCCCAATGTCTCTCCTCCTGTCACCATCCCTAATCTCTCTCGTCCTGTCACCATCCCCAATGTCTCCCCTCCTGTCACCATCCCCAATGTCTCTCCTGCTGTCACCATCCCCAATGTCTCTCCACCTGTCACCATCCCCAATGTCTCGCGTCCTGTCACCATCCCCAATGTCTCTCCTCCTGTCACCATCCCCAATGTCTCTCCTACTGTCACCATCCCCAATATCACTCCTCCTGTCATCATCCACAATATCTCCTCCCGTCCCCATCCCAAATGTCTCTCCACCTGTCACCATCCCCAATGTCTCTCCTTCTGTCACCATCCCCAATGTCTCTCCTCCTGTCACCATCCCGAATGTCTCTCCACCTGTCACCATCCCCAATATCTCTCCTCCTGTCACCATCCCCAATATCTCTCCTCCTGTCACCATCCCCAATGTCTCTCATCCTGTCACCATCCCCAATATCTCTCCTCCTGTCACCATCCCCAATGTCTCTCCTCCTGTCACCATCCCCAATATCTCTCCTCCTGTCACCATCCCCAATGTCTCTCCTCCTGTCACCATCCCCAATATCTCTCCTCCTGTCACCATCCTCAATCTCTCTCCTCCTGTCACCATCCCCAATCTCTCTCCTCCTGTCACCATCCCAAATCTCTCTCCACCTGTCACCATCCCCAATGTCTCTCCTCCTGTCACCATCCGCAATATCTCTCTTCCTGTCACCATCCCCAATATATCTCCTCCTGTCGCCATGCCTAATGTCTCTCCTCCTGTCACCATCCCCAATGTCTCTCCTCCTCTCACCATCCCCAATGTCTCTCCACCTGTCACCATCCCCAAATGTCTGTCCTCTTGTCACCATCCCCAATATCTCTCCTCCTGTCACCATCCCCAATATCTCTCCTCCTGTCACCATCCCCAATATCTCTCCTCCTGTCACAATCCCTAATGTCTCTGCTCATGTCACCATCCCCAATGTCTCTCCTCCTGTCACCATCCCCAATGTCTCTCCTCCTGTCACCATCCCCAATGTCTCTCCTCTTGTTACCATCCACGATGTCTCTCCTCCTGTCACCATCCCCAATATCTCTCCTCCTGTCACCATCCCCAATGTCTCTCCTCCTGTCACCATCCCCAATGTCTCTGCTCCTTTCACCATCCCCAATATCTCTCCGCCTGTCACCATCCCCAATGTCTCTCCTCCTGTCACCAACCCCAATATCTCTCCTCCTGTCACCATCCCCAATTTCTCTCCTCCTGTCACCATCCCCAATATCTCTCCTCCTGTCCCCATCCCCAATGTCTTTCCGCCTGTCACCATCCCCAATGTCTCTCCTCCTGTCACCATCCCCAATATCTCTCCTCCTGTCACCATCCCCAATGTCTCTCCTCCTGTCACCATCCCCAATATCTCTCCTCCTTTCACCATCCCCAATATCTCTCCTCCTGTCACCATCCCCAATATCTCTCCTCCTGTCACAATCACCAATGTCTCTCTTCCTGTCACCATCCCCAATATCTCTCCTCCTGTCACCATCCACAATGTCTCTCCTCCTGTCACCATCCCCAATGTCTCTCCTCCTGTCACCATCGCCAATATCTCTCCTCCTGTCACCATCACCAATGTCTCTCCTCCTGTCACCATCCCCAATGTCTCTCCTCCTGTCACCATCCCCAATATCTCACCTCCTGTCACCATCCCCAATTTCTCTCCTCCTGTCACCATCCCCAATATCTCTCCTCCTGTCACCATCCCCAATGTCTCTCCTCCTGTCACCATCCTCAATCTCTCTCCTCCTGTCACCATCCCCAATCTCTCTCCTCCTGTCACCATCCCAAATCTCTCTCCACCTGTCACCATCCCCAATGTCTCTCCTCCTGTCACCATCCGCAATATCTCTCTTCCTGTCACCATCCCCAATATATCTCCTCCTGTCGCCATCCCTAAATTCTCTCCTCCTGTCACCATCCCCAATGTCTCTCCTCCTCTCACCATCCCCAATGTCTCTCCACCTGTCACCATCCCCAAATGTCTGTCCTCTTGTCACCATCCCCAATATCTCTCCTCCTGTCACCATCCCCAATATCTCTCCTCCTGTCACCATCCCCAATATCTCTCCTCCTGTCACAATCCCTAATGTCTCTGCTCATGTCACCATCCCCAATGTCTCTCCTCCTGTCACCATCCCCAATGTCTCTCCTCCTGTCACCATCCCCAATGTCTCTCCTCTTGTTACCATCCACGATGTCTCTCCTCCTGTCACCATCCCTAATGTCTCTCCTCCTGTCACCATCCCCAATATCTCTCCTCCTGTCACCATCCCCAATATCTCTCCTCCTGTCACCATCCCCAATATCTCTCCTCCTGTCACCAACCCCAATATCTCTCCTCCTGTCACCATCCCCAATTTCTCTCCTCCTGTCACCATCCCCAATATCTCTCCTCCTGTCCCCATCCCCAATGTCTTTCCGCCTGTCACCATCCCCAATGTCTCTCCTCCTGTCACCATCCCCAATATCTCTCCTCCTGTCACCATCCCCAATGTCTCTCCTCCTTTCACCATCCGCAATATCTCTCCTCCTGTCACCATCCCCAATATCTCTCCTCCTGTCACCATCCCCAATGTCTCTCCTCCTTTCACCATCCGCAATATCTCTCCTCCTGTCACCATCCCCAATATCTCTCCTCCTTTCACCATCCGCAATATCTCTCTTCCTGTCACCATCCCCAATATCTCTCCTCCTGTCACCATCCCCAATATCTCTCTTCCTGTCACCATCCCCAATATCTCTCTTCCTGTCACCATCCCCAATATCTCTCCTCCTGTCACCATCCCCAATATATCTCCTCCTGTCACCATCCCCAATATCTCTCCTCCTGTCACAATCCCTAATGTCTCTCCTCCTGTCACCATCCCCAATGTCTCTCCTCCTGTCACAATCCCTAATGTCTCTCCTCCTGTCACCATCCCCAATATATCTCCTCCTGTCACCATCCCCAATATCTCTCCTCCTGTCACAATCCCTAATGTCTCTCCTCCTGTCACCATCCCCAATATCTCTCCTCCTGTCACCAACCCCAATATCTCTCCTCCTGTCACCATCCCCAATGTCTCTCCTCCTGTCACCATCCCCAATGTCTCTCCTCCTGTCACCATCCCCAATGTCTCTCCTCCTCTCACCATCCCCAATGTCTCTCCACCTGTCACCATCCCCAATGTCTCTCCTCTTGTCACCATCCCCAATATCTCTCCTCCTGTCACCATCCCCAATATCTGTCCTCCTGTCACCATCCCCAATATCTCTCCTCCTGTCACAATCCCTAATGTCTCTGCTCATGTCACCATCCCCAATGTCTCTCCTCTTGTTACCATCCACGATGTCTCTCCTCCTGTCACCATCCCCAATATCTCTCCTCCTGTCACCATCCCCAATATCTGTCCTCCTGTCACCATCCCCAATATCTCTCCTCCTGTCACAATCCCTAATGTCTCTGCTCATGTCACCATCCCCAATGTCTCTCCTCTTGTTACCATCCACGATGTCTCTCCTCCTGTCACCATCCCCAATATCTCTCCTCCTGTCACCATCCCCAATGTCTCTCCTCCTGTCACCATCCCCAATGTCTCTCCTCCTTTCACCATTCCCAATATCTCTCCGCCTGTCACCATCCCCAATGTCTCTCCTCCTGTCACCAACCCCAATATCTCTCCTCCTGTCACCATCCCCAATTTCTCTCCTCCTGTCACCATCCCCAATATCTCTCCTCCTGTCACCATCCCCAATCTCTCTCCTCCAGTCACCATCCCCAATGTCTCTCCTCCTGTCACCATCCCCAATGTCTCTCCTCCTGTCACCATCCCTAATCTCTCTCGTCCTGTCACCATCCCCAATGTCTCCCCTCCTGTCACCATCCCCAATGTCTCTCCTGCTGTCACCATCCCCAATGTCTCTCCACCTGTCACCATCCCCAATGTCTCGCGTCCTGTCACCATCCCCAATGTCTCTCCTCCTGTCACCATCCCCAATGTCTCTCCTACTGTCACCATCCCCAATATCACTCCTCCTGTCATCATCCACAATATCTCCTCCCGTCCCCATCCCAAATGTCTCTCCACCTGTCACCATCCCCAATGTCTCTCCTTCTGTCACCATCCCCAATGTCTCTCCTCCTGTCACCATCCCGAATGTCTCTCCACCTGTCACCATCCCCAATATCTCTCCTCCTGTCACCATCCCCAATATCTCTCCTCCTGTCACCATCCCCAATGTCTCTCATCCTGTCACCATCCCCAATATCTCTCCTCCTGTCACCATCCCCAATGTCTCTCCTCCTGTCACCATCCCCAATATCTCTCCTCCTGTCACCATCCCCAATGTCTCTCCTCCTGTCACCATCCCCAATATCTCTCCTCCTGTCACCATCCTCAATCTCTCTCCTCCTGTCACCATCCCCAATCTCTCTCCTCCTGTCACCATCCCAAATCTCTCTCCACCTGTCACCATCCCCAATGTCTCTCCTCCTGTCACCATCCGCAATATCTCTCTTCCTGTCACCATCCCCAATATATCTCCTCCTGTCGCCATGCCTAATGTCTCTCCTCCTGTCACCATCCCCAATGTCTCTCCTCCTCTCACCATCCCCAATGTCTCTCCACCTGTCACCATCCCCAAATGTCTGTCCTCTTGTCACCATCCCCAATATCTCTCCTCCTGTCACCATCCCCAATATCTCTCCTCCTGTCACCATCCCCAATATCTCTCCTCCTGTCACAATCCCTAATGTCTCTGCTCATGTCACCATCCCCAATGTCTCTCCTCCTGTCACCATCCCCAATGTCTCTCCTCCTGTCACCATCCCCAATGTCTCTCCTCTTGTTACCATCCACGATGTCTCTCCTCCTGTCACCATCCCCAATATCTCTCCTCCTGTCACCATCCCCAATGTCTCTCCTCCTGTCACCATCCCCAATGTCTCTGCTCCTTTCACCATCCCCAATATCTCTCCGCCTGTCACCATCCCCAATGTCTCTCCTCCTGTCACCAACCCCAATATCTCTCCTCCTGTCACCATCCCCAATTTCTCTCCTCCTGTCACCATCCCCAATATCTCTCCTCCTGTCCCCATCCCCAATGTCTTTCCGCCTGTCACCATCCCCAATGTCTCTCCTCCTGTCACCATCCCCAATATCTCTCCTCCTGTCACCATCCCCAATGTCTCTCCTCCTGTCACCATCCCCAATATCTCTCCTCCTTTCACCATCCCCAATATCTCTCCTCCTGTCACCATCCCCAATATCTCTCCTCCTGTCACAATCACCAATGTCTCTCTTCCTGTCACCATCCCCAATATCTCTCCTCCTGTCACCATCCACAATGTCTCTCCTCCTGTCACCATCCCCAATGTCTCTCCTCCTGTCACCATCGCCAATATCTCTCCTCCTGTCACCATCACCAATGTCTCTCCTCCTGTCACCATCCCCAATGTCTCTCCTCCTGTCACCATCCCCAATATCTCACCTCCTGTCACCATCCCCAATTTCTCTCCTCCTGTCACCATTCCCAATGTCTCTCCGCCTGTCACCATCCCTAATGTCTCTCCTCCTATCACCATCCCTAATGTCTCTCCTCCTGTCACCATCCCCAATGTCTCTCCTCCTGTCACCATCTCCAATCTCTCTCCTCCTGTCACCATCCCTAATGTCTCTCCTCCTATCACCATCCCCAATGTCTCTCCTCCTGTCACCATCCACGATGTCTCTCCTCCTGTCACCATCCCCAATATCTCTCATCCTATCACCATCCCCAATGTCTCTCCTCCTGTCACCATCCCCAATATCTCTCCTCGTGTCACCATCCCCAATATCTCTCTTCCTGTCACCATCCCCAATATATCTCCTCCTGTCACCATCCCTAATGTCTCTCCTCCTGTCACCATCCCCAATGTCTCTCCTCCTGTCACCATCCCTAATCTGTCTCGTCCTGTCACCATCCCCAATGTCTCCCCTCCTGTCACCATCCCCAATGTCTCTCCACCTGTCACCATCCCCAATGTCTCTCCTCCTGTCACCATCCCTAATCTCTCTCGTCCTGTCACCATCCCCAATGTCTCCCCTCCTGTCACCATCCCCAATATCTCTCCTCCTGTCACCATCCCCAATGTCTCTCCTCCTGTCACCATCCCCAATATCTCTCCTCCTGTCACCATCCTCAATCTCTCTCCTCCTGTCACCATCCCAAATATCTCTCCTCCTGTCACCATCCCCAATGTCTCTCCTCCTGTCACCATCCCCAATGTCTGTCCTCTTGTCACCATCCTCAATATCTCTCCTCCTGTCGCCATCCCCAATGTCTCTCCTCCTGTCACCATACCCACTATCTCTCCTCCTATCACCATCCCCAATGTCTATCCTCCTGTCACCATCCCCAATATCTCTCCTCATGTCACCATCCCCAATATCTCTCCTCCTGTCACAATCCCCAATGTCTCTCCCCCTGTCACCATCCCCAATGTCTCTCCTCCTGTCACCACCCCCAATGTTTCTCCTCCTGTCACCATCCCCTATATCTCTCCTCCTGTCACCATCCCCAATATCTCTCCTCCTGTCACCATCCCCAATGTCTCTCCTCCTGTCACCATCCCCAATGTCTCTCCTCCTGTCACCATCCCCAATGTCTCTCCTCCTGTCACCATCCCCAATGTCTCACCTCCTGTCACCATCCCCAATATCTCTCCTCCTGTCACCATCCCCAATGTCTCTCCTCCTGTCACCATCCCCAATTTCTCTCCTCCAGTCACCATCCCCAATGTCTCTCCTCCTGTCACCATCCCCAATGTCTCTCCTCCTGTCACCATCCCTAATCTCTCTCGTCCTGTCACCATCCCCAATGTCTCCCCTCCTGTCACCATCCCCAATGTATCTCCTGCTGTCACCATCCCCAATGTCTCTCCACCTGTCGCCATCCCCAATGTCTCGCGTCCTGTCACCATCCCCAATGTCTCTCCTCCTGTCACCATCCCCAATGTCTCTCCTACTGTCACCATCCCCAATATCTCTCCTCCTGTCACCATCCCCAATGTCTCTCCTCCTGTCACCATCCTCAATCTCTCTCCTCCTGTCACCATCCCCAATCTCTCTCCTCCTGTCACCATCCCAAATCTCTCTCCACCTGTCACCATCCCCAATGTCTCTCCTCCTGTCACCATCCGCAATATCTCTCTTCCTGTCACCATCCCCAATATATCTCCTCCTGTCGCCATCCCTAAATTCTCTCCTCCTGTCACCATCCCCAATGTCTCTCCTCCTCTCACCATCCCCAATGTCTCTCCACCTGTCACCATCCCCAAATGTCTGTCCTCTTGTCACCATCCCCAATATCTCTCCTCCTGTCACCATCCCCAATATCTCTCCTCCTGTCACCATCCCCAATATCTCTCCTCCTGTCACAATCCCTAATGTCTCTGCTCATGTCACCATCCCCAATGTCTCTCCTCCTGTCACCATCCCCAATGTCTCTCCTCCTGTCACCATCCCCAATGTCTCTCCTCTTGTTACCATCCACGATGTCTCTCCTCCTGTCACCATCCCTAATGTCTCTCCTCCTGTCACCATCCCCAATGTCTCTCCTCCTTTCACCATCCCCAATATCTCTCCGCCTGTCACCATCCCCAATGTCTCTCCTCCTGTCACCATCCCCAATATCTCTCCTCCTGTCACCATCCCCAATATCTCTCCTCCTGTCACCATCCCCAATATCTCTCCTCCTGTCACCAACCCCAATATCTCTCCTCCTGTCACCATCCCCAATTTCTCTCCTCCTGTCACCATCCCCAATATCTCTCCTCCTGTCCCCATCCCCAATGTCTTTCCGCCTGTCACCATCCCCAATGTCTCTCCTCCTGTCACCATCCCCAATATCTCTCCTCCTGTCACCATCCCCAATGTCTCTCCTCCTTTCACCATCCGCAATATCTCTCCTCCTGTCACCATCCCCAATATCTCTCCTCCTGTCACCATCCCCAATGTCTCTCCTCCTTTCACCATCCGCAATATCTCTCCTCCTGTCACCATCCCCAATATCTCTCCTCCTTTCACCATCCGCAATATCTCTCTTCCTGTCACCATCCCCAATATCTCTCCTCCTGTCACCATCCCCAATATCTCTCTTCCTGTCACCATCCCCAATATCTCTCTTCCTGTCACCATCCCCAATATCTCTCCTCCTGTCACCATCCCCAATATATCTCCTCCTGTCACCATCCCCAATATCTCTCCTCCTGTCACAATCCCTAATGTCTCTCCTCCTGTCACCATCCCCAATGTCTCTCCTCCTGTCACAATCCCTAATGTCTCTCCTCCTGTCACCATCCCCAATATATCTCCTCCTGTCACCATCCCCAATATCTCTCCTCCTGTCACAATCCCTAATGTCTCTCCTCCTGTCACCATCCCCAATATCTCTCCTCCTGTCACCAACCCCAATATCTCTCCTCCTGTCACCATCCCCAATGTCTCTCCTCCTGTCACCATCCCCAATGTCTCTCCTCCTGTCACCATCCCCAATGTCTCTCCTCCTCTCACCATCCCCAATGTCTCTCCACCTGTCACCATCCCCAATGTCTCTCCTCTTGTCACCATCCCCAATATCTCTCCTCCTGTCACCATCCCCAATATCTGTCCTCCTGTCACCATCCCCAATATCTCTCCTCCTGTCACAATCCCTAATGTCTCTGCTCATGTCACCATCCCCAATGTCTCTCCTCTTGTTACCATCCACGATGTCTCTCCTCCTGTCACCATCCCCAATATCTCTCCTCCTGTCACCATCCCCAATATCTGTCCTCCTGTCACCATCCCCAATATCTCTCCTCCTGTCACAATCCCTAATGTCTCTGCTCATGTCACCATCCCCAATGTCTCTCCTCTTGTTACCATCCACGATGTCTCTCCTCCTGTCACCATCCCCAATATCTCTCCTCCTGTCACCATCCCCAATGTCTCTCCTCCTGTCACCATCCCCAATGTCTCTTCTCCTTTCACCATTCCCAATATCTCTCCGCCTGTCACCATCCCCAATGTCTCTCCTCCTGTCACCAACCCCAATATCTCTCCTCCTGTCACCATCCCCAATTTCTCTCCTCCTGTCACCATCCCCAATATCTCTCCTCCTGTCACCATCCCCAATCTCTCTCCTCCAGTCACCATCCCCAATGTCTCTCCTCCTGTCACCATCCCCAATGTCTCTCCTCCTGTCACCATCCCTAATCTCTCTCGTCCTGTCACCATCCCCAATGTCTCCCCTCCTGTCACCATCCCCAATGTCTCTCCTGCTGTCACCATCCCCAATGTCTCTCCACCTGTCACCATCCCCAATGTCTCGCGTCCTGTCACCATCCCCAATGTCTCTCCTCCTGTCACCATCCCCAATGTCTCTCCTACTGTCACCATCCCCAATATCACTCCTCCTGTCATCATCCACAATATCTCCTCCCGTCCCCATCCCAAATGTCTCTCCACCTGTCACCATCCCCAATGTCTCTCCTTCTGTCACCATCCCCAATGTCTCTCCTCCTGTCACCATCCCGAATGTCTCTCCACCTGTCACCATCCCCAATATCTCTCCTCCTGTCACCATCCCCAATATCTCTCCTCCTGTCACCATCCCCAATGTCTCTCATCCTGTCACCATCCCCAATATCTCTCCTCCTGTCACCATCCCCAATGTCTCTCCTCCTGTCACCATCCCCAATATCTCTCCTCCTGTCACCATCCCCAATGTCTCTCCTCCTGTCACCATCCCCAATATCTCTCCTCCTGTCACCATCCTCAATCTCTCTCCTCCTGTCACCATCCCCAATCTCTCTCCTCCTGTCACCATCCCAAATCTCTCTCCACCTGTCACCATCCCCAATGTCTCTCCTCCTGTCACCATCCGCAATATCTCTCTTCCTGTCACCATCCCCAATATATCTCCTCCTGTCGCCATGCCTAATGTCTCTCCTCCTGTCACCATCCCCAATGTCTCTCCTCCTCTCACCATCCCCAATGTCTCTCCACCTGTCACCATCCCCAAATGTCTGTCCTCTTGTCACCATCCCCAATATCTCTCCTCCTGTCACCATCCCCAATATCTCTCCTCCTGTCACCATCCCCAATATCTCTCCTCCTGTCACAATCCCTAATGTCTCTGCTCATGTCACCATCCCCAATGTCTCTCCTCCTGTCACCATCCCCAATGTCTCTCCTCCTGTCACCATCCCCAATGTCTCTCCTCTTGTTACCATCCACGATGTCTCTCCTCCTGTCACCATCCCCAATATCTCTCCTCCTGTCACCATCCCCAATGTCTCTCCTCCTGTCACCATCCCCAATGTCTCTGCTCCTTTCACCATCCCCAATATCTCTCCGCCTGTCACCATCCCCAATGTCTCTCCTCCTGTCACCAACCCCAATATCTCTCCTCCTGTCACCATCCCCAATTTCTCTCCTCCTGTCACCATCCCCAATATCTCTCCTCCTGTCCCCATCCCCAATGTCTTTCCGCCTGTCACCATCCCCAATGTCTCTCCTCCTGTCACCATCCCCAATATCTCTCCTCCTGTCACCATCCCCAATGTCTCTCCTCCTGTCACCATCCCCAATATCTCTCCTCCTTTCACCATCCCCAATATCTCTCCTCCTGTCACCATCCCCAATATCTCTCCTCCTGTCACAATCACCAATGTCTCTCTTCCTGTCACCATCCCCAATATCTCTCCTCCTGTCACCATCCACAATGTCTCTCCTCCTGTCACCATCCCCAATGTCTCTCCTCCTGTCACCATCGCCAATATCTCTCCTCCTGTCACCATCACCAATGTCTCTCCTCCTGTCACCATCCCCAATGTCTCTCCTCCTGTCACCATCCCCAATATCTCACCTCCTGTCACCATCCCCAATTTCTCTCCTCCTGTCACCATTCCCAATGTCTCTCCGCCTGTCACCATCCCTAATGTCTCTCCTCCTATCACCATCCCTAATGTCTCTCCTCCTGTCACCATCCCCAATGTCTCTCCTCCTGTCACCATCTCCAATCTCTCTCCTCCTGTCACCATCCCTAATGTCTCTCCTCCTATCACCATCCCCAATGTCTCTCCTCCTGTCACCATCCACGATGTCTCTCCTCCTGTCACCATCCCCAATATCTCTCATCCTATCACCATCCCCAATGTCTCTCCTCCTGTCACCATCCCCAATATCTCTCCTCGTGTCACCATCCCCAATATCTCTCTTCCTGTCACCATCCCCAATATATCTCCTCCTGTCACCATCCCTAATGTCTCTCCTCCTGTCACCATCCCCAATGTCTCTCCTCCTGTCACCATCCCTAATCTGTCTCGTCCTGTCACCATCCCCAATGTCTCCCCTCCTGTCACCATCCCCAATGTCTCTCCACCTGTCACCATCCCCAATGTCTCTCCTCCTGTCACCATCCCTAATCTCTCTCGTCCTGTCACCATCCCCAATGTCTCCCCTCCTGTCACCATCCCCAATATCTCTCCTCCTGTCACCATCCCCAATGTCTCTCCTCCTGTCACCATCCCCAATATCTCTCCTCCTGTCACCATCCTCAATCTCTCTCCTCCTGTCACCATCCCAAATATCTCTCCTCCTGTCACCATCCCCAATGTCTCTCCTCCTGTCACCATCCCCAATGTCTGTCCTCTTGTCACCATCCTCAATATCTCTCCTCCTGTCGCCATCCCCAATGTCTCTCCTCCTGTCACCATACCCACTATCTCTCCTCCTATCACCATCCCCAATGTCTATCCTCCTGTCACCATCCCCAATATCTCTCCTCATGTCACCATCCCCAATATCTCTCCTCCTGTCACAATCCCCAATGTCTCTCCCCCTGTCACCATCCCCAATGTCTCTCCTCCTGTCACCACCCCCAATGTTTCTCCTCCTGTCACCATCCCCTATATCTCTCCTCCTGTCACCATCCCCAATATCTCTCCTCCTGTCACCATCCCCAATGTCTCTCCTCCTGTCACCATCCCCAATGTCTCTCCTCCTGTCACCATCCCCAATGTCTCTCCTCCTGTCACCATCCCCAATGTCTCACCTCCTGTCACCATCCCCAATATCTCTCCTCCTGTCACCATCCCCAATGTCTCTCCTCCTGTCACCATCCCCAATTTCTCTCCTCCAGTCACCATCCCCAATGTCTCTCCTCCTGTCACCATCCCCAATGTCTCTCCTCCTGTCACCATCCCTAATCTCTCTCGTCCTGTCACCATCCCCAATGTCTCCCCTCCTGTCACCATCCCCAATGTATCTCCTGCTGTCACCATCCCCAATGTCTCTCCACCTGTCGCCATCCCCAATGTCTCGCGTCCTGTCACCATCCCCAATGTCTCTCCTCCTGTCACCATCCCCAATGTCTCTCCTACTGTCACCATCCCCAATATCACTCCTCCTGTCACCATCCACAATATCTCCTCCTGTCCCCATCCCAAATGTCTCTCCACCTGTCACCATCCCCAATGTCTCTCCTTCTGTCACCATCCCCAATGTCTCTCCTCCTGTCACCATCCCGAATGTCTCTCCACCTGTCACCATCCCCAATATCTCTCCTCCTGTCACCATCCCCAATATCTCTCCTCCTGTCACCATCCCCAATGTCTCTCATCCTGTCACCATCCCCAATATCTCTCCTCCTGTCACCATCCCCAATGTCTCTCCACCTGTCACCATCCCCAATATCTCTCCTCCTGTCACCATCCCCAATGTCTCTCCTCCTGTCACCATCCCCAATATCTCTCCTCCTGTCACCATCCTCAATCTCTCTCCTCCTGTCACCATCCCCAGTCTCTCTCCTCCTATCACCATCCCAAATCTCTCTCCACCTGTCACCATCCCCAATGTCTCTCCTCCTGTCACCATCCGCAATATCTCTCTTCCTGTCACCATCCCCAATATATCTCCTCCTGTCACCATCCCTAATGTCTCTCCTCCTGTCACCATCCCCAATGTCTCTCCTCCTTTCACCATCCCCAATATCTCTCCTCCTGTCACCATCCCCAATTTCTCTCCTCCTGTCACCATCCCCAATATCTCTCCTCCTGTCGCCATCCCCAATGTCTTTCCGCCTGTCACCATCCCCAATGTCTCTCCTCCTGTCACCATCCCCAATATCTCTCCTCCTGTCACCATCCCCAATGTCTCTCCTCCTGTCACCATCCCCAATATCTCTCCTCCTTTCACCATCCCCAATATCTCTCCTCCTGTCACCATCCCCAATACCTCTCCTCCTGTCACAATCACCAATGTCTCTCTTCCTGTCACCATCCCCAATATCTCTCCTCCTGTCACCATCCCCAATGTCTCTCCTCCTGTCACCATCCCCAATGTCTCTCCTCCTGTCACCATCGCCAATATCTCTCCTCCTGTCCCCATCCCCAATGTCTCTCCTCCTGTCACCATCCCCAATATCTCTCCACCTGTCACCATCCCCAATATCTCTCCTCCTGTCACCATCACCAATGTCTCTCCTCCTGTCACCATCCCCAATGTCTCTCCTCCTGTCACCATCCCCAATATCTCTCCTCCTGTCACCATCCCCAATGTCTCTCCTCCTGTCACCATCCTCAATCTCTCTCCTCCTGTCACCATCCCCAATCTCTCTCCTCCTGTCACCATCCCAAATCTCTCTCCACCTGTCACCATCCCCAATGTCTCTCCTCCTGTCACCATCCGCAATATCTCTCTTCCTGTCACCATCCCCAATATATCTCCTCCTGTCGCCATCCCTAAATTCTCTCCTCCTGTCACCATCCCCAATGTCTCTCCTCCTCTCACCATCCCCAATGTCTCTCCACCTGTCACCATCCCCAAATGTCTGTTCTCTTGTCACCATCCCCAATATCTCTCCTCCTGTCACCATCCCCAATATCTCTCCTCCTGTCACCATCCCCAATATCTCTCCTCCTGTCACAATCCCTAATGTCTCTGCTCATGTCACCATCCCCAATGTCTCTCCTCCTGTCACCATCCCCAATGTCTCTCCTCCTGTTACCATCCACGATGTCTCTCCTCCTGTCACCATCCCTAATGTCTCTCCTCCTGTCACCATCCCCAATGTCTCTCCTCCTTTCACCATCCCCAATATCTCTCCGCCTGTCACCATCCCCAATGTCTCTCCTCCTGTCACCATCCCCAATATCTCTCCTCCTGTCACCATCCCCAATATCTCTCCTCCTGTCACCATCCCCAATATCTCTCCTCCTGTCACCAACCCCAATATCTCTCCTCCTGTCACCATCCCCAATTTCTCTCCTCCTGTCACCATCCCCAATATCTCTCCTCCTGTCCCCATCCCCAATGTCTTTCCGCCTGTCACCATCCCCAATGTCTCTCCTCCTGTCACCATCCCCAATATCTCTCCTCCTGTCACCATCCCCAATGTCTCTCCTCCTTTCACCATCCGCAATATCTCTCCTCCTGTCACCATCCCCAATATCTCTCCTCCTGTCACCATCCCCAATGTCTCTCCTCCTTTCACCATCCGCAATATCTCTCCTCCTGTCACCATCCCCAATATCTCTCCTCCTTTCACCATCCGCAATATCTCTCTTCCTGTCACCATCCCCAATATCTCTCCTCCTGTCACCATCCCCAATATCTCTCTTCCTGTCACCATCCCCAATATCTCTCTTCCTGTCACCATCCCCAATATCTCTCCTCCTGTCACCATCCCCAATATATCTCCTCCTGTCACCATCCCCAATATCTCTCCTCCTGTCACAATCCCTCATGTCTCTCCTCCTGTCACCATCCCCAATGTCTCTCCTCCTGTCACCATCCCCAATGTCTCTCCTCCTGTCACCATCCCCAATGTCTCTCCTCCTCTCACCATCCCCAATGTCTCTCCACCTGTCACCATCCCCAATGTCTCTCCTCTTGTCACCATCCCCAATATCTCTCCTCCTGTCACCATCCCCAATATCTGTCCTCCTGTCACCATCCCCAATATCTCTCCTCCTGTCACAATCCCTAATGTCTCTGCTCATGTCACCATCCCCAATGTCTCTCCTCCTGTCACCATCCCCAATGTCTCTCCTCTTGTTACCATCCACGATGTCTCTCCTCCTGTCACCATCCCCAATATCTCTCCTCCTGTCACCATCCCCAATGTCTCTCCTCCTGTCACCATCCCCAATGTCTCTCCTCCTTTCACCATTCCCAATATCTCTCCGCCTGTCACCATCCCCAATGTCTCTCCTCCTGTCACCAACCCCAATATCTCTCCTCCTGTCACCATCCCCAATGTCTCTCCTCCTGTCACCATCCCCAATATCTCTCCTCCTGTCACCATCCCCAATCTCTCTCCTCCAGTCACCATCCCCAATGTCTCTCCTCCTGTCACCATCCCCAATGTCTCTCCTCCTGTCACCATCCCTAATCTCTCTCGTCCTGTCACCATCCCCAATGTCTCCCCTCCTGTCACCATCCCCAATGTCTCTCCTGCTGTCACCATCCCCAATGTCTCTCCACCTGTCACCATCCCCAATGTCTCGCGTCCTGTCACCATCCCCAATGTCTCTCCTCCTGTCACCATCCCCAATGTCTCTCCTACTGTCACCATCCCCAATATCACTCCTCCTGTCATCATCCACAATATCTCCTCCCGTCCCCATCCCAAATGTCTCTCCACCTGTCACCATCCCCAATGTCTCTCCTTCTGTCACCATCCCCAATGTCTCTCCTCCTGTCACCATCCCGAATGTCTCTCCACCTGTCACCATCCCCAATATCTCTCCTCCTGTCACCATCCCCAATATCTCTCCTCCTGTCACCATCCCCAATGTCTCTCATCCTGTCACCATCCCCAATATCTCTCCTCCTGTCACCATCCCCAATGTCTCTCCTCCTGTCACCATCCCCAATATCTCTCCTCCTGTCACCATCCCCAATGTCTCTCCTCCTGTCACCATCCCCAATATCTCTCCTCCTGTCACCATCCTCAATCTCTCTCCTCCTGTCACCATCCCCAATCTCTCTCCTCCTGTCACCATCCCAAATCTCTCTCCACCTGTCACCATCCCCAATGTCTCTCCTCCTGTCACCATCCGCAATATCTCTCTTCCTGTCACCATCCCCAATATATCTCCTCCTGTCGCCATGCCTAATGTCTCTCCTCCTGTCACCATCCCCAATGTCTCTCCTCCTCTCACCATCCCCAATGTCTCTCCACCTGTCACCATCCCCAAATGTCTGTCCTCTTGTCACCATCCCCAATATCTCTCCTCCTGTCACCATCCCAAATATCTCTCCTCCTGTCACCATCCCCAATATCTCTCCTCCTGTCACAATCCCTAATGTCTCTGCTCATGTCACCATCCCCAATGTCTCTCCTCCTGTCACCATCCCCAATGTCTCTCCTCCTGTCACCATCCCCAATGTCTCTCCTCTTGTTACCATCCACGATGTCTCTCCTCCTGTCACCATCCCCAATATCTCTCCTCCTGTCACCATCCCCAATGTCTCTCCTCCTGTCACCATCCCCAATGTCTCTCCTCCTTTCACCATCCCCAATATCTCTCCGCCTGTCACCATCCCCAATGTCTCTCCTCCTGTCACCAACCCCAATATCTCTCCTCCTGTCACCATCCCCAATTTCTCTCCTCCTGTCACCATCCCCAATATCTCTCCTCCTGTCCCCATCCCCAATGTCTTTCCGCCTGTCACCATCCCCAATGTCTCTCCTCCTGTCACCATCCCCAATATCTCTCCTCCTGTCACCATCCCCAATGTCTCTCCTCCTGTCACCATCCCCAATATCTCTCCTCCTTTCACCATCCCCAATATCTCTCCTCCTGTCACCATCCCCAATATCTCTCCTCCTGTCACAATCACCAATGTCTCTCTTACTGTCACCATCCCCAATATCTCTCCTCCTGTCACCATCCACAATGTCTCTCCTCCTGTCACCATCCCCAATGTCTCTCCTCCTGTCACCATCGCCAATATCTCTCCTCCTGTCACCATCACCAATGTCTCTCCTCCTGTCACCATCCCCAATGTCTCTCCTCCTGTCACCATCCCCAATATCTAACCTCCTGTCACCATCCCCAATTTCTCTCCTCCTGTCACCATTCCCAATGTCTCTCCGCCTGTCACCATCCCTAATGTCTCTCCTCCTATCACCATCCCTAATGTCTCTCCTCCTGTCACCATCCCCAATGTCTCTCCTCCTGTCACCATCTCCAATCTCTCTCCTCCTGTCACCATCCCTAATGTCTCTCCTCCTATCACCATCCCCAATGTCTCTCCTCCTGTCACCATCCACGATGTCTCTCCTCCTGTCACCATCCCCAATATCTCTCATCCTGTCACCATCCCCAATGTCTCTCCTCCTGTCACCATCCCCAATATCTCTCCTCGTGTCACCATCCCCAATATCTCTCTTCCTGTCACCATCCCCAATATATCTCCTCCTGTCACCATCCCTAATGTCTCTCCTCCTGTCACCATCCCCAATGTCTCTCCTCCTGTCACCATCCCTAATCTGTCTCGTCCTGTCACCATCCCCAATGTCTCCCCTCCTGTCACCATCCCCAATGTCTCTCCACCTGTCACCATCCCCAATGTCTCTCCTCCTGTCACCATCCCTAATCTCTCTCGTCCTGTCACCATCCCCAATGTCTCCCCTCCTGTCACCATCCCCAATATCTCTCCTCCTGTCACCATCCCCAATGTCTCTCCTCCTGTCACCATCCCCAATATCTCTCCTCCTGTCACCATCCTCAATCTCTCTCCTCCTGTCACCATCCCAAATATCTCTCCTCCTGTCACCATCCCCAATGTCTCTCCTCCTGTCACCATCCCCAATGTCTGTCCTCTTGTCACCATCCTCAATATCTCTCCTCCTGTCGCCATCCCCAATGTCTCTCCTCCTGTCACCATACCCACTATCTCTCCTCCTATCAACATCCCCAATGTCTATCCTCCTGTCACCATCCCCAATATCTCTCCTCATGTCACCATCCCCAATATCTCTCCTCCTGTCACAATCCCCAATGTCTCTCCCCCTGTCACCATCCCCAATGTCTCTCCTCCTGTCACCACCCCCAATGTTTCTCCTCCTGTCACCATCCCCTATATCTCTCCTCCTGTCACCATCCCCAATATCTCTCCTCCTGTCACCATCCCCAATGTCTCTCCTCCTGTCACCATCCCCAATGTCTCTCCTCCTGTCACCATCCCCAATGTCTCTCCTCCTGTCACCATCCCCAATGTCTCACCTCCTGTCACCATCCCCAATATCTCTCCTCCTGTCACCATCCCCAATGTCTCTCCTCCTGTCACCATCCCCAATTTCTCTCCTCCAGTCACTATCCCCAATGTCTCTCCTCCTGTCACCATCCCCAATGTCTCTCCTCCTGTCACCATCCCTAATCTCTCTCGTCCTGTCACCATCCCCAATGTCTCCCCTCCTGTCACCATCCCCAATGTATCTCCTGCTGTCACCATCCCCAATGTCTCTCCACCTGTCGCCATCCCCAATGTCTCGCGTCCTGTCACCATCCCCAATGTCTCTCCTCCTGTCACCATCCCCAATGTCTCTCCTACTGTCACCATCCCCAATATCACTCCTCCTGTCACCATCCACAATATCTCCTCCTGTCCCCATCCCAAATGTCTCTCCACCTGTCACCATCCCCAATGTCTCTCCTTCTGTCACCATCCCCAATGTCTCTCCTCCTGTCACCATCCCGAATGTCTCTCCACCTGTCACCATCCCCAATATCTCTCCTCCTGTCACCATCCCCAATATCTCTCCTCCTGTCACCATCCCCAATGTCTCTCATCCTGTCACCATCCCCAATATCTCTCCTCCTGTCACCATCCCCAATGTCTCTCCACCTGTCACCATCCCCAATATCTCTCCTCCTGTCACCATCCCCAATGTCTCTCCTCCTGTCACCACCCCCAATATCTCTCCTCCTGTCACCATCCCCAATATATCTCCTCCTGTCACCATCCCCAATATCTCTCCTTCTGTCACCATCCTAAATCTCTCTCCTCCTGTCACCATCCCCAGTCTCTCTCCTCCTATCACCATCCCAAATCTCTCTCCACCTGTCACCATCCCCAATGTCTCTCCTCCTGTCACCATCCGCAATATCTCTCTTCCTGTCACCATCCCCAATATATCTCCTCCTGTCACCATCCCTAATGTCTCTCCTCCTGTCACCATCCCCAATGTCTCTCCTCCTCTCACCATCCCCAATGTCTCTCCACCTGTCACCATCCCCAATGTCTCTCCTCTTGTCACCATCCCCAATATCTCTCCTCCTGTCACCATCCCCAATATCTCTCCTCCTGTCACCATCCCCAATATCTCTCCTCCTGTCACAATCCCTAATGTCTCTGCTCATGTCATCATCCCCAATGTCTCTCCTCCTGTCACCATCCCCAATGTCTCTCCTCCTGTCACCATCCCCAATGTCTCTCCTCTTGTTACTATCCACGATGTCTCTCCTCCTGTCACCATCCCCAATATCTCTCCTCCTGTCACCATCCCCAATGTCCCTCCTCCTTTCACCATCCCCATTGTCTCTCCTCCTTTCACCATCCCCAATATCTCTCCGCCTGTCACCATCCCCAATGTCTCTCCTCCTGTCACCAACCCCAATATCTCTCCTCCTGTCACCATCCCCAATTTCTCTCCTCCTGTCACCATCCCCAATATCTCTCCTCCTGTCCCCATCCCCAATGTCTTTCCGCCTGTCACCATCCCCAATGTCTCTCCTCCTGTCACCATCCCCAATATCTCTCCTCCTGTCACCATCCCCAATGTCTCTCCTGTCACCATCGCCAATATCTCTCCTCCTGTCACCATCCCCAATGTCTCTCCTCCTGTCACCATCCCCAATATCTCTCCTCCTGTCACCATCCCCAATGTCTCTCCTCCTGTCACCATCCCCAATATCTCTCCTCCTGTCACCATCCCCAATGTCTCTCATCCTGTCACCATCCCCAATGTCTCTCCTCCTGTCACCATACCCAATGTCTCTCATCCTGTCACCATCCCCAATGTCTCTCCTGCTGTCACCATCCCCAATATCTCTCCTCCTTTCACCATCCCCAATATCTCTCCTCCTTTCACCATCCCCAATATCTCTCCTCCTGTCACCATCCCCAATATCTCTCTTCCTGTCACCATCCCCAATATCTCTCCTCCTGTCACCATCCCCAATGTCTCTCCTCCTGTCACCATCCCCAATGTCTCTCCTCCTGTCACCATCCCCAATATCTCTCCTCCTGTCCCCATCCCCAATGTCTCTCCTCCTGTCACCATCCCCAATATCTCTCCTCCTGTCACCACCCCCAATATCTCTCCTCCTGTCACCATCCCCAATATATCTCCTCCTGTCACCATCCCCAATGTCTCTCCTCCTGTCACCCTCCCCAATATCTCTCCTCCTGTCACCATCCTCAATGTCTCTCCTCCTGTCACCATCCCCAATATCTCTCCTCCTATCACCATCCCCAATGTCTCTCCTCCTGTCACCATCCCCAATATCTCTCCTCCTGTCACCATCCCCAATGTCTCTCCTCTTGTCACCATCCCCAATGTCTCTCCTCCTGTCACCATCACCAATGTCTCTCCTACTGTCACCATCCCCAATATCTCTCCTCTTGTCACCATCCGAATGTCTCTCCACCTGTCACCATCGCTAATGTCTCTCCTCCTGTCACCATCCCCAATGTCTCTCCTCCTGTCACCATCCCCAATATCTCTCCTCCTGTCACCATCCCCAATGTCTCTCCTCCTGTCACCATCCCTAATGTCTCTCCTCCTGTCACCATCCCTAATCTCTCTCGTCCTGTCACCATCCCCAATGTCTCCCCTCCTGTCACCATCCCCAATGTCTCTCCTGCTGTCACCTTCCCCAATGTCTCTCCACCTGTCACCATTCCCAATGTCTCTCGTCCTGTCGCCATCCCTAATGTCTCTCCTCCTGTCACCATCCCCAATATCTCTCCTCCTGTCACCATCCCCAATATCTCTCCCCCTGTCACCATCCCGAATGTCTCTCCTCCTGTCACCATCCCGAATGTCTCTCCACCTGTCACCATCCCCAATGTCTCTCCTTCTGTCACCATCCACAATGTCTCTCCTCCTGTCACCATCCCCAATGTCTCTCCTCCTGTCACCATCCCCAATGTCTCTCCTCCTGTCACCATCCCCAATGTCTCTCCTCCTGTCACCATCCCCAATATCTCTCCTCCTGTCAACATCCCCAATGTCTCTCCTCCTGTCACCATCCCCAATGTCTCTCCTCCTGTCACCATCCCCAATGTCTCTCCTCCTGTCACCATCCCTAATCTCTCTCGTCCTGTCACCATTCCCAATGTCTCTCGTCCTGTCACCATCCACAATGTCTCTCCTCCTGTCACCATCCCCAATGTCTCTCCTACTGTCACCATCCCCAATATCACTCCTACTGTCACCATCCACAATATCTCCTCCTGTCCCCATCCCAAATGTCTCTCCACCTGTCACCATCCCCAATGTCTCTCCTTCTGACACCATCCCCAATGTCTCTCCTCCTGTCACCATCCCGAATGTCTCTCCACCTGTCACCATCCCCAATATCTCTTCTTCTGTCACAATCCCCAATATTTCTCCTCCTGTCACCATCCCCAATGTCTCTCCTCCTGTCACCATCCCCAATATCTCTCCTCGTGTCACCATACCCAATATCTCTCTTCCTGTCACCATCCCCAATATATCTCCTCCTGTCACCATCCCTAATGTCTCTCCTCCTGTCACCATCCCCAATGTCTCTCCTCCTGTCACCATCCCTAATCTCTCTCGTCCTGTCACCATCCCCAATGTCTCCCCTCCTGTCACCATCCCCAATGTCTCTCCACCTGTCACCATCCCCAATGTCTCTCCTCCTGTCACCATCCCTAATATCTCTCGTCCTGTCACCATCCCCAATGTCTCCCCTCCTGTCACCATCCCCAATATCTCTCCTCCTGTCACCATCCCCAATGTCTCTCCTCCTGTCACCATCCCCAATATCTCTCCTCCTGTCACCATCCTCAATCTCTCTCCTCCTGTCACCATCCCCAATGTCTATCCTCCTGTCACCATCCCCAATATCTCTCCTCCTGTCACCATCCCCAATATCTCTCCTCCTGTCACAATCCCAAATGTCTCTCCACCTGTCACCATCCCCAATGTCTCTCCTTCTGACACCATCTCCAATGTCTCTCCTCCTGTCACCATCCCGAATTTCTCTCCACCTGTCACCATCCCCAATATCTCTCCTTCTGTCACAATCCCCAATGTTTCTCCTCCTGTCACCATCCCTAATGTCTCTCCTCCTGTCACCATCCCCAATGTCTCTCCTCCTGTCACCATCCCTAATCTCTCTCGTCCTGTCACCATCCCCAATGTCTCCCCTCCTGTCACCATCCCCAATGTCTCTCCACCTGTCACCATCCCCAATGTCTCTCCTCCTGTCACCATCCCTAATCTCTCTCGTCCTGTCACCATCCCCAATGTCTCCCCTCCTGTCACCATCCACAATATCTCTCCTCCTGTCACCATCCCCAATGTCTCTCCTCCTGTCACCATCCCCAATATCTCTCCTCCTGTCACCATCCTCAATCTCTCTCCTCCTGTCACCATCCCAAATATCTCTCCTCCTGTCACCATCCCCAATGTCTCTCCTCCTGTCACTATCCCCACTATCTCTCCTCCTATCACCATCCCCAATGTCTATCCTCCTGTCACCATCCCCAATATCTCTCCTCCTGTCACCATCCCCAATATCTCTCCTCCTGTCACAATCCGCAATGTCTCTCCTCCTGTCACCATCCCCAATGTTTCTCCTCCTGTCACCATCCCCTATATCTCTCCTCCTGTCACCATCCCCAATATCTCTCCTCCTGTCACCATCCCCAATGTCTCTCCTCCTGTCACCATCCCCAATGTCTCTCCTCCTGTCACCATCCCCAATGTCTCTCCTCCTGTCACCATCCCCAATATCTCTCCTCCTGTCACCATCCCCAATGTCTCTCCTCCTGTCACCATCCCCAATCTCTCTCCTCCAGTCACCATTCCCAATGTCTCTCCTCCTGTCACCATCCCCAATGTCTCTCCTTCTGTCACCATCCCTAATCTCTCTCGTCCTGTCACCATCCCCAATGTCTCCCCTCCTGTCACCATCCCCAATGTCTCTCCTGCTGTCACCATCCCCAATGTCTCTCCACCTGTCACCATCCCCAATATCTCGCGTCCTGTCACCATCCCCAATGTCTCTCCTCCTGTCACCATCCCCAATGTCTCTCCTACTGTCACCATCCCCAATATCACTCCTCCTGTCACCATCCACAATATCTCCTCCTGTCCCCATCCCAAATGTCTCTCCACCTGTCACTATCCCCAATGTCTCTCCTGTCACCATCCCCAATGTCTCTCCTCCTGTCACCATCCCGAATGTCTCTCCACCTGTCACCATCCCCAATATCTCTCCTCCTGTCACCATCCCCAATATCTCTCCTCCTGTCACCATCCCCAATGTCTCTCATCCTGTCACCATCCCCAATATCTCTCCTCCTGTCACCATCCCCAATGTCTCTCCTCCTGTCACCATCCCCAATATCTCTCCTCCTGTCACCATCCTCAATCTCTCTCCTCCTGTCACCATCCCCAATCTCTCTCCTCCTGTCACCATCCCGGATCTCTCTCCACCTGTCACCATCCCCAATGTCTCTCCTACAGTCACCATCCGCAATATCTCTCTTCCTGTCACCATCCCCAATATATCTCCTCCTGTCGCCATCCCTAATGTCTCTCCTCCTGTCACCATCCCCAATGTCTCTCCTCCTCTCACCATCCCCAATGTCTCTCCACCTGTCACCATCCCCAAATGTCTGTCCTCTTGTCACCATCCCCAATATCTCTCCTCCTGTCACCATCCCCAATGTCTCTCCTCCTGTCACAATCCCTAATGTCTCTGCTCATGTCACCATCCCCAATGTCTCTCCTCCTGTCACCATCCCCAATGTCTCTCCTCCTGTCACCATCCCCAATGTCTCTCCTCTTGTTACCATCCACGATGTCTCTCCTCCTGTCACCATCCCCAATATCTCTCCTCCTGTCACCATCCCCAATGTCTCTCCTCCTGTCACCATCCCCAATGTCTCTCCTCCTTTCACCATCCCCAATATCTCTCCGCCTGTCACCATCCCCAATGTCTCTCCTCCTGTCACCAACCCCAATATCTCTCCTCCTGTCACCATCCCCAATTTCTCTCCTCCTGTCACCATCCCCAATATCTCTCCTCCTGTCCCCATCCCCAATGTCTTTCCGCCTGTCACCATCCCCAATGTCTCTCCTCCTGTCACCATCTTAAATGTCTCTCCTCCTGTCACCATCCCCAATATCTCTCCTCCTGTCACCATCCCCAATGTCTCTCCTCTTGTCACCATCCCCAATGTCTCTCCTCTTGTCACCATACACAATGTCTCTCCTCCTGTCACCATCCCCAATGTCTCTCCTCCTGTCACACTCCCCAATGTCTCTCCTCTTGTCAACATCCACAATGTCTCTCCTCCTGTCACCATCCCCAATGTCTCTCCTCCTGTCACCATTCCCAATATCTCTCCTCATGTCCCCCTCCCCAATATCTCTCCTGTCACCATCCCCAATGTCTCTCCTCTTGTCACCATCCACAATGTCTCTCCTCCTGTCACCATCCCCAATGTCTTTCCTCTTGTCACCATCCACAATGTCTCTCCTCCTGTCACCATCCCCAATGTCTCTCCACCTGTCACCCTCTCCAATGTCTCTCCTCTTGTCACCATCCACAATGTCTCTCCTCCTGTCACTATCCCCAATGTCTCTCCTCCTGTCACCATTCCCAATGTCTCTCCTCCTGTCACTCTCCCCAATATCTCTCCTCCTGTCACCATCCCCAATGTCTCTCCTCTTGTCACCGTCCACAATGTCTCTCCTCCCGTCACCATCCCCAATGTCTCTCCTCTTGTCACCATCCACAATGTCTCTCCTCCTGTCACCATCCCTAATGTCTCTCCTCCTGTCACCATCCCTAATGTCTCTCCTCCTGTCACCATCCCCAATGTCTCTCCTCCTGTCACCATCCCCAATGTCTCTCCTCCTGTCACCATCCCCAATGTCTCTCCTCCTGTCACCATCCCTAATGTCTCTCCTCCTGTCACCATCCCCAATGTCTCTCCTCCTGTCACCATCCCTAATGTCTCTCATCCTGTCACCATCCCTAATGTCTCTAATCCTGTCACCATCCCCAATGTCTCTCCTCCTGTCACCATCCCTAACGTCTCTCCTCCTGTCACCATCCCTAATGTCTCTCATCCTGTCACCATCCCTAATGTCTCTCCTCCTGTCACCATCCCTAATGTCTCTCCTCCTGTCACCATCCCCAATGTCTCTCCTCCTGTCACCATCCCCAATGTCTCTCCTCCTGTCACCATCCCTAATGTCTCTCCTCCTGTCACCATCCCCAATGTCTCTCCTCCTGTCACCATCCCCAATGTCTCTCCTCCTGTCACCATCCCTAATGTCTCTCCTCCTGTCACCATCCCCAATGTCTCTCCTCCTGTCACCATCCCCAATGTCTCTCCTCCTGTCACCATCCCCAATGTCTCTCCTCCTGTCACCATCCCCAATGTCGATCCTCCTGTCACCATCCCCAATGTCTCTCCTCCTGTCACCATCCCAAATGTCTCTCCTCCTGTCACCATCCCTAATGTCTCTCCTCCTGTCACCATCCCTAATGTCTCTCCTCCTGTCACCATCCCCAATGTCTCTCCTCCTGTCACCATCCCTAATGTCTCTCCTCCTGTCACCATCCCTAATGTCTCTCCTCCTGTCACCATCCCCAATGTCTCTCCTCCTGTCACCATCCCCAATGTCTCTCCTCCTGTCACCATCCCTAATGTCTCTCATCCTGTCACCATCCACAATGTCTCTCCTCCTGTCACCATCCCTAATGTCTCTCCTCCTGTCACCATCCCCAATGTCTCTCCTCCTGTCACCATCCCCAATGTCTCTCCTCCTGTCACCATCCCCAATGTCTCTCCTCCTGTCACCATCCCCAATGTCTCTCCTCCTGTCACCATCCCAAATGTCTCTCCTCCTGTCACCATCCCCAATGTCTCTCCTCCTGTCACCATCCCAAATGTCTCTCCTCCTGTCACCATCCCCAATGTCTCTCCTCCTGTCACCATCCCCAATGTCTCTCCTCCTGTCACCATCCCTAATGTCTCTCCTCCTGTCACCATCCCCAATGTCTCTCCTCCTGTCACCATCCCCAATGTCTCTCCTCCTGTCACCATCCCCAATGTCTCTCCTCCTGTCACCATCCCAAATGTCTCTCCTCCTGTCACCATCCCCAATGTCTCTCCTCCTGTCACCATCCCCAATGTCTCTCCTCCTGTCACCATCCCTAATGTCTCTCCTCCTGTCACCATCCCCAATGTCTCTCCTCCTGTCACCATCCCCAATGTCTCTCCTCCTGTCACCATCCCCAATGTCTCTCCTCCTGTCACCATCCCCAATGTCTCTCCTCCTGTCACCATCCCAAATGTCTCTCCTCCTGTCACCATCCCCAATGTCTCTCCTCCTGTCACCATCCCCAATGTCTCTCCTCCTGTCACCATCCCTAATGTCTCTCCTCCTGTCACCATCCCCAATGTCTCTCCTCGTGTCACCATCCCTAATGTCTCTCCTCCTGTCACCATCCCCAATGTCTCTCCTCCTGTCACCATCCCTAATGTCTCTCCTCCTGTCACCATCCCCAATGTCTCTCCTCCTGTCACCATCCCCAATGTCTCTCCTCCTGTCACCATCCCCAATGTCTCTCCTCCTGTCACCATCCCCAATGTCTCTCCTCCTGTCACCATCCCTAATGTCTCTCCTCCTGTCACCATCCCCAATGTCTCTCCTCCTGTCACCATCCCTAATGTCTCTCCTCCTGTCACCATCCCTAATGTCTCTCCTCCTGTCACCATCCCCAATGTCTCTCCTCCTGTCACCATCCCCAATGTCTCTCCTCCTGTCACCATCCCTAATGTCTCTCCTCCTGTCACCATCCCAAATGTCTCTCCTCCTGTCACCATCCCCAATGTCTCTCCTCCTGTCACCATCCCAAATGTCTCTCCTCCTGTCACCATCCCCAATGTCTCTCCTCCTGTCACCATCCCCAATGTCTCTCCTCCTGTCACCATCCCAAATGTCTCTCCTCCTGTCACCATCCCCAATGTCTCTCCTCCTGTCACCATCCCAAATGTCTCTCCTCCTGTCACCATACCCAATGTCTCTCCTCCTGTCACCATCCCAAATGTCTCTCCTCCTGTCACCATCCCCAATGTCTCTCCTCCTGTCACCATCCCCAATGTCTCTCCTCCTGTCACCATCCCTAATGTCTCTCCTCCTGTCACCATCCCTAATGTCTCTCATCCTGTCACCATCCCTAATGTCTCTCCTCCTGTCACCATCCCTAATGTCTCTCCTCCTGTCACCATCCCCAATGTCTCTCCTCCTGTCACCATCCCCAATGTCTCTCCTCCTGTCACCATCCCTAATGTCTCTCCTCCTGTCACCATCCCCAATGTCTCTCCTCCTGTCACCATCCCCAATGTCTCTCCTCCTGTCACCATCCCTAATGTCTCTCCTCCTGTCACCATCCCCAATGTCTCTCCTCCTGTCACCATCCCCAATGTCTCTCCTCCTGTCACCATCCCCAATGTCTCTCCTCCTGTCACCATCCCCAATGTCTCTCCTCCTGTCACCATCCCTAATGTCTCTCCTCCTGTCACCATCCCCAATGTCTCTCCTCCTGTCACCATCCCTAATGTCTCTCCTCCTGTCACCATCCCTAATGTCTCTCCTCCTGTCACCATCCCCAATGTCTCTCCTCCTGTCACCATCCCCAATGTCTCTCCTCCTGTCACCATCCCTAATGTCTCTCCTCCTGTCACCATCCCAAATGTCTCTCCTCCTGTCACCATCCCCAATGTCTCTCCTCCTGTCACCATCCCAAATGTCTCTCCTCCTGTCACCATCCCTAATGTCTCTCCTCCTGTCACCATCCCTAATGTCTCTCATCCTGTCACCATCCCTAATGTCTCTCATCCTGTCACCATCCCTAATGTCTCTCATCCTGTCACCATCCACAATGTCTCTCCTCCTGTCACCATCCCTAATGTCTCTCCTCCTGTCACCATCCCCAATGTCTCTCCTCCTGTCACCATCCCCAATGTCTCTCCTCCTGTCACCATCCCTAATGTCTCTCCTCCTGTCACCATCTCCAATGTCTCTCCTCCTGTCACCATCCCTAATGTCTCTCCTCCTGTCACCATCCCCAATGTCTCTCCTCCTGTCACCATCCCCAATGTCTCTCCTCCTGTCACCATCCCCAATGTCTCTCCTCCTGTCACCATCCCCAATGTCTCTCCTCCTGTCACCATCCCAAATGTCTCTCCTCCTGTCACCATCCCCAATGTCTCTCCTCCTGTCACCATCCCCAATGTCTCTCCTCCTGTCACCATCCCTAATGTCTCTCCTCCTGTCACCATCCCCAATGTCTCTCCTCGTGTCACCATCCCTAATGTCTCTCCTCCTGTCACCATCCCCAATGTCTCTCCTCCTGTCACCATCCCTAATGTCTCTCCTCCTGTCACCATCCCCAATGTCTCTCCTCCTGTCACCATCCCCAATGTCTCTCCTCCTGTCACCATCCCCAATGTCTCTCCTCCTGTCACCATCCCCAATGTCTCTCCTCCTGTCACCATCCCTAATGTCTCTCCTCCTGTCACCATCCCCAATGTCTCTCCTCCTGTCACCATCCCTAATGTCTCTCCTCCTGTCACCATCCCTAATGTCTCTCCTCCTGTCACCATCCCCAATGTCTCTCCTCCTGTCACCATCCCCAATGTCTCTCCTCCTGTCACCATCCCTAATGTCTCTCCTCCTGTCACCATCCCAAATGTCTCTCCTCCTGTCACCATCCCCAATGTCTCTCCTCCTGTCACCATCCCAAATGTCTCTCCTCCTGTCACCATCCCCAATGTCTCTCCTCCTGTCACCATCCCCAATGTCTCTCCTCCTGTCACCATCCCAAATGTCTCTCCTCCTGTCACCATCCCCAATGTCTCTCCTCCTGTCACCATCCCAAATGTCTCTCCTCCTGTCACCATACCCAATGTCTCTCCTCCTGTCACCATCCCAAATGTCTCTCCTCCTGTCACCATCCCCAATGTCTCTCCTCCTGTCACCATCCCCAATGTCTCTCCTCCTGTCACCATCCCTAATGTCTCTCCTCCTGTCACCATCCCTAATGTCTCTCATCCTGTCACCATCCCTAATGTCTCTCCTCCTGTCACCATCCCTAATGTCTCTCCTCCTGTCACCATCCCCAATGTCTCTCCTCCTGTCACCATCCCCAATGTCTCTCCTCCTGTCACCATCCCTAATGTCTCTCCTCCTGTCACCATCCCCAATGTCTCTCCTCCTGTCACCATCCCCAATGTCTCTCCTCCTGTCACCATCCCTAATGTCTCTCCTCCTGTCACCATCCCCAATGTCTCTCCTCCTGTCACCATCCCCAATGTCTCTCCTCCTGTCACCATCCCCAATGTCTCTCCTCCTGTCACCATCCCCAATGTCTCTCCTCCTGTCACCATCCCTAATGTCTCTCCTCCTGTCACCATCCCCAATGTCTCTCCTCCTGTCACCATCCCTAATGTCTCTCCTCCTGTCACCATCCCTAATGTCTCTCCTCCTGTCACCATCCCCAATGTCTCTCCTCCTGTCACCATCCCCAATGTCTCTCCTCCTGTCACCATCCCTAATGTCTCTCCTCCTGTCACCATCCCAAATGTCTCTCCTCCTGTCACCATCCCCAATGTCTCTCCTCCTGTCACCATCCCAAATGTCTCTCCTCCTGTCACCATCCCTAATGTCTCTCCTCCTGTCACCATCCCTAATGTCTCTCATCCTGTCACCATCCCTAATGTCTCTCATCCTGTCACCATCCCTAATGTCTCTCATCCTGTCACCATCCACAATGTCTCTCCTCCTGTCACCATCCCTAATGTCTCTCCTCCTGTCACCATCCCCAATGTCTCTCCTCCTGTCACCATCCCCAATGTCTCTCCTCCTGTCACCATCCCTAATGTCTCTCCTCCTGTCACCATCTCCAATGTCTCTCCTCCTGTCACCATCCCTAATGTCTCTCCTCCTGTCACCATCCCCAATGTCTCTCCTCCTGTCACCATCCCCAATGTCTCTCCTCCTGTCACCATCCCTAATGTCTCTCCTCCTGTCACCATCCCTAATGTCTCTCCTCCTGTCACCATCCCCAATGTCTCTCCTCCTGTCACCATCCCTAATGTCTCTCCTCCTGTCACCATCCCTAATGTCTCTCCTCCTGTCACCATCCCCAATGTCTCTCCTCCTGTCACCATCCCTAATGTCTCTCCTCCTGTCACCATCCCTAATGTCTCTCCTCCTGTCACCATCCCCAATGTCTCTCCTCCTGTCACCATCCCCAATGTCTCTCCTCCTGTCACCATCCCTAATGTCTCTCCTCCTGTCACCATCCCCAATGTCTCTCCTCCTGTCACCATCCCTAATGTCTCTCATCCTGTCACCATCCCTAATGTCTCTAATCCTGTCACCATCCCCAATGTCTCTCCTCCTGTCACCATCCCTAACGTCTCTCCTCCTGTCACCATCCCTAATGTCTCTCATCCTGTCACCATCCCTAATGTCTCTCCTCCTGTCACCATCCCTAATGTCTCTCCTCCTGTCACCATCCCCAATGTCTCTCCTCCTGTCACCATCCCCAATGTCTCTCCTCCTGTCACCATCCCTAATGTCTCTCCTCCTGTCACCATCCCCAATGTCTCTCCTCCTGTCACCATCCCCAATGTCTCTCCTCCTGTCACCATCCCTAATGTCTCTCCTCCTGTCACCATCCCCAATGTCTCTCCTCCTGTCACCATCCCCAATGTCTCTCCTCCTGTCACCATCCCCAATGTCTCTCCTCCTGTCACCATCCCCAATGTCTCTCCTCCTGTCACCATCCCCAATGTCTCTCCTCCTGTCACCATCCCAAATGTCTCTCCTCCTGTCACCATCCCTAATGTCTCTCCTCCTGTCACCATCCCTAATGTCTCTCCTCCTGTCACCATCCCCAATGTCTCTCCTCCTGTCACCATCCCTAATGTCTCTCCTCCTGTCACCATCCCTAATGTCTCTCCTCCTGTCACCATCCCCAATGTCTCTCCTCCTGTCACCATCCCCAATGTCTCTCCTCCTATCACCATCCCTAATGTCTCTCATCCTGTCACCATCCACAATGTCTCTCCTCCTGTCACCATCCCTAATGTCTCTCCTCCTGTCACCATCCCCAATGTCTCTCCTCCTGTCACCATCCCCAATGTCTCTCCTCCTGTCACCATCCCCAATGTCTCTCCTCCTGTCACCATCCCCAATGTCTCTCCTCCTGTCACCATCCCAAATGTCTCTCCTCCTGTCACCATCCCCAATGTCTCTCCTCCTGTCACCATCCCAAATGTCTCTCCTCCTGTCACCATCCCCAATGTATCTCCTCCTGTCACCATCCCCAATGTCTCTCCTCCTGTCACCATCCCTAATGTCTCTCCTCCTGTCACCATCCCCAATGTCTCTCCTCCTGTCACCATCCCCAATGTCTCTCCTCCTGTCACCATCCCCAATGTCTCTCCTCCTGTCACCATCCCAAATGTCTCTCCTCCTGTCACCATCCCCAATGTCTCTCCTCCTGTCACCATCCCCAAGTCTCTCCTCCTGTCACCATCCCTAATGTCTCTCCTCCTGTCACCATCCCCAATGTCTCTCCTCCTGTCACCATCCCCAATGTCTCTCCTCCTGTCACCATCCCCAATGTCTCTCCTCCTGTCACCATCCCCAATGTCTCTCCTCCTGTCACCATCCCAAATGTCTCTCCTCCTGTCACCATCCCCAATGTCTCTCCTCCTGTCACCATCCCCAATGTCTCTCCTCCTGTCACCATCCCTAATGTCTCTCCTCCTGTCACCATCCCTAATGTCTCTCCTCCTGTCACCATCCCCAATGTCTCTCCTCCTGTCACCATCCCTAATGTCTCTCCTCCTGTCACCATCCCCAATGTCTCTCCTCCTGTCACCATCCCTAATGTCTCTCCTCCTGTCACCATCCCCAATGTCTCTCCTCCTGTCACCATCCCTAATGTCTCTCCTCCTGTCACCATCCCCAATGTCTCTCCTCCTGTCACCATCCCTAATGTCTCTCCTCCTGTCACCATCCCCAATGTCTCTCCTCCTGTCACCATCCCCAATGTCTCTCCTCCTGTCACCATCCCCAATGTCTCTCCTCCTGTCACCATCCCCAATGTCTCTCCTCCTGTCACCATCCCTAATGTCTCTCCTCCTGTCACCATCCCCAATGTCTCTCCTCCTGTCACCATCCCTAATGTCTCTCCTCCTGTCACCATCCCTAATGTCTCTCCTCCTGTCACCATCCCCAATGTCTCTCCTCCTGTCACCATCCCCAATGTCTCTCCTCCTGTCACCATCCCTAATGTCTCTCCTCCTGTCACCATCCCAAATGTCTCTCCTCCTGTCACCATCCCCAATGTCTCTCCTCCTGTCACCATCCCAAATGTCTCTCCTCCTGTCACCATCCCCAATGTCTCTCCTCCTGTCACCATCCCCAATGTCTCTCCTCCTGTCACCATCCCAAATGTCTCTCCTCCTGTCACCATCCCCAATGTCTCTCCTCCTGTCACCACCCCAAATGTCTCTCCTCCTGTCACCATCCCCAATGTCTCTCCTCCTGTCACCATCCCAAATGTCTCTCCTCCTGTCACCATCCCCAATGTCTCTCCTCCTGTCACCATCCCCAATGTCTCTCCTCCTGTCACCATCCCTAATGTCTCTCCTCCTGTCACCATCCCTAATGTCTCTCATCCTGTCACCATCCCTAATGTCTCTCCTCCTGTCACCATCCCTAATGTCTCTCCTCCTGTCACCATCCCCAATGTCTCTCCTCCTGTCACCATCCTCAATGTCTCTCCTCCTGTCACCATCCCTAATGTCTCTCCTCCTGTCACCATCCCCAATGTCTCTCCTCCTGTCACCATCCCCAATGTCTCTCCTCCTGTCACCATCCCTAATGTCTCTCCTCCTGTCACCATCCCCAATGTCTCTCCTCCTGTCACCATCCCCAATGTCTCTCCTCCTGTCACCATCCCCAATGTCTCTCCTCCTGTCACCATCCCCAATGTCTCTCCTCCTGTCACCATCCCTAATGTCTCTCCTCCTGTCACCATCCCCAATGTCTCTCCTCCTGTCACCATCCCTAATGTCTCTCCTCCTGTCACCATCCCTAATGTCTCTCCTCCTGTCACCATCCCCAATGTCTCTCCTCCTGTCACCATCCCCAATGTCTCTCCTCCTGTCACCATCCCTAATGTCTCTCCTCCTGTCACCATCCCAAATGTCTCTCCTCCTGTCACCATCCCCAATGTCTCTCCTCCTGTCACCATCCCAAATGTCTCTCCTCCTGTCACCATCCCTAATGTCTCTCCTCCTGTCACCATCCCTAATGTCTCTCATCCTGTCACCATCCCTAATGTCTCTCATCCTGTCACCATCCCTAATGTCTCTCATCCTGTCACCATCCACAATGTCTCTCCTCCTGTCACCATCCCTAATGTCTCTCCTCCTGTCACCATCCCCAATGTCTCTCCTCCTGTCACCATCCCCAATGTCTCTCCTCCTGTCACCATCCCCAATGTCTCTCCTCCTGTCACCATCCCAAATGTCTCTCCTCCTGTCACCATCCCCAATGTCTCTCCTCCTGTCACCATCCCAAATGTCTCTCCTCCTGTCACCATCCCTAATGTCTCTCCTCCTGTCACCATCCCTAATGTCTCTCCTCCTGTCACCATCCCCAATGTCTCTCCTCCTGTCACCATCCCCAATGTCTCTCCTCCTGTCACCATACCTAATGTCTCTCATCCTGTCACCATCCCTAATGTCTCTCCTCCTGTCACCATCCCCAATGTCTCTCCTCCTGTCACCATCCCTAATGTCTCTCATCCTGTCACCATCCCTAATGACTCTCCTCCTGTCACCATCCCCAATGTCTCTCCTCCTGTCACCATCCCCAATGTCTCTCCTCCTGTCACCATTCCCAATATCTCTCCTCCTGTCACCCTCCCCAATATCTCTCCTCCTGTCACCATCCCCAATGCCTCTCCTCTTGTCACCATCTACAATGTCTCTCCTCCTGTCACCATCCCCAATGTCTTTCCTCCTGTCACCATCCCCAATGTCTCTCCTCCTGTCACCATCCCTAATGTCTCTCCTCCTGTCATCATCCCCAATGTCTCTCCTCCTGTCACCATCCCTAATGTCTCTCCTCCTGTCACCATCCCCTATGTCTCTCCTCTTGTCACCATCCCCAATGTCTCTCCTCCTGTCACCATCCCCAATGTCTCTCCTCCTGTCACCATTCCCAATGTCTCTCCTCTTGTCACCATCCACAATGTCTCTCCTCCTGTCACCATCCCCAATCTCTCTCCTCCTGTTACCCTTCCCAATGTCTCTCCTCTTTTCACCATACACAATGTCTCTCCTCCTGTCACCATCCCCAATGTCTCTCCTCCTGTCAGCCTCCCCAATGTCTCTCCTCTTGTCAACATCCCTAATGTCTCTCCTCCTGTCACCATCCCCAATGTCTCTCCTCCTGTCACCATCCCCAATGTCTCTCCTCCTGTCACCATTCCCAATGTCTCTCCTCTTGTCACCATCCACAATGTCTCTCCTCCTGTCACCATCCCCAATCTCTCTCCTCCTGTTACCCTTCCCAATGTCTCTCCTCTTGTCACCATACACAATGTCTCTCCTCCTGTCACCATCCCCAATGTCTCTCCTCCTGTCATCATCCCCAATGTCTCTCCTCCTGTCACCATCCCCAATGTCTCTCCTCCTGTCACCATCCCCAATGTCTCTCCTCCTGTCACCATCCCCAATGTCTCTCCTCCTGTCACCATCCCCAATGTCTCTCCTCCTGTCACCATCCCTAATGTCTCTCCTCCTGTCACCATCCCAAATGTCTCTCCTCCTGTCACCATCCCCAATGTCTCTCCTCCTGTCACCATCCCAAATGTCTCTCCTCCTGTCACCATCCCCAATGTCTCTCCTCCTGTCACCATCCCCAATGTCTCTCCTCCTGTCACCATCCCAAATGTCTCTCCTCCTGTCACCATCCCCAATGTCTCTCCTCCTGTCACCACCCCAAATGTCTCTCCTCCTGTCACCATCCCCAATGTCTCTCCTCCTGTCACCATCCCAAATGTCTCTCCTCCTGTCACCATCCCCAATGTCTCTCCTCCTGTCACCATCCCCAATGTCTCTCCTCCTGTCACCATCCCCAATGTCTCTCCTCCTGTCACCATCCCCAATGTCTCTCCTCCTGTCACCATTCCCAATGTCTCTCCTCTTGTCACCATCCACAATGTCTCTCCTCCTGTCACCATCCCCAATCTCTCTCCTCCTGTTACCCTTCCCAATGTCTCTCCTCTTGTCACCATACACAATGTCTCTCCTCCTGTCACCATCCCCAATGTCTCTCCTCCTGTCAGCCTCCCCAATGTCTCTCCTCTTGTCAACATCCACAATGTCTCTCCTCCTGTCACCATCCCCAATGTCTCTCCTCCTGTCACCATTCCCAATATCTCTCCTCCTGTCACCCTCCCCAATATCTCTCCTCCTGTCACCATCCCCAATGCCTCTCCTCTTGTCACCATCCCCAATGTCTTTCCTCCTGTCACCATCCCCAATGTCTCTCCTCCTGTCACCATCCCTAATGTCTCTCCTCCTGTCATCATCCCCAATGTCTCTCCTCCTGTCACCATCCCTAATGTCTCTCCTCCTGTCACCATCCCCTATGTCTCTCCTCTTGTCACCATCCCTAATGTCTCTCCTCCTGTCACCATCCCCAATATTTCTCCTCTTGTCACCATACACAATGTCTCTCCTCCTGTCACCATCCTCAATGTCTCTCCTCCTGTCACCATCCCCAATATCTCTCCTCCTGTCACCCATCCCAATGTCTCTCCTCTTGTCACCATCCACAATGTCTCTCCTCCTGTCACCATCCCAAATATCTCTCCTCTTGTCACCATCCACAATGTCTCTCCTCCTGTCACCATCCCCAATGTCTCTCCTGTTGTCACCATCCACAATGTCTCTCCTCCTATCACCATCCCTAATGTCTCTCCTCCTGTCACCATCCCCAATGTCTCTCCTCCTGTCACCATCCCCAATGTCTCTCCTCCTGTCACCATTCCCAATGTCTCTCCTCTTGTCACCATCCACAATGTCTCTCCTCCTGTCACCATCCCCAATGTCTCTCCTCCTGTTACCCTTCCCAATGTCTCTCCTCTTGTCACCATCCCCAATGCCTCTCCTCTTGTCACCATCCACAATGTCTCTCCTCCTGTCACCATCCCCAATGTCTTTCCTCTTGTCACCATCCACAATGTCTCTCCTCCTGTCACCATCCTCAATGTCTCTCCTCCTGTCACCATCCCCAATATCTCTCCTCCTGTCACCATCCCCAATATCTCTCCTCCTGTCACCATCCCCAATGTCTCTCCTCTTGTCACCATCCCCAATGTCTCTCCTCTTGTCACCATCCACAATGTCTCTCCTCCTGTCACCATCCCCAAGTCTCTCCTCTTGTCACCATCCACAATGTCTCTCCTCCTGTCACCATCCTCAATATCTCTCCTCCTGTCACCATCCCCAATGTCTCTCCTCCTGTCACCATCCCCAATGTCTCTCCTCCTGTCACCATCCCTAATGTCTCTCCTCCTGTCACCATCCCCAATGTCTCTCCTCTTGTCACCATCCCTAATGTCTCTCCTCCTGTCACCATCCCTAATGTCTCTCCTCCTGTCACCATCCCCAATGTCTCTCCTCTTGTCACCATCCCTAATCTCTCTCGTCCTGTCACCATCCACAATGTCTCTCCTACTGTCACCATCCTCAATGTCTCTCCTCCTGTCACCATCCCCAATGTCTCTCCTCCTGTCACCCTCCCCAATGTCTCTCCTCTTGTCACCATCCACAATGTCTCTCCTCCTGTCACCATCCCAAATGTCTCTCCTCTTGTCACCATCCACAATGTCTCTCCTCCTGTCACGTCTCTCCTCTTGTCACCATCCACAATGTCTCTCCTCCTGTAACCATCCTCAATGTCTCTCCTCCTGTCACCATCCCCAATGTCTCTCCTCCTGTCACCCTCCCCAATGTTTCTCCTCTTGTCACCATCCACAATGTCTCTCCTCCTGTCACCATCCCTAATGTCTCTCCTCCTGTCACCATCCCCAATGATTCTCCTCTTGTCACCATCCACAATGTCTCTCCTCCTGTCACCATCCTCAATGTCTCTCCTCCTGTCACCATCCCCAATGTCTCTCCTCCTGTCACCCTCCCCAATGTCTCTCCTCTTGTCACCATCCACAATGTCTCTCCTCCTGTCACCATCTCAAATGTCTCTCCTCTTGTCACCATCCACAATGTCTCTCCTCCTGTCACGTCTCTCCTCTTGTCACCATCCACAATGTCTCTCCTCCTGTCACCATCCCCAATGTCTCTCCTCCTGTCACCCTCCCCAATGTTTCTCCTCTTGTCACCATCCACCATGTCTCTCCTCCTGTCACCATCCCTAATGTCTCTCCTCCTGTCACCATCCCCAATGTTTCTCCTCTTGTCACCATCCCCAATGTCTCTCCTCCTGTCACCATCCCCAATGTCTCTCCTCCTGTCACCATCCCTAATGTCTCTCCTCCTGTCACCATCCCTAATGTCTCTCCTCCTGTCACCATCCCCAATGTCTCTCCTCCTGTCACCATCCCTAATGTCTCTCCTCCTGTCACCATCCCCAATGTCTCTCCACCTGTCACCATCCCTAATGTCTCTCCTCCTGTCACCATCCCCAATGTCTCTCCTCCTGTCACCATCCCTAATGTCTCTCCTCCTGTCACCATCCCCAATGTCTCTCCTCCTGTCACAATCCCCAATGTCTCTCCTCCTGTCACCATCCCTAATGTCTCTCCTCCTGTCACCATCCCTAATGTCTCTCCTCCTGTCACCATCCCCAATGTCTCTCCTCCTGTCACCATCCCTAATGTCTCTCCTCCTGTCACCATCCCTAATGTCTCTCCTCCTGTCACCATCCCCAATGTCTCTCCTCCTGTCACCATCCCTAATGTCTCTCCTCCTGTCACCATCCCTAATGTCTGTCCTCCTGTCACCATCCCCAATGTCTCTCCTCCTGTCACCATCCCCAATGTCTCTCCTCCTGTCACCATCCCTAATGTCTCTCCTCCTGTCACCATCCCCAATGTCTCTCCTCCTGTCACCATCCCTAATGTCTCTCATCCTGTCACCATCCCTAATGTCTCTCATCCTGTCACCATCCACAATGTCTCTCCTCCTGTCACCATCCCTAATGTCTCTCCTCCTGTCACCATCCCTAATGTCTCTCCTCCTGTCACCATCCCCAATGTCTCTCCTCCTGTCACCATCCCTAATGTCTCTCCTCCTGTCACCATCCCCAATGTCTCTCCTCCTGTCACCATCCCCAATGTCTCTCCTCCTGTCACCATCCCTAATGTCTCTCCTCCTGTCACCATCCCCAATGTCTCTCCTCCTGTCACCATCCCTAATGTCTCTCATCCTGTCACCATCCCTAATGTCTCTAATCCTGTCACCATCCCCAATGTCTCTCCTCCTGTCACCATCCCTAACGTCTCTCCTCCTGTCACCATCCCTAATGTCTCTCATCCTGTCACCATCCCTAATGTCTCTCCTCCTGTCACCATCCCTAATGTCTCTCCTCCTGTCACCATCCCCAATGTCTCTCCTCCTGTCACCATCCCCAATGTCTCTCCTCCTGTCACCATCCCTAATGTCTCTCCTCCTGTCACCATCCCCAATGTCTCTCCTCCTGTCACCATCCCCAATGTCTCTCCTCCTGTCACCATCCCTAATGTCTCTCCTCCTGTCACCATCCCCAATGTCTCTCCTCCTGTCACCATCCCCAATGTCTCTCCTCCTGTCACCATCCCCAATGTCTCTCCTCCTGTCACCATCCCCAATGTCTCTCCTCCTGTCACCATCCCCAATGTCTCTCCTCCTGTCACCATCCCAAATGTCTCTCCTCCTGTCACCATCCCTAATGTCTCTCCTCCTGTCACCATCCCTAATGTCTCTCCTCCTGTCACCATCCCCAATGTCTCTCCTCCTGTCACCATCCCTAATGTCTCTCCTCCTGTCACCATCCCTAATGTCTCTCCTCCTGTCACCATCCCCAATGTCTCTCCTCCTGTCACCATCCCCAATGTCTCTCCTCCTGTCACCATCCCTAATGTCTCTCATCCTGTCACCATCCACAATGTCTCTCCTCCTGTCACCATCCCTAATGTCTCTCCTCCTGTCACCATCCCCAATGTCTCTCCTCCTGTCACCATCCCCAATGTCTCTCCTCCTGTCACCATCCCCAATGTCTCTCCTCCTGTCACCATCCCCAATGTCTCTCCTCCTGTCACCATCCCAAATGTCTCTCCTCCTGTCACCATCCCCAATGTCTCTCCTCCTGTCACCATCCCAAATGTCTCTCCTCCTGTCACCATCCCCAATGTCTCTCCTCCTGTCACCATCCCCAATGTCTCTCCTCCTGTCACCATCCCTAATGTCTCTCCTCCTGTCACCATCCCCAATGTCTCTCCTCCTGTCACCATCCCCAATGTCTCTCCTCCTGTCACCATCCCCAATGTCTCTCCTCCTGTCACCATCCCAAATGTCTCTCCTCCTGTCACCATCCCCAATGTCTCTCCTCCTGTCACCATCCCCAATGTCTCTCCTCCTGTCACCATCCCTAATGTCTCTCCTCCTGTCACCATCCCCAATGTCTCTCCTCCTGTCACCATCCCCAATGTCTCTCCTCCTATCACCATCCCCAATGTCTCTCCTCCTGTCACCATCCCCAATGTCTCTCCTCCTGTCACCATCCCAAATGTCTCTCCTCCTGTCACCATCCCCAATGTCTCTCCTCCTGTCACCATCCCCAATGTCTCTCCTCCTGTCACCATCCCTAATGTCTCTCCTCCTGTCACCATCCCCAATGTCTCTCCTCCTGTCACCATCCCTAATGTCTCTCCTCCTGTCACCATCCCCAATGTCTCTCCTCCTGTCACCATCCCTAATGTCTCTCCTCCTGTCACCATCCCCAATGTCTCTCCTCCTGTCACCATCCCCAATGTCTCTCCTCCTGTCACCATCCCCAATGTCTCTCCTCCTGTCACCATCCCTAATGTCTCTCCTCCTGTCACCATCCCCAATGTCTCTCCTCCTGTCACCATCCCTAATGTCTCTCCTCCTGTCACCATCCCTAATGTCTCTCCTCCTGTCACCATCCCCAATGTCTCTCCTCCTGTCACCATCCCCAATGTCTCTCCTCCTGTCACCATCCCTAATGTCTCTCCTCCTGTCACCATCCCAAATGTCTCTCCTCCTGTCACCATCCCCAATGTCTCTCCTCCTGTCACCATCCCAAATGTCTCTCCTCCTGTCACCATCCCCAATGTCTCTCCTCCTGTCACCATCCCCAATGTCTCTCCTCCTGTCACCATCCCAAATGTCTCTCCTCCTGTCACCATCCCCAATGTCTCTCCTCCTGTCACCATCCCAAATGTCTCTCCTCCTGTCACCATCCCCAATGTCTCTCCTCCTGTCACCATCCCAAATGTCTCTCATCCTGTCACCATCCCCAATGTCTCTCCGCCTGTCACCATCCACAATGTCTCTCCTCCTGTCACCATCCCTAATGTCTCTCCTCCTGTCACCATCCCCAATGTCTCTCCTCCTGTCACCATCCCCAATGTCTCTCCTCCTGTCACCATCCCTAATGTCTCTCATCCTGTCACCATCCCCAATGTCTCTCCTCCTGTCACCATCCACAATGTCTCTCCTCCTGTCACCATCCCTAATGTCTCTCCTCCTGTCACCATCCCTAATGTCTCTCATCCTGTCACCATCCCTAATGTCTCTCCTCCTGTCACCATCCACAATGTCTCTCCTCCTGTCACCATCCCCAATGTCTCTCCTCCTGTCACCATCCCCAATGTCTCTCCTCCTGTCACCATCCCTAATGTCTCTCCTCCTGTCACCATCCCCAATGTCTCTCCTCCTGTCATCATCCCTAATGTCTCTCCTCCTGTCACCATCCCCAATGTCTCTCCTCCTGTCACCATCCCTAATGTCTCTCCTCCTGTCACCATCCCCAATGTCTCTCATCCTGTCACCATCCCCAAATGTCTCTCCTCCTGTCACCATCCCCAATATCTCTCCTCCTGTCACCATCCCCAATATCTCTCCTCTTGTCACCATCCACAATGTCTCTCATCCTGTCACCATCCCCAAATGTCTCTCCTCTTGTCACCATCCACAATGTCTCTCCTCCTGTCTCCATCCCCAATGTCTCTCCTCCTGTCACCATCCCTAATGTCTCTCATCCTGTCACCATCCCCAATGTCTCTCCTCTTGTCACCATCCACAATGTCTCTCCTCCTGTCACCATCCCAAATGTCTCTCCTCTTGTCACCATCCCCAATGTCTCTCCTCCTGTCAGCATCCCTAATGTCTCTCCTCCTATCACCATCCCTAATGTCTCTCCTCCTGTCACCATCCCCAATGTCTCTCCTCCTGTCACCATCCCTAATGTCTCTCATCCTGTCACCATCCCCAATGTCTCTCCTCTTGTCACCATCCCTAATGTCTCTCCTCCTATCACCATCCCTAATGTCTCTCCTCCTGTCACCATCCCCAATGTCTCTCCTCCTGTCACCATCCCTAATGTCTCTCCTCCTGTCACCATCCACAATGTCTCTCCTCCTGTCACCATCCCTAATGTCTCTCCTCCTGTCACCATCCACAATGTCTCTCCTCCTGTCACCATCCCTAATGTCTCTCCTCCTGTCACCATCCACAATGTCTCTCCTCCTGTCACCATCCCTAATGTCTCTCCTCCTGTCACCATCCCCAATGTCTCTCCTCCTGTCACCATCCACAATGTCTCTCCTCCTGTCACCATCCCTAATGTCTCTCCTCCTGTCACCATCCCCAATGTCTCTCCTCCTGTCACCATCCCTAATGTCTCTCCTCCTGTCACCATCCCTAATGTCTCTCCTCCTGTCACCATCCCTAATGTCTCTCCTCCTGTCACCATCCCCAATGTCTCTCCTCCTGTCACCATCCCCAATGTCTCTCCTCCTGTCACCATCCCTAATGTCTCTCATCCTGTCACCATCCCTAATGTCTCTCCTCCTGTCACCATCCCCAATGTCTCTCCTCCTGTCACCATCCCTAATGTCTCTCATCCTGTCACCATCCCTAATGTCTCTCCTCCTGTCACCATCCCCAATGTCTCTCCTCCTGTCACCATCCCCAATGTCTCTCCTCCTGTCACCATCCCTAATGTCTCTCATCCTGTCACCATCCCCAATGTCTCTCCTCCTGTCACCATCCACAATGTCTCTCCTCCTGTCACCATCCCTAATGTCTCTCCTCCTGTCACCATCCCTAATGTCTCTCATCCTGTCACCATCCCTAATGTCTCTCCTCCTGTCACCATCCACAATGTCTCTCCTCCTGTCACCATCCCCAATGTCTCTCCTCCTGTCACCATCCCTAATGTCTCTCCTCCTGTCACCATCCCTAATGTCTCTCCTCCTGTCACCATCCCCAATGTCTCTCATCCTGTCACCATCCCCAAATGTCTCTCCTCCTGTCACCATCCCCAATATCTCTCCTCCTGTCACCATCCCCAATATCTCTCCTCTTGTCACCATCCACAATGTCTCTCATCCTGTCACCATCCCCAAATGTCTCTCCTCTTGTCACCATCCACAATGTCTCTCCTCCTGTCTCCATCCCCAATGTCTCTCCTCCTGTCACCATCCCTAATGTCTCTCATCCTGTCACCATCCCTAATGTCTCTCCTCCTGTCACCATCCCTAATGTCTCTCATCCTGTCACCATCCCCAATGTCTCTCCTCTTGTCACCATCCACAATGTCTCTCCTCCTGTCACCATCCCAAATGTCTCTCCTCTTGTCACCATCCACAATGTCTCTCCTCCTGTCAGCATCCCTAATGTCTCTCCTCCTATCACCATCCCTAATGTCTCTCCTCCTGTCACCATCCCCAATGTCTCTCCTCCTGTCACCATCCCTAATGTCTCTCCTCCTGTCACCATCCACAATGTCTCTCCTCCTGTCACCATCCCTAATGTCTCTCCTCCTGTCACCATCCACAATGTCTCTCCTCCTGTCACCATCCCTAATGTCTCTCCTCCTGTCACCATCCACAATGTCTCTCCTCCTGTCACCATCCCTAATGTCTCTCCTCCTGTCACCATCCCCAATGTCTCTCCTCCTGTCACCATCCACAATGTCTCTCCTCCTGTCACCATCCCTAATGTCTCTCCTCCTGTCACCATCCCCAATGTCTCTCCTCCTGTCACCATCCCTAATGTCTCTCCTCCTGTCACCATCCCCAATGTCTCTCCTCCTGTCAGCATCCCCAATGTCTCTCCTCCTGTCACCATCCACAATGTCTCTCCTCCTGTCACCATCCCTAATGTCTCTCCTCCTGTCACCATCCCCAATGTCTCTCCTCCTGTCACCATCCCCAATGTCTCTCCTCCTGTCACCATCCACAATGTCTCTCCTCCTGTCACCATCCCTAATGTCTCTCCTCCTGTCACCATCCCAGTGCGTGACTGATATTTATTTTACGACACCATAAGGATGAAAGGCAAAGTTAACCTCGGCGGGATTTGAACTCAGCTCATCAAGAGCCGTAACTCTATGCTGCAAAGCATGGCGTCCGACCCTCTACTGATACTGCCAATCCACCACCCTAGCATTGTGTCAGACCCTCCACTGATACGGCCAATCCACCACCCTAGCATGGTATCAGACCCTCTACTGATACTGCCAATCCACCGCCCTAGCATGGCGTCCGACCGTCTACCGATACTGCCAATCCACCGCCCTAGCATGGCGTCCGACCCTCTACCGATACGGCCAATCCACCACCCTAGCATGGCGTCCGACCCTCTACCGATACTGCCAATCCACCACCCTAGCATGGCGTCCGACCCTCTACCGATACTGCCAATCCACCGCCCTAGCATGGCGTCCGACCCTCTACCGATACTGCCAATCCACCACCCTAGCATTGCGTCCGACCCTCTACCGATACGGCCAATCCACCACCCTAGCATGGCGTCCGACCCTCTACCGATACTGCCAATCCACCACCCTAGCATGGCGTCCGACCCTCTACCGATATTGCCAATCCACCACCAATGAGAATAAATAATCCAAAGAGGTTATCCATATGAAAGTCAACAGTTAATTAAATTTTAAAATAGTGAAAAAGTTGAATTTGGGGTAGCTAGTGATTATTTTCATTGGAAAATAGCAAACGTGAAAATACGTCATAAATTGTTTTATCGAGAAATGTTTCCGCAACAAACTTCCGGATTAGATCTAAAGTTTGATATTACTTCCTCTTTTTCCATCCCATCAAGGTCGAAGGTTCTGAAAGGTGTCATAGATACTGACCTTTCCTTCCCGACTAAACAGTGAAGGCGTGTGGCTGATCGGTTTAGAGAACTGGATTCGCAATCATGAGGTTGTGAGTTCGATTCCTGGACCGGGAGATGTGTTATGACCTTGAGCATGACACTTTATTCACATTGCTCCTTCTACCTGGAGTTGCGACCGATAGTTAGTATTAGCAATTGGAAAGACCAACGGAAACATTGTTTCCTCGGTCCGATTTGACGAAAGTCGATCGCCAAAAATTATAAACAGTAAAAGAAAAGATGAAGTCTAACATTTCGTTCATATCACTGAAATGTTAAACATCTTCTCTTCTCCACAACAATTAATATTAAGATACTAATGTATAGAAAATTTAATTATTAACAGAAATAAACATACATCTAATAATGAAAAATGACAAAAAACGCGATATCATTCAATAACTAATATATTCATTTTCCAGCATATGTCGAAGACATGGGATATTATTGTGACCCTAGAAGTAGAGCATAACCTTCACTCTACTTGCCATAGTAATGATTAATGTATTACTAAATAAATATCCAAGTTTATATATTTAATGACGTAGGAAATATTGAAAGGGGGGAGGTAGTTTGTCAATCAGTCAGTTATATTTACGTCTGAATGAGCAATCGACCACTCATATATTTAAACACTTCATAGCAATTAGATTAAAAGGGCGTACTTGATGATGTTAGGTAAAACTGGATTTAAGCATCAGTTCTTTTAAAGTTTCTAAGGTCCTAGACGATATTTACATTTTTATTATATTACAACGGTGACATAATTTCTATCTGACAGAAAAATCAATAATTCCATAGACTTAAACGTTACTGCTCGGAACACATAACCCTTCAATAACACTTCGGCTATGTTTAGTGTATATATTATGAAATAATAGTTCATTCAGTTGGTATAACAGTTGATTGAGTGGACTTCTGAAGGAGGCATAAGTATTTACATTCATTTTAAATCGTTAAACATGTGTCAGTTATGTTTTTGCTAAACGTGTGTCATATACTTTCGATTTCGATATTCTGATTCTTACCAGAAAATCAGAAATATTATAATTAGGAATGTTATACCAGCAACGCTAAAATAAAGAAATACAAATAAATATAATCGATTTGATCATAATAGTGAGAGATGGGGAGAACGGGAGGGACGGAGGCAGTGACAGTGGGAGTTTGGTTCCTTTGTGTTTGGACCTGGTGGGTATGAGAGATGGGGAGAGTGAGAGAGACAGAGGCAGGGACAGTGGGAGTTTGGTCTCTTTGTGTTTGGACCTGGTGGGTATGAGAGATGGGGAGAGAGACAGAGGCAGTGACAGTAGGAGTTTGGTTCCTTTGTGTTTGGACCTGGTGGGTATGAGAGATGGGGAGAGTGAGAGACGCAGTGACAGTGGGAGTTTGGTCCCTTTGTGTTTGGACCTGGTGGGTATGAGAGATGGGGAGAGTGAGAGAGGCAGTGACAGTGGGAGTTTGGTCCCTTTGTGTTTGGACCTGGTGGGTATGAGAGATGGGGAGAATGAGAGAGACAGAGGCAGTGACAGTGGGAGTTTGGTCCCTTTGTGTTTGGACCTGGTGTATATGAGAGATGGGGAGAGAGAGAGACAGAGGCAGTGACAGTGGGAGTTTGGTCCCTTTGTGTTTGGACCTGGTGTATATGAGAGATGGGGAGAGAGAGAGAGACAGAGGCAGTGACAGTGGGAGTTTGGTCCCTTTGTGTTTGGACCTGGTGGGTATGAGAGATGGGGAGAGTGAGAGAGGCAGTGCAGTGGGAGTTTGGTTCCTTTGTGTTCGGACCTGATGTATATGTATATATTTCACAGACACACACTCACACTGAGGGAATTTAATTTGATATTTGACAGAATTTTAACTCTAAACTTTGCTAAAAATGTTCAATATTGAGTTATAAATTTACTCGTAGTTGCTTTACCAAGGTTATATTATTACAATAAGACTTTATTCACAATTGCATAAATAACATTACAAATTATTTATAATTCTTACAGAATGAAAATATACTCAAATAATATATACACCGGCATAGATGCTGGTTTTGATAAAAGACCCTAATTAGAGCGTTGTGTTTTAGTGAATATCTATATGTATGTGTATTTCTATGTACGTTTCGGTGATTATTTGTGCGTTTGAATGACTGAGGTCGTCTGAAACACAGATGGACAAGAACAAATATTTAGAAAGTTAATACTTTGAAATAAAGAAATTACATTTATCTCGGCATTAGCTTAATGGAGACACGCGTTTATAAAGATAAAGAGTTTGCACGTATCATATTTACGGGGACGGGAGTAAAAAGAGAAGAGTTTTCCTGTTTGTGTTATGTATTGCGGAATATATCATATAGAGATTATTATAGAAGACAGCAATGAATATATAAGCAAAGTTTACAACTGTTATATGTTTAAAGAGTGGTTGATTATCAGAATCAGTAGAGCATCGGACACCATGCTTCCTGGCATAGAGTTACGGTCCTTTATGTTCTGAGTTCAAATCCCGCCGAGGTTAGCTTTGCCTTTCATCCTTACGGGGTCGATAAAATAAAGTACCAGTAATGTACTGGGGTAAATTTAATCGACTTTCTCCTCCCCAAAATTATTGGCCTTGCGCCTATAATAGAAACAATTATCATATGTTTAATTATATTCCTATATTTTGTATCATTTTAAGTGTTTAATGTCCCAATATATCGTGTGACGTCATTGTCCCTCCTATAAGAGATCTTACTAGTATATATCAGTTCATTGGTTAGTCACTATTGTTGTTTTCTTATCTTGTTTATGAACGCTACCGTTGTTTTTATTGGTAATCTTCTTTGTTTGTAGATGTGCTATTTCGAATATATCTTTTTTATCCCGTCACAGGTCAGTGATTCTTATATATTCGGTTGCCTGATCTTCTCGTTTCTGTTTGTTTTTTTCATATCCAGTTTATTTACAGACATTCAAATATGCTTTTACGTAATGCACACACACACATATATATGTAAATACATATGTGAGTATATATATATATATATATATATGTGTGTGTGTGTGTGTGTGTGTGTGTGTGTGAGTATATATATATATATATACATATGTGAGTATATATATATATATATACTCACATATGTATATACATATATATATATGTGGGGGGGGGGGCATTACGTAAAAGCATATTTGAATGTCTGTAAATAAACTGGATATGAAAATATGGAATACTGTTGGCTTCTTGCTACAATAATTTCTATACTTTTCATTTATATATATATATATATAGATATATATATATAGATTTTGAGTATATGTTGGTTGTATATGATTCCAGTTCCTCAGTGAAATAACAACCCAACCAGGAACTGGGCATATCAGAGTATTGACAAAATTATACACCTCAACAACATATGTACTCGTCTCTACCACACTAATTCGGACTGCCTGAAGAGGTCACAGCCAAAGATGGCTGTCACCGAAATATATATAGCAGTAATAAACGAAGCTAAATTTTAAGCATTTGACTTTTATTTTACTTTATTTTGTATATATATATATATATCAGTGTGTGTATTCCTGTTGATCATAGACACAAACAGTAACTTACGTAGAAAATAGATCAATGATACACAAACTGAACAGTATCGAGCTGTATACCAATTAACTGTCTGAACTTTCAACAAGAACAATGGAACTAGTTCCTCGGTCCCATCATTTTAACGGGACCTCATGGGATATATATACAAGGTGTACACGAAGGTTAACAACCTTCCAAAGGGTCTTGTTGAATTCTCCATAAGATAGGCACATCCTGCTTACAAATATACAAATTCATTTTTTTCCGCGGAAATCATTTTGTGGTCTTGCCGCGTGTTGCAGCCCCATCATCGCCGCACCCTAGGGCCAAAGCCCATAACTCCATTCCCCTTCCCCTTCCCCACCCATTTTTCTGTGACCCTAGAACCCTTGCCTTTCCCTTCTTTTTCCGTTTTTAAAGATTAATAAAGTTAATAATTTTCAAGCGCTTGATATTTGTATCAATACTAACAATTAGCTTATAATGATTACATGCTTCGCCCGAAAGTGATCGAATCTTGATTGATTAAGCTTATTTCACATATAAAATATATTTTCATTGCAGATTATTTCGACTATAGTACTACAATAGTTAAACACATTTCCACCGTTACTAAACGTAGCAACCAAGTATTGAATTTAATGTAACAACTCCACATAACCACAACCTCACTGCAAACGTTGGGATGAAACTGTTAGTGTTTATGACAATGAGAACATTAGATATTGGTTTATTTCGGGGATCTCCCGTTGAATTTATAACAGATCACCATTTCTCGGGAAGCTGTTTCGAGAAATGTAGAAGCTTACCCGGGATCTTCATATCTCCTCAAAGCTGTATCTGGAACTATATTATAACAGTGTTATAATGAAGAAACCGACAGATGTTATTTTAACAGTTGTCTCTATCATGACAACTCCATTTTTACAGGAAAGAACAAGAATTGTTACGACTTCAAAAGAGTTAAATATTCTACAGGGGCTTGAGAAATGACTTCCTTCAAAATCAAGTCTCTGCTACTTTTAAACTAGAAGGATCATTAAAAATGTTGCTGCTGTTCGAGATTGTTTTTTTACTATGTTGGGAAGACCTTGTTTTGAATCTTTCCAATCTAGACTATAATTTGAAACAAATTGTAACTGAATCTTGATGAGTTTCTATCATTTGGTGAATGGTTTTGAAGAAACAGATTAAACGGTTTCTCAGTGATGTTATTATTGAACCCTCAGTCTCTCCATAATAAACACAAATACTTCTTGATAGAAACGATGGAAAACAGCGCATTCACATACAATAAATAGATACCTCTTTCTAGATGCCTATCCATTTCCTAATATTGGAAATGTCGTGAATTTTATTTCCTACAATTAATTCTATTGCCAAGCAAATCTAAAAGCAGTGTTCCATCAAATTTTACTTGACAATTACAATAAAAATATACTGCATTTCAATGTGATGGACGTTTATTCCAGTTTACAAAATGACCTTTTGGTGTGACTAACTGAAATCGAGCTTTTCAAAGTGTGATAGATTGTATAATTACCAAACAATGTCATCAAATGATTTAATGCTTATCTCACCGATGTTACAGTTGGTGGCAAAACTATTGAGGATCTTGATGATAAATCGTCTCAATGCATTTCAGTTACAAAGAAATTCGACATTACATTAAACGATAAAGTATTCTGCAACTCTCCATCTCTTAGGGGTGGGCAGGAAATGAAGGGTTAAACTAACTCTCTACAACCTGACCGAGAAAGATGGAAACCTTTTGTTGATTAACTGATTACTTGTTATGTTAAACTACGACAACGACTATTAGGTTTCTTCATCTACACTTTGCTTTAACAATACATGATCTAAAACTATATATCACTAGAAAATGTTAGAAAAGTATCGTAAAATATAGAATATTGCATATATTATGAGCTGAAGGATAAAACCATTTTAACTTTCACAGATAAAATATTGATTAATAAGCGAAGAAATTTATAGAAAAAAAACACTTTCTATATCCTCAATTAACGAGTAACTCTGTACAATTACAAGTAAGTGAATTCAAAATGAGAATATTACACTCCTAACATGAATTATCGACTAACGTCAGCGAATGTTGATATCAATATCTACATTAAATCATACGTCATCATATATTTTATGGTTTATGGCTTCAAAAATATGTGTATTTCCTGAAGTTGCAATTACATTTATAATCTCAAGCCAATGTATGACGAATCAGATTTTCAAAGAAGTTGATTATAGAGATATTCAAAATGATGTCTCATCTGCGAACATTATTGGATTCGTAACACGTAAATCGCAATTAATTAGAGAGGTAGTGACATATTCATTGTCACTAGTCAATCGTCCTCGTTTATAACTGAATGGGTATCTATGTACAACTCATATAGCATTGTTTGTATCTACACATGAATATATATATATATTTATATATATATATATATATATATATACACACACATATATATATATATAAATACACACACACACATATATATATATATATACACACATACATACATACATATATATATATATATATATATATATATATATATATATATATAGCTGGAAATGTCGTTCTTAATTGAAACTTTTAGTTTTAATATAGCTCTTCAGTTAATGGCGGCTAACGTGTATTATTTTATGTTTTAATTTTAAAAAAATGAAGGTAAATCATTATGTTGGTGTTTATTGGTTTACAAGTTGTGTGGGGTTTCATTAGCTGTCGTATTTGTGGGTGTTCTCTGTCTGTGCATGAATACATTTGTTCTCTTGTGTTTGTTGGATTGTATATAAGGCTGTGTTTATTTGTGTATGTGTGTGTATGTTATGGATTGTATATATATATATGTGTGTGTGTATATATATATATATATATATATAAGATTGTGTGTGCAAATATATATATATATGTATATATATATATATATATATATATATATATAGTATTAGTTATATATATATAATGTAGGAGGTGAGTTTTATTGTAGTACAATAAAGCAATGCAGATATCGGATAAGTAGCACTGTATAGTTTGTAGAGTGTCTCCCTATTTTATCTGACGAAAACGCAAATGTTATTGCATGATGATATTTGTTTTTGAAATGCGCATAATAAAATACATGGAACTCTTTTAACCATCTTTTGATCTTATATATTATATATATATATATATATATACACACACAATTTTATATATATATACATATATATATATATATGAAAACAGGGAGAAAAAGACGATTATTAGAAAGAAAAATATATTTTTTCCCTTTTTATTTCTTTTTCTTTTAGTGTGTGTGTGTGTGTGTGTTTGTATATATATATGTATATGTATATATATTGCCAAATATACTATACATACATTCATGTATACATCGCTATTTCAGAGCACCAATCCTAATATATATATATATATATATATATATATATATATATATATATATATATATATATATATATATATATATATATATATGCGTATGCTGGAACGGAATTATTTATGTTGATATTGTTTATTTGGATTAGTTATTAAATAGTTGGCTTTCTGTCTCTGTGTTTTCTTCAACTGTTTAATATGTGAGTGGGTCGTTTTGTCTGTTCAGACGGTCTCATGGCAGTATCTATGCGAAATTATAGAAAATAAAAGAGAATATTCTTTATGTGTATAATACTTAAAATCCGCTAAATCTTTGATCAATTGAATTTGTTACTTATCTATATATTCCT